>MU249639.1:2245160-2745160 GCA_018977245.1 Lethenteron camtschaticum
CGACGTCACCGGCGCCGTGCGCGCGACGTCAGCGCGCCGCTTGGCGACGTCACCGCGCCGCTTGGCGACGTCACCGCGCGCTTGGCGACGTCACCGCGCCGCTTGGCGACGTCACCGCGCCGCTTGGCTACGTCACCGCGCCGCTTGGCGACGTCACCGCGCCGCTTGGCGACGTCACCGCGCCGCTTGGCGACGTCACCGCGCCGCTTGGTGATGTCACCATAGCTATCCATTCACACATTAACCCATGTGTGCTATCATTCTCACGTCATGAAATGAGTGAATCGAGTCTTGATCTCTTTGTATAGCATTGCGGTGCGCTGTGTTAGATAACGGACCACGGAAGTGGACATCGCAGAGTCACCTTTGAGAAACCTTCAAAGTGGAGACATCTGGTCCACGGGCACAGTCGATGGCAGCAGTTTTCCCACCCACTCTGCTTCGAACAGAAATAATTTAGTCAAGTTAAGTGCTGAAATTCAATGTGATGGGTTTTTTTGTGCAGTCATTGGTGACTGTAGATGGTTGTCTACATTCAGCTTTAGAGTTACAAACTAATGGTATATTAGAGTATAAAATGGCATCACAAACACTAACATCATAGAGATGGTAACCATTTCACAAATAAAAAAACTAATTTAGTTTAATAACATCAAATAAGTATTCTGTGCTGTACTCACGAGTGCATTCTACTGCACTGCTCCTACAAGGCGACAGCGGCGGGAGATGCGGCTGGAGGCGCTGAGCGCTGCTGGGCTCCCAGCCCCGGGTCATAGCGAGGCCCTCAGTCGACATTTCTGTGGCGAGGACTCTTTTAGCTGTAGCCCGAGACTCTGCCCTGAGCTCGTGACTACACACCAGCATACACGCACCGTGATCACATTGGGGAGATAACGTCTAAACGACACGACGTGGCATTTTTTTTTACTTTATTCTTATGAACTTTATTTTCTTATTTTTCTGTCTACGTAACCTTACCGAAAGTACCAAAGAATATGAATTCCTGCAGTCATGAAAGTTTTAAGTCAATAAAACCTAAAAAGTTTTTTTAAAAATTTAATCGTTACCACGAATCGTGAAAATGGAATCGTGTGGGGGTGGCATCTGATTGGTTCAGAGCGCACGACGCTCTCATTGGTCGAGCGAATGATGGGGGGGGGGGTACATTTACTCGTCCAGCTTTGCTGTGTATTCTCACTCGTAGAGACTTTGTAGATTTGTTGATTTCATTTATTTTTGTTGTTGTTAAAATTGTCTCCGGTACAAAGAGCGCGATAACGAATCGGCGTTCTATGGGGGTCGCGCTCAGCCGGTTCTGCCGGTATCTCGTCTGTCTCTAAACCAGCTGAAGCCTCCCATGCATCACGCGAATTCTGTATGGCCACCCCGACCTTGAACCCCTCCTCACTCATTTGTAGATCTCTATCTCTCTACCTCAGTGGTTCTTAACCTTTACTGCAGCTTTGCACCTATTTGGTTATCAATCATAAAAAAGTACAATGTTAAGAAATAATAGGGTTTGATGAAACAAGTAGTTACATTACTTACGTGTCCGTTCTTAATTTGTGTTTCAATGATTTATCTTATAAAAAAAACCTGGCATGTCTCGCACCTCCAGAAGGGGCATCTCGCATCGTACAAAAATAGCCAGATAATATAAAACGCGTAACTGGTGACGTTTCCGGCATTGCCTCTTCTTGAGAGCATATACCAAATGTGTTTAATAAAAATGACAATAGCTATAAACGTTGCGTATTGTATGTATAGACGTATTTCTTTTCATGGCGATGTCATTCATGCATGTGTTGAGTTGTTTTGAAAAACGATGAAGATGATTACAATTCGTAAACCGTAGCGCATTGGCAATAGAACACACGCACAGACTGAAGAGGCTTCACCACCATCTTGATCAGCATCACTCGGTGGAGCCCACCTGAGTGGAAGCCTTTTGAGGGATTTCGGGGGGTTGGTGGATGACGAATAATTGTGAAACTCAAAAATAGCTGAGGCTGAAAATAGCACGCGGCTGCAAATTGACTTTGCTCAGTCGGTGGTCGCCGCTGAGGTCGTGACGGGTTTCTTTAATTCCATTCCCGTTGCTCTGTGGCCCCGGTACCGTTCCCGTGCTGCTGCGATGTGCACCGATGCCCACTTTAGTGAGGGCGACGTTGGCACGCAGACTGAAGATCGATTGAAGAGGACAAATGCAAGTTCCTTCATGTCCAGTCACCGTCTCGTTACTTGGACAAATATGTAAAACTTTCCCCATGGCTCGGGAGTATCCTGAAGCTTATTAAATAACTGAACAATTATGATTGGAATCTCAGCTCCACCGTCACGAAGAATGAAAGCTGTCAATGCTCCTCACATTTCCACGTTCAACTAAAGAAGCTTTAAATCTTGACGATGCTCCCAGAACGTGGAGGGAACGTCACAGACATCGCGCTGATCAACAAGGGGCAGAACCTGAAAGCGCATCGGAGAGAGGCACAACGCGCAATCTGCACACCGCACTACGACGTGCACGCCGCTCACCAATCCCAGCGCTACAGTCCAGGCTCCGAGATCTGGAAAAAATCGGCGACATTCCGGGTTGATTTGGCCACAGCCTCTTGTCAAATCTCCCGTGCACTTTCATTGCTCAGCGCGCCCCGCGAATCCCTGCGGTGGAGTGGCAGCGCCCTCGCGTGGCGTGCACCAACACCGCTCCAGGCAGCGCAGGGACCCAAACGGCGTCTGGGAATCGGTCGCGATTCGTGACTCGGTCCGCAACTCTGGACCAGTCCCGGCAGTGAAACAATGAACCCCACGTGACCCCCAACATCCCCATCTCCCCACCCACTAGGGGTCCCTCCTCTCACGTGACAACCCCCAAGCCCCCCCCCCAGAAACCCCCACCCACCTCTACCCCTCCCCATGGTGGTTGTTGTTGTGGTGGTGATTTTGGTGGGGTTGTTGTGCTGGTAATTGTTGTGGTTGTTGTTGTGGTGTTTGTTGTTGTGGTGGTTGTTGTGGTGGTTGTTGTTGTTGCTGCTCTACCACTTTCTCCTGGCGAGCACCACGTGGTCACGTGGCGCCCTCGCGAAAAGTTCCCAGTAGCGTCAACGGTGACGTCACCCCCCCCCCCACAGTGCTGGGTCACAGCAGCGAGATGACGTCACCCCCCCCCGACAGTGCTGGGTCACAGCAGCGAGGTGACGTCACCCCCCCCCACAGTGCTGGGTCACAGCAGCGAGATGACGTCACCCCCCCCCCACAGTGCTGGGTCACAGCAGCGAGGTGACGTCACCCCCCCCCCCACAGTGCTGGGTCACAGCAGCGAGGTGACGTCACCAACCCCCCCCCCCCACAGTGCTGGGTCACAGCAGCGAGGTGACGTCACCCCCCCCCACAGTGCTGGGTCACAGCAGCGAGGTGACGTCACCCCCCCCACAGTGCTGGGTCACAGCAGCGAGGTGACGTCACCAACCCCCCCCCCCCACAGTGCTGGGTCACAGCAGCGAGGTGACGTCACCAACCCCCCCCCCCACAGTGCTGGGTCACAGCAGCGAGGTGACGTCACCAACCCCCCCCCCCACAGTGCTGGGTCACAGCAGCGAGGTGACGTCACCAACCCCCCCCCCACAGTGCTGGGTCACAGCAGCGAGGTGACGTCACCAACCCCCCCCCCACAGTGCTGGGTCACAGCAGCGAGGTGACGTCACCAACCCCCCCCCACCACAGTGCTGGGTCACAGCAGCGAGGTGACGTCACCAACCCCCCCCCCCACAGTGTTGGGTCACAGCAGCGAGGTGACGTCACCAACACCCCCCCCCCACAGTGTTGGGTCACAGCAGCGAGGTGACGTCACCAACACCCCCCCCGCACAGTGCTGGGTCACAGCAGCGAGGTGACGTCACCAACCTCCCCCCCCACAGTGCTGGGTCACAGCAGCGAGGTGACGTCACCAACCCCCCCCCCCACAGTGCTGGGTCACAGCAGCGAGGTGACGTCACCAACCCCCCCCCCCACAGTGCTGGGTCACAGCAGCGAGGTGACGTCACCAACCCCCCCCCCACAGTGCTGGGTCACAGCAGCGAGGCTGCAGGGTGCCCCTCAGGGCCTCTGTTTGTTTTTGTTGTCGCCAACGTGGTGACGTGGTGACGTCACAGCGCGGTGACGTGGTGACGTGGTGACGTCACAGCGCGGTGACGTGATGACGTCACAGCGAGGGACTCTCCCAGTGGCGGGAATCCAGAACGTCAGAATCTGTGTTTGTGGTGCAGGAGGAATCCGATGAGCTGTGAAGCTCTTTGTGTTCACAGATGGTGCAGTGGTGAGGGGCGGGCGTGGGGGGTGGGGGAGAGGTGATGTGGTGACGTCAGCGCGTTGAGGGAGCGTGCGTGGTGACGTCACCGCGTTGGGGGAGCGTGCATGGTGACGTCACCGCGTTGGGGAAGCGTGCCTGGTGACGTCACCACGTTGGGGGAGCGTGCGTGGTGACGTCACCGCGTTATGGGAGCTTGGGTGGTGACGTCACCGCATTGTGGTAGCGTGCGTGGTGACGTCACCAAGTCCATGACGTAGCAGCAGACAACTTGAACAGCTCGGACATTGTTGGCGCCTTTTGTGTTTGGCGCCGTCTCTTTATTTGTTTATTAATTTGTAGATATAATTTGCTTGGCAGTGGCTGTGTAGAGGATTTGGTCCTCGTGTTTAATTAATGAACGGCGTTGCGGGATGCAGTGAGCACGAATGACGCTGTACACAACTACATTGTTGTTGTTCTGTATTTTATTGTAGAATCGACGATACAAACGTTACAATGGCACTGTCGTACGCGCACATTTATACTTTTTAAAATTAATATTATTGTTATGACGTGAAACTTTTCTTGACTGATGAAGGCCGCTTGTGTGGCGATCAAAACGTCATTAATTTTCGGTTTTTCATTTTAAATTTTTATTTAATGTTTATTATTCAATTTTAGTTATCTACATGACTTTACCGAAATAACATAAATAATATAATATTATTGTTGTTGTGTCTCTCCCACAACCCATGACACCAGTGTATAAACACATCCCAGTTCACCATCGCTAATCACTGCACCCTACACCACAGTTACACTCCTCTGGCAGGGTGAACACATCCACGCTGGCTTCACACACACACAGCGGTACCTATTTTATCACCCCCCCGCCTATAAAGATTGTGAGGATTGTTTACGCTCAGCCGCCCCATTGTCATGGAGAGCCACGCAGCCCCTAGCCACTGACAGCCACCAGCCAGTCACGGGCGTGGCGCTGCGCGTGGCGGTGACGAGGGTGGCGAGCGCCGTGCGTCGTGGTGGCGTCTGCCCTCTGCGCTGTTCACGTTCACCTCTCTCAGGACGCGCCACTCAGATCCACAATCCTCACTGAGCCACCGCACACTATCAGCCCAGGGTGTAGGGGCTGAGTGAAAGTTTTACTAAACGAGTGCAACAGCGCCATGGAGTCGGCGCTGTAAAACGACAGCAGCCCGCGTCCAGTCCAGGTGGACCCCGACTCTCCGCGGAGGCTGCGGCACCGACAGTGACGTCACTACCCCGCCATGCCGCACTGAGAAGCTGTCGCAATCTTTCTGTAGACACCAGGAGACGTCGCTCCTCCCAGGAGGCACTCAGCACCATCCCCTCTCCGTGGGATCGTCCCGTACGCGACTCCAACCCGACAGTACGCCGCACTCCCACGTCCACCTCCCAGTAGTGCTGACCCGACGAGAAGCTCTCAGAGCACAGGGCTTGTGGATAGCCATCAAAGCGGTGTGGGTGATGGGGGCGACCCTGGGGACATCGCTCAGCGTCATCGTCCTGAGATCCGAGGAAATCTGGAGGCGGTCGTAGGCTGAGTTTGTGTCCAGAGTCGGTGAGCGTCCATCTGTGGTGAGATTTAGTGTACACATACTAATATTAGTTAGTATTAGTGTACACACACTAATATTAGTTAGTGTTAGTGTACACACTAATATTAGTTAGTGTTAGTGTACACACACTAATATTAGTTAGTGTTAGTGTACACATACTAATATTAGTTAGTGTTAGTGTACACATACTAATATTAGTTAGTGTTAGTGTACACATACTAATATTAGTTAGTATTAGTGTACACATACTAATATTAGTTAGTGTTAGTGTACACACACTAATATTAGTTAGTGTTAGTGTACACACACTAATATTAGTTAGTGTTAGTGTACACATACTAATATTAGTTAGTATTAGTGTACACATACTAATATTAGTTAGTGTTAGTGTACACATACTAATATTAGTTAGTGTTAGTGTACATACTAATATTAGTTAGTATTAGTGTACACACACTAATATTAGTTAGTATTAGTGTACATATTCTAATATTAGTTAGAATTAGTGTACACATACTAATATTAGTTAGTATTAATGTACACACACTAATATTAGTTAGTATTAGTGTACACACACTAATATTAGTTAGTATTAGTGTACACACACTAATATTAGTTAGTATTAGTGCACACATACTAATATTAGTTAGTATTAGTGTACACACACTAATATTAGTTAGTATTAGTGTACACATACTAATATTCGTTAGTATTAGTGTACATATACTAATATTCGTTAGTATTAGTGTACACACACTAATATTCGTTAGTATTAGTGTACACACACTAATATTCGTTAGTATTAGTGTACACACACTAATATTCGTTAGTATTAGTGTACATATACGAATATTCGTTAGTATTAGGGTATTCAAACTAATATTCGTTAGTATTAGTGTACACATACTAATATTCGTTAGTATTAGTGTACACATACTAATATTCGTTAGTATTAGTGTACACATAACAATATTCGTTAGTATTAGTGTACACATACTAATATTCGTTAGTATTAGTGTACACATACTAATATTCGTTAGTATTAGTGTACACAAACTAATATTCGTTAGTAATAGTGTACACACACTAATATTCGTTAGTATTAGTGTACACATACTAATATTCGTTAGTATTAGTGTACACATACTAATATTCGTTAGTATTAGTGTACACAAACTAATATTAGTTAGTATTAGTGTACACATACTAATATTAGTTAGTATTAGTGTACACATACTAATATTCGTTAGTATTAGTGTACACATACTAATATTCGTTAGTATTAGTGTACACATACTAATATTCGTTAGTATTAGTGTACACAAACTAATATTAGTTAGTATTAGTGTACACAAACTAATATTCGTTAGTAATAGTGTACACACACTAATATTCGTTAGTATTAGTGTACACATACTAATATTCGTTAGTATTAGTGTACACATACTAATATTAGTATTAGTGTACACACACTAATATTCGTTAGTAATAGTGTACACACACTAATATTCGTTAGTATTAGTGTACACATACTAATATTCGTTAGTATTAGTGCACACATACTAATATTCGTTAGTATTAGTGTACACACTAATATTCGTTAGTATTAGTGTACACTTACTAATATTCGTTAGTATTAGTGTACACATACTAATATTCGTTAGTATTAGTGTACAAACACTAATATTAGTTAGTGTTAGTGTACACTTACTAATATTCGTTAGTATCAGTGTATACAAACTAATATTCGTTAGTATTAGTGTACACCACTAATATTAGTTAGTATTAGTGTACACACACTAATATTAGTTAGTCTTAGTGTACACAAACTAATATTCGTTAGTATTAGTGTACACAAACTAATATTCGTTAGTATTAGTGTACACATACTATATTCGTTAGTATTAGTGTACACACACTAATATTCGTTAGTAATAGTGTACACACACTAATATTCGTTAGTATTAGTGTACACACACTAATATTCGTTAGTATTAGTGTACACACACTAATATTCGTTAGTATTAGTGTACACTTACTAATATTCGTTAGTATTAGTGTACACATACTAATATTCGTTAGTATTAGTGTACAAACACTAATATTAGTTAGTGTTAGTGTACACTTACTAATATTCGTTAGTATCAGTGTACACAAACTAATATTCGTTAGTATTAGTGTACACCACTAATATTAGTTAGTATTAGTGTACACACACTAATATTAGTTAGTCTTAGTGTACACAAACTAATATTCGTTAGTATTAGTGTACACAAACTAATATTCGTTAGTATTAGTGTACACATACTATATTCGTTAGTATTAGTGTACACACACTAATATTCGTTAGTATTAGTGTTGACAAACTAATATTCGTTAGGATTAGTGTACACACACTAATATTAGTTAGTGTTAGTGCACACATACTAATATTCGTTAGTATTAGTGTACATATACTAATATTCGTTAGTATTAGTGTACACAAACTAATGTTCGTTAGTATTCGTGTACACAAATTAATATTCGATAGTAATAGTGTACACACACTAATATTCGTTAGTATTAGTGCACACATACTAATATTCGTTAGTATTAGTGTACATATACTAATATTCGTTAGTATTAGTGTACACAAACTAATATTCGTTAGTATTAGTGTACACATAATAATATTCGTTAGTATTAGTGTACATATACTAATATTCGTTAGTATTAGTGTACATATACTAATATTCGTTAGTGTTAGTGTACACATACTAATATTCGTTAGTATGTGCATATACATATTGTTAGTATTAGTGAATACTAATAATTAGTGAATACTAATAAGTATTGTATAACAACTAATATTGTTAGTATTAGTGTACACAAACTAATATTCGTTAGTATAGTGACAATTAATATTCGTTAGTATGCCAATACTAATATGTTAGTATTAGTGTACACTACTAATATTCGTTGTGTGTCATATACTAATATTCTGTGTTGCATGGTAGTGACGGTGTGTGCCACAGACATAAACACTCTCACACCACACACAGACATTGTGTGTCACAGCCTCGCACACTCTCACACCACACACACATTGTGTGACACAGCCTCGCACACTCTCACACCCACACACACATTGTGTGTCACAGCCTCGCACACTCTCACACCACACACAGACATCGTGTGTCAAGCCTCGCACACTCTCACATCCACACACAGACATTGTGTGTCACAGCCTCGCACACTCTCACACACAGACATTGTTGTCACAGCCTCGCACACTCTCACATCCACACACATACATTGTGTCACAGCCTCGCACACTCTCACANCCACACACACATTTGTGTCACAGCCTCGCACACTCTCACATCCACACACAGACATTGTGTGTATAGCCTCGCACACTCTCACACCACACACAGACATTGTGTGTCACAGCCTCGCACACTCTCACATCCACACACACATTGTGTGTCAAGCCTCGCACACTCTCACACCCCACAGACATTGTGTGTCACAGCCTCGCACACTCTCACATCCACACACAGACATTGTGTGTCAAGCCTCGCACACTCTCACACCCACACACAGACATTGTGTGTCACAGCCTGCACATCTCACACCCACACACAGACATTGTGTCACAACCTCGCACACTCTCACATCCACACACAGACATTGTGTGTCACAGCCTCGCACACTCTCACACCCACACACACATTGTGTGTCACAGTCTCGTACACTCTCACATCCACACACAGACATTGTGTGTCACTACCCTGCTGGATGAGCGCCTCCCGCGCCGTGCGCATCCGGGGGGGGGGGGGGTGGTTATTTGACCATACTTCACCGCTCTCGTCGGTGCTCGTTGGCAATGGTGGGGATCGTGAACGTAGAACCGTACAGGTACAGTACAACAATGGTTCACGCTGCGCTGCCCTCTGCTGCCCACCCCTTCACCACACTAGCAGCGACTATTTGCCTGCTACTATGAATGTGCACACGGTGACGATATCAGCCCTTGGTTGAGCTGTCGTGTGTGGTGTCCAGGTCGCTTCTGGACAAGAGCTAGACAGCTCAGTGGGGCCTTGTCTGGTTAAATAAAATAAGTTCAGTCTATGGGTCTCCATGTATCTCTATTAGTCCCTTTGTATCTTTACGGTTCTCGCTGTGTGACTATGGGTCTAGTATCTATATGGGTCTCAATGTATCTATATGGGTCTCTATGTATATTTGACTGTTGATAAAATGTCCACGTGATGACGGTAATGAAGTCAGCCGTTTGGTTGAACTATCATTTGTGCCAGCCAGCTCGCTTCTAAACAGGAGCTACTGAGCTCAGTGGGGCCCTGCAGCTGGTCAAATAAAAATTGGTTAAATAGGTGGGTCAGAGAGCCCGCAGCCTATAGCACCTGCTATGCATGGTTGTCACCCAGCACTAGCCAAGCTCAACGCTGCTTAGCCAGAAATCGACCCCACGTTGTGCAGCGCATCAGCCGCTGTCCCACCGCTCCCTCGGTGTGTATACTAACTGTTAAACATATAAAATAGTGGTAGTGGGTGAATGAGTGGGGGTTTAGGTATGTGAATGTTTGGGTGAATGAGTGGGTGAATGAGTGGGTGAGTGAGTAGGTGAATGAGTGGGTGAGTGAATAGGTGAATGATTGGGTGAGTGAGTAGGTGACTGAGTAGGTGAGTCGGGGTGTGCGTAGGTTAGTGAGTGGGTGAATGAGTGGGTGAGTGAGTAGGTGAGTGGGTGAATGAGTGGGTGTGAGGAGTGGTAACGTAGCGGTATGCACACTGCACTGCGTAGAAGCGACCTGGCCACACATACTGATTGCTCATCGAAGTGGCTTTTCACTTGGAAATGAATAGCAGCCAAATACCCTAAAGGCAGATTTCTAAATGTGGAGGGAAAAAAACGGATCTTGCACTGAAACTCTGAGACCCATCTTCTTGGTTCTTTCGGTAAAGTCACGTAGAATGGAAATAATAAAATAATAAAAATAAAACATAATAAAATAATATTTTATTACGTTTATGCTTTATTTTTATTATTTTATTANTTTCATTCTACGTGACTTTACCGAAAGAACCAAGAAGATAAATCCCTGCAGTCACGAAAGCTTTAAATCGAAACTCTGAGACCCAGTCAATAATTTACCCTTTATGTTGTTGACAATCTTTCACCCAGTACCTGGGTGCCCATTTCATGAGCTGAATGTACGCAGGTCTCCCTTGCCAAGGGGTCACGCTGCATTAATGCACTCAAGCCTGGTGAAATAAAGGACGCCCTCAAAATAGGTTGGATTTGTCGACAATGCAGAGGCTGTAATGGAGTCTAACGAAGATCGTCGTGGCAGAGCGACGTACCGAGAAAAGCAGAAGTTTAGTTTGGACGCCGCCCACCGAGATGACTTTTCCGAGGTTCAGACCGTGGGAGACGGGGCTGGGTCATCCTGAGTCTCCTGGGAGATGGAGCTCCTCCTACACTCACAGCACAGGAACACACACAGAGTCTAATGAGGTTTCATGTCTCTCTACACATGGACAATACAGGCAGCCCACGACTTGCGAACGCCATTACTTACAAACCAGCTTCCATTGAATATAAAAAATTACATTGATTGAAAGTGCAAACTCGCAGTTGCAAACTGAACCGCATAACTATTTTGTTCAGATGAGCATCCTCTGCGGGATGTAATGAGCGGCCTCGTTCTGGGAGTGTTTGCATGTGTACGGACATTGTGTGTGTGTGTGTGTGAAAGTGTGGGGGTCTGTCCGAGACCTCGTGTCAGCGAGCCTTCCACATTTCTCGTGGCCTCAAAGTGCACCTGGCCTGGCACAGGTGCCGTGGTAACGTCACCATCACTTAGTGGCGAATGGCGGGTATTGGTGTGGGGAGCGGTAGTGTCACGGTGAGTGCACTGTGCTACGAACGCGGCGACCTGATTCGTTTCCTGCTCACAGCCAACACCAGTACCTGTGTGGGGTGTGAACATCGCCACTGGGAGACAAAAGCAGCGGGCCGTGACGCTGGCCACCCACCCGTCGTGTGCCACAGTGGCGGCCATCTTAGGCGCTGCTCACTGAGAGAACTTGCCCCAAACAGCCTGTTAAGGCTACACGGGGGATTGTTGTCATTGGGTGTCTTTGTCTTTGTGTGTGCATGCGTGCCCCGTTTGTTGTGGTGACTCATTGCCCCCTTCCGAATACAGGCTAGCATCAATGTAAGTGAACATAAATTTTTTTTTCTATTCATGTTATTTTATGTTTGATTTACTATACAGTTTTTTTTATTGTTAGATGCAAATGTTAAACATTTCTTCTTTATTATGAGCTTAACAATGCTTCCCTCTTGTTGAACCGTAACACATTTTATAACCGTGTCGGCATTTAAATACGGTGCATTATTATTCTCCGACTTACGAACGAGTCTCAGGAACAAATTACGTGCGTAACCCGATGACTGCCTGTACTGGATGCAATAGACTGTATGGGATACAATTGCATAATGGGGTTTATTTGGATTCACATCACGACCGTTCGCTGATTTGTCCACCAGGTGGCAGACAGAGCTCGAGTTTGAGTCTGGGTTGGTACTGACCTGAGACTCTCATGCAGGGGATCCTGGAAAACACAAACCCGCATTTCACATTAACATTGACATCATAAACAGATGCCTGCATCCACACAGTCGCCTGCTATTTACAGCAGAGTGCGACATCAGAGAATTAGCAAATACCTGCACACTTAGAATGGATAAAAAGACAAAACCAATATTTACAGGTTTAGTCCAGCACCTACATGAGTGGTTTAATAACGCACAACAATTGATGTTTGAACTCTGAATAAAGTTAACTTTAAAAATTTTAGCAGGTAATTCCACTGAGCTTTGTCGCTCTTTTTCAGAAGCAACCTGGCTATCACAAATGACAGCTCAACTCCGTGGCTTATCACGTGGGAATTTATAGTGGCTGCCTAATTCTTTGAATGTTGATGTTTATTATAAATGTGGAGGGAAAAAACGGAGGACCGGGAAAAAATCCACGCATGCGAGGAGAGAGAGAGATGCAAACTCCAAATATACAGCAGACGTCAGGGTGTTATCGAACCCACGACCTCCTGCACACCAGGCGAGGTAGTTAACATCTCCTAACCACCACGGCGAGTGAATGGAGGTGGTGCCACCTGCAGGAAGGAGAGCGGGTCCTGCACGGCGAGGGCGGCGAGCAGCTGGTTGATCTCCTGCTCCAGGCCGCGTGCTCTGCTCTCGTAGCGAGCGATGTCCGCCTGGATGCGGGACAGCACGGAGGGCCCTCCTCGTCCACGCGCTCAGCGCCTCCCTCTCCTCCTCCCTCAGCTGCTCCCTCCGGCGATCAAACTCTCGGCTGATCCGCGCCTTGGTCCCACGCAGAGACTCCTACGCAGAGATATAATGGCGCGCTCTTGAAACGCAACACGACACAGTGCGATGTGACGTCATAAAGGACTTCGATACGGCCACGTCTCATAACTCCGTACAAAGAGGCGGGTGACTTAATTTGTGAGAACGTCGAGTAATGAAATGCATGAAATGAGATTTAGTGAGGATATTCAGGGCACTCTTATGCCAAAGTCTAAGTATCCGTATTGTTTGCGTGTTTGTCTATATCTGCACGTGTCTGTGTGTCTGTTTAACACGTAGACTGTCGCGACCAATATTATTCATAATCAACGTTTTTGGGTTAGATCGCGTTATTTATAAATGTGTCGTAACCCTCCACCACGCGACACGGCCAATCAGCAAAAAAGTGTCATGTGTCTCTCTGTATCTGCACGTGTCTGTGTGTCTCTCTGTACCTGCACGCGCTTGTATTCACCCTTGAGCTGCTGTGTCCGTGATTCTGCAGTAGTCTTCTTCTCCTCTCTCCCCGTCTTCTCGAGTCTGACGCCTCCTATACATGGGGTAGTCAAATACGCTATGTTTGGTACTCCCATCATCATCATCAAGTGGCCCATGTCTTTAACCCGGAGCCTTGCAGGCCAGTTTTCTGGATCGCCCAGCGATAATCATCGCCCTTTGAATCGTTCAACCTCCCACATTGTGCTGTGGTCTTCAGGAGGTAGCACAACATCCGTGTCAGAGGTAGGTGGCTGGATCACAGCGTGGTGTATTGAGGAGTCCCCACTCCACGATCGTGTTTTCTCAGTTTTTCTCAACAACGGAATCTGCGAAACCGATAACCATAAGCCTCGAGATATCTACAGAACACACTTTGCGTGACGGTGAAGTAAATACCAAAACTTAAATCCGAAATGTTACAGGAAACCAAGCTGAGTGCCAGAGCGGTATTAAGGTACAGACAGCTCTGGTGCTGATGGGGCTGCTGCTCGGGTGTGTTGGGACAAGTTGGACAGGACTCAGGGAATGGGAGAGCCATGTGACCAGGTTCGCAGCATGCTAACCACTACACCACCGCTCCCCAAAGCAGGAACAACCGCACACTCATATCACAGTTGAAACATTTCTAAAAATGCAGTGTATGTGGTAATAGTAATTTAAGGAATATTGCTACAAGTAAATATATGTAGATTAAGTTTAACAGTCGGCTTTGGCGACCAATACTATTCATAAAATATAATTTAGTGGGTTAGGTCGTGTAAATAGAAATGTGTCGTTAAACCCGCCACCACCTGACACAGTCAATTAGTAAGGTTCGTCACGTAAACACAACGTGCCAATTAGTTACTAGTTCAGCACACCGTGTGTTGGAAAGTAAACATTTACAATTAGAGTACCGCGACGTTTGTTGATTTAGAACGGGGATCAACAGGCGCGGCACGAATCACCAAGCACGACCCTGACCCCGAGTCTCAGGGTCTCAGGGTCTAGAGTAGAGACCCTGAGTCTCAGGGTCTAGAGTAGAGACCCTGAGTCTCAGGGTCTCAGAGTCTAGAGTAGAGACCCTGAGTCTCAGGGTCTCAGGGTCTAGAGTAGAGACCCTGAGTCTCAGGGTCTCAGAGTCTAGAGTAGAGACCCTGAGTCTCAGGGTCTCAGGGTCTAGAGTAGAGACCGGTTCTCAGGGTCTCAGGGTCTCAGTGTCTAGAGTAGAGACCCCGAGTCTCAGGGTCTCAGGGTCTAGAGTAGAGACCCTGAGTCTCAGGGTCTCAGCGTCTAGAGTAGAGACCCTGAGTCTCAGGGTCTCAGCGTCTAGAGTAGAGACCCTGAGTCTCAGGGTCTCAGCGTCTAGAGTAGAGACCCTGAGTCTCAGGGTCTCAGAGTCTAGAGTAGAGACCCTGAGTCTCAGGGTCTCAGGGTCTAGAGTAGAGACCCTGAGTCTCAGGGTCTCAGAGTCTAGAGTAGAGACCCTGAGTCTCAGGGTCTCAGGGTCTAGAGTAGAGACCCTGAGTCTCAGGGTCTCAGGGTCTAGAGTAGAGACCGGGTCTCAGGGTCTCAGTGTCTAGAGTAGAGACCCCGAGTCTCAGGGTCTCAGAGTCTAGAGTAGAGACCCTGAGTCTCAGGGTCTCAGAGTCTAGAGTAGAGACCCTGAGTCTCAGGGTCTCAGGGTCTAGAGTGGAAACCGGGTCTCAGGGTCTCAGGGTCTAGAGTGGAGACCGGGTCTCAGGGTCTCAGGGTCTAGAGTAGAGACCCTGAGTCTCAGGGTCTCAGGGTCTAGAGTGGAGACCGGGTCTCAGGGTCAGAGCTGCTAGTCCCCAGACCCACCACCACCACCCCCACCACCACCACCCCCACCACCACCACCCCCACCACCACCACGACCACCCCCCCCCCACCACCACCACCTCCACCCCCACCACCACCCCCCCCCCCCACCCCCACCACCACCACCACCACCACCCCCCCCCCACCACCCACCACCCCCACCCCCCCACCACCACCACCCCCACCCCCCACCACCCCACCACCCCCACCACCACCACCCCACCACCACCACCCCCACCACCACCACCCCCCCACCACCCCCACCACCCCCACCACCACCACCACCCCCCACCACCCCCACCCCACCACCACCACCACCCCCACCACCCCACCCCCACCACCACCACCACCACCACCACCACCCCCACCACCCCCACCACCACCCCCACCACCCCACCACCCCCACCACCACCACCTCCACCACCACCACCACCCCCACCCCACCCCACCACCACCACCCCACCACCACCACCACCCCCACCCCACCCACCACCACCCCCACCACCACCACCACCACCACCACCCCCCCCACCACCCCCCCACCACCACCACCACCACCCCCACCCCACCCCACCCACCACCACCCCACCACCACCACCACCCCCCACCACCCCCANCCACCACCACCACCACCACCCCCACCACCCCCACCACCTCCACCCACCACCCCCACCACCACCACCCCCACCACCACCACCCCCACCACCTCCACCCACCACCACCACCCCCACCACCACCACCCCACCACCACCCCCCCCCCACCACCCCCCCCCCCACCACCACCACCACCACCCCCANCNCCACCACCACCACCACCACCCCCNCCCCACCACCACCCCCACACCACCACCACCTCCACCCCCACCACCACCCCACCACCACCCACCACCACCACCACCTCCACCCCACCACCACCCCACCACCACCCCCACCACCACCTCCACCCACCAATTCGCGTGCTCCGGGCTGCAGGCGCTGGCACTGCAGCACCAGGTGTCGTGTGAAGGGGTCGTAGCCGCCCTGTTGGGTCTGGTCGCGAGCAGAGCGCAGAAAGCGGACGCACTCCTCGCACGGCTCGCGAGACGTAGCGGAGTGAGAGACACTGTGGGGAGACAGAGAGAGAGATGGAGAGAGAGATGGTGAGAGAGATGGTGAGAGAGATGGTGAGAGAGAGAGAGAGACAGAAGGAGAGAGAGATGGTGAGATGGTGAGAGAGATGGTGAGAGAGATGGTNAGGAGATGGTGAGAGAGAGAGATGGTAAGAGANGGTGAGGCGATGGTGAGAGGAGATGNGAGAGGAGATGGTGAGAGTGAGTGAGAGAGTGGTGAGTGTGGTGAGAGGAGATGGTGAGGTGGAGGGTGGAGATTGGAGATGGGAGAGGAGAGAGAGCGAAGGAGAAGAGAGTGAGATGGTGAGAGAGATGGTGAGAGGAGATGGTGAGAAGAGATGGTGGGAGGAGATGGNGAGATGGAGAGGAGATGGTGAGGAGAAGAGAGACGAAGGNAGAGGAGATGGTGAGAGAGGAGATGGTGAGAGATGGTGAGATGGTNAGGAGATGGTGAGAGAGAGAGATGGTGAAGAGAGACGTGGTGAGGCGTGGAGANGAGATGTGTGAGGAGGGAGGGTGAGAGTGGAGAGAGTGGGTGGTNANGAGAGTGAGGTGGAGGGTGGAGAGGAGNTGGAGGTGAGGAGATGGTGAGAGATGGTGGTAGAGATGGTGAGAGGAGATGGTGAGGATTGTGACGGGGAGGAGATGGTGAGAAGAGATGGTNAGAGATGGGAGGAGATGGTGAGAGATGGTGAGAGATGGTGAGGAGATGGTGAGGAGACGGGGAGGAGAGAGAGAGATGGAGAGAGATGGTGAAAGACCTCGTGTAAATACTTATACTATATGTATGTACACTACGCATGTACACCACTACTACACATGTACACCACTACATGTACACCACTACTACACATGTACACCGCTATGCATCTACACTATGTACACCACTATGTACACCACCACTACAAATGTACACCGCTATGTATCTACACATGTACACCGCTATGTACACCACTACTACACATGTACACCACTATGTACACTACTACTACACATGTACACCACTATGTACACTACTACTACACATGTACACCGCTATGTACACCACTACTACACATGTACACCGCTATGCATCTACACATGTACACCGCTATGTACACCACTACTACACAACCACTACGTATCTACACATGTACACCACTATGTACACTACTACTACACATGTACACCGCTATGTACACCACTACTACACTATGTACACCGCTATGTACACCACTACTACACCACCGCTATGTACACCACTACTACACATGTACACTATGTACACCACTATGTACACNATGTACACCACTACTACGCATGTCCACTATGTACACCACTACTACACATGTACACCGCTATGTACACCACTACTACACATGTACACCACTATGTACACCACTACTACTACACATGTACACCGCTATGTACACCACTACTACACATGTCCGCATGTACACCACTATGCTCTATGTACACTATGTACACCACTACTACACATGTACACCGCTATGTACACCACCACTACTACACATGTCCACTATGTACACCACTACTACACATGTACACCGCTATGTACACCACTACTACACATGTACACCGCTATGCATCTACACTATGTACACCACTATGTACACCACTACTACACATGTACACCGCTATGTACACCACTACTACACATTTACACCACTATGTACACCACTACTACACATGTACACCGCTATGTACACCACTACTACACATGTACACCGCTATGTACACCACTACTACACATGTACACCACTATGTACACCACTACTACACATGTACACCGCTATGTACACCGCTATGTACACCACTACTACACATGTACACCGCTATGTACACCACCACTACACATGTACACCGCTATGTACACCACCACTATGTACACCACTATGTACACCACCACCACTATGTACACACTATGTACACCACTATGCATGTACACTATGTACACTATGTACACCGCTATGTATGTACACTATGTACACCACCACCGCATGTACACTATGTATGTACACTATGTACACCACCACTACGCTATGTACACCAACTATGTACACTATGTANACCACCACTATGCATGTCCACTATGTACACTATGTAACACACTATGTACACCACCACTACGCATGTACACTATGTACACCACNATTATGCATGTACACTACGCTATGCATGTACACTATATACACCGCTATGTATGTACACCACACTACACATGTCCACTATGTACACCGCATGTACACCACCACTACGCATGTACACNGCTATGTACATGTACACTATATACACCGCTATGTACACTATGTACACCACTATGTACACCACTACTATGTACACCACAACCACCACTACGCATGTCCACCGCTGTGACGCGTCACCTCGTTGTGCTGCGGTGGCGCCAGCTGCGGGTGGAGCAGCAGGGGCACGTTGTTGATGAAGGGGCTCGCGACGTCCACCAGGGAGCCACGCGGCACGACGGAGTCGCCGACGACGTCAGAGGAGGCGGAGTCAGAGCCGTGACGACTCATCAGCGCCGAGCGGCACAGACCAGCGAGGAGCAGACCACGCCGGGGTTCTGACGGAGGTAAGAAATAGCAAAAAAAATATCAAAATTAGCTATTTTTTAACTACGAAATATTTTGCTAAAAAATTTGCTAAAAATTTTTTTTAAAAAAATAGCAAAAATAATTGCAAAAAGAAAAGCAAAAAATAGCTAAGAAATTCCAAAAAGATTTTTAAAAATTGATATTTTTTTATACAAAATAACAACAAAAATATAAAAAAGCAGAAAAAATAACTAAAATAATTACTAAAAAGTCTATTTTTTTTTGCAAAAAATAACAAATAGCAAACCACGCCGGGGTTCTGACGGAGGTAGCAGTGGGGGGGGGGGGGGGGGGGAGATCACGGGAGGAAGACGATGAACTATACGGAGTGGGTCTTTTGAGTCAAGTCACGTCCATAAGTGCTAAAAAAATTGGGAAAAAATAACAAACAAATTTCAAAAATAATTGCAAAAATTGCTAAATAAATAGCTAAAAATTACCAAAAAAATATAAAAATAGGAATTTTTTTTACTACAAAATAGCAACAAAAATATAAAAAAAGCAAAAAAATTACTAAAATAATTACTAAAAAAGTCTATTTTTTTTGCAAAAAATTACAAATAGCAAACCACGCCGGGGTTCTGACAGAGATAGCAGTGGGGGGGGAGAGACATCACGGGAGGAAGACGATGAACTATACGGAGTGGGTCTTTTGGGTCAAGTCACGTCGATAAGTGCTAAAAAAATTGCAAAAAATTTGCTAAAAAAATTTGCAAAAATTATTGCAAAAGAAAAGCAAAAAATAGCAAAAAAATTTAGCTAAAAATGTTGAAGTATAATTGCAAAAAAATAGCAAAGAAATACCAAAAAATATTTAAAAATTGCAAAAAAATACTACACAATAGCAACAAAAATATTCTTAAAAATTGCTAAAAAAATAACTCAAATAATTGCAAAAAAGTCTATTTTTTAGCAAAAAATAACAAACAAATAGCAAAAAAGTTACAAAAAATTACAAATTTTTTACAAAAAAAGCTCACAAATTGCTAAAAGTACTAAAAATTTGCTAACAAATTACTCTAAACTACGATGCTTCGATGGCAACACACGAGCGTTCTTCATGAGGAACAGGGGGTTTAGCTTCTAAAGGCAAACTGTTTATAGAGGTTTAAAATGGGCGTAGCGCAAATTGTCAGCAAACCCACCGGCAATCAACAATAACAAACAAGTATAACCCGTAAAAACAAAGTTTTTCACTCTAAATCCTTTATATGCGTGGCGGCTAGAGTCCTCTCGTCCTCTGGCTTGAGATGGCTGCCACCTATGGGCCAGATGATTGTCTGCCAGTATTAAGCAATTGGTAATTAAATATTTAATTTGTTTTCCCTAAACAGTGAAAAATTTTGGATTTTTTTTTCACGAACATTAATTGTCTCGCACAACGAGTCTGTGTGCAAAATGTCAGCTCGATTGGATCACGGGAAGTGGGTTAAAAAACGACCGAAAGATTTGCACGGTCCTAAGCAAGCAAGCAAGTGAACTTAATATAAAGGATTTAAAAATTGTTATTAAAATTAATATTTTGTTATGAAAAAAAGTAAAAAATAATTGTGTTATGAAAATAACAACAAACATTTTTTATGAAAATAACAATTTTTTTTTTATTATTTTCTTTGAACCTGACATAGGCAGGTTGGATGGAAACATCACAGTCAGTTACGACTTTAGCTGGTTAATAACGTCCTTGCAATGATTGCTCAGCTTGTACCCATCCTCTCGCTTGAAGTTGTTGCTGTGTTTCTATATCTGTAATCTTAGGTTTTTTCGGTAAAGTCACGTAGGTGAAAAATTAAATTAATAAAATAAAAATAAAATAAAAATCACGACGTTTCGGAGGCAACACAAGCTTCCGTCTTCAGGTGGAACCGTCACAGCACGATTGCTGTATCAAGTGAGAGAAATTTCAACAGCTGAGATTCATCTTCTTGGTTCTTTCGGTAAAGTCACGTAGGGAAGTAATAAAATAATAAAAATAAAACACAATAAAATAAATTATTATATAAATTATTTTATTATGTAATATAATTATATTGTGTTTTATTTTTATAAAATAAATTATTATATAACATTATTTTATTACACTATGGGGACCTCATTTGCCAGTAAAAATATGATAATTGGTTCTTTACCCTTCTATCTGGCAACAAAACTGACACCTTTTTGCAAGGAGTCATGTTTGCATAGACCGCAATACCTGCAGTCATAATACAAACAAAAAACACAACTCTGATAATGTGCACTGTCCTGAAGTTGATTGGTCCACACCCGAGACAGCTTTCCTTAGAGCCTAGTCTCATATGGGTTGGACCAGATGACGCCACAGTGCACATTATCAGAGTTATGTTCTTTTGTTTGTATTATGACTGCAGGTATTGCGGTCTATGCAAACATGACTCCTTGCAAAAAGGTGTCAGTTTTGTTGCCAGATAGAAGGGTAAAGAACCAATTATCATTATTTTATTATATAATACTATTATTTTGTGTTTTATTTGTATTATTTTATACTTCCCTTCTACGTGACTTTACCGAAAGAACCAAGAAGATGAATCCCTGCAGTCACGAAAGCTTTACATCGAAATTTAAGCTGAGATTATACAGCTGTCGGTGCTGTGATGGTTCCACCTGAAGACGGAAGCTTGTTTTGCCTCCGAAACGTCGTGATTTTTATTTTATTTTCATTTTATTAACTTTAATTTTTCACCTACCTGGTGACTTTACCGAAAAACCTAACAATATGAATCCTTGCAGTCACGAAAGCTTCAAATCTAGAATTCATATATCTGGATGGGCTTTACGAAGCCCATCCAGATATATTTCGACTCTCTGTGTCTCTCTCTCACAATAGACTAGTGCCTGGCACGCGTCAATTTTGCCAAGTTAACTGCAAAAAAGATGTAACTACACTTATTTGACCAATCTTATTTATTTCTTATTTAACAGACAACTATTACAGGTGTACCATGTTTACCATGTTCACCATGCTTAGTTGTCACAAACCATAACAAGGCTCACCCTCTTAAGCCTCACCTTACCATATTAATAAAAAGTGTGCCGTACTTGGCCCTTACCGCCTCTCCAACCATTATATAAACGGACTGGTAGCTCTTGTAATCTCTCACTTACTTGATGCAGCTGTCGTGGCTGTGACGGTTCCACCTGAAGACAGAAGCTTGCGTTGCCTCCGAAACGTCGTGATTTAACTACACTTATTTGGACCATCTTATTCGACAGACAACTATTACAGGTTATTGATAGACAGCCAGGCTTGCTTTACCATGTTTAGCTGTTTTCTCCATTTCACACTATTGTTATGTAGGCCAGGCTTAGTCACAAACCGTACCTCTCCATAACAAAGGCTCACCCTCTTAAGCCTCACCTTACCGTATTAATAAAAAGTGTGTCGTACTTGGCCCTTCCCCCACCTCTCCAACCATTATATAAACGGAGTGGCAGCTCTGCAATCTCTCATTTACTTGATACAGCTGTCGTGGCTGTGACGGTTCACCTGAAGACGGAAGCTTGCGTTGCCTCCGAAACGTCGTGATGTAACTACACTTATTTGGACCATCTTATTCGACAGACACTATTACGTTATTGAAGACAGCCAGGCTTTTTAATGTTTGCTGTTTTCTCCTTTTCAAACTATTGTTATGTAGGCCGGCTTTACAAACCGTACCTCTCCATAACAAAGGCTCACCTCTTAAGCCTCACCTTCCATATTAATAAAAAGTGTGTCGTACTTGGCCCTTCCCCCCCCCCCCTNTCTCCAACCATTATATAAACGGAGTGGCAGCTCTTGCAATCTCTCATTCACTTGATGCGGCTGTCGTGGCTGTGACCGTTCCACCTGAAGACGGAAGCTTGCGTTGCCTCCGAAACGTCGTGATTTTATTTTATTTTTATTTTATTAACTTAATTTTTCACCTACCTGGTCACTTGACCGAAAAAACCAAGAATACGCTGAATCCTTGCAGTCACGAAAGAATCAAACAGAATTTATATANCTGGACGGCTTTACGAAGCCATATTTCGACTCTCTGTGTCTCTCTCTCACAAAGATTAGTGCCTGGCACTCGTCAATTTTGGCAAGNTAACTGCATCCCCAGCGTTTGGCATTGCTGCTGCTGNTGCTGCATTGGCATTTTTGGTTTCATTGGGATGGTTGCTGCTTTGTTGTTGAGTCCTCCCCCGCGCGAATTCCCAACTCTCTCAGCCTCCCACTTCCAGCCCTGACAACTTCCCCCGTTCAGCTTCACACACAGAGACTCACGCAGAGACTCGCACAGAGATTCATGCAGAGATTTACACAGAGATTCACACACACACAGACTCACACAGAGACTCGCACAGAGATTCATGCAGAGATTTACACAGAGATTCACACACACACACAGACTCACACAGAGATCCACACAGAGATTCATGCAGAGATTTACACAGAGANTCCACACACACACAGACTCAGAGCGCAGAGATCCACACACACACACAGACTCACACACACACAGACTCACGCAGAGATCATACACACACACACACAGACTCACACAGAGATTCACACACACACACACAGACTCACGCAGAGATCNACACACACACACAGACTCACACAGAGACACACACAGAGACTCACACAGAGACTNACACAGAGACACACACAGAGACTCACACACAGACTCACACAGAGATNCACACACACACAGACTCACACAGAGACTCACACACACAGACTCACACAGNCTCACACAGACTCACGCAGAGATCCACACACACACAGACTCACACAGAGACTCACACACAAACTCACACAGATTCACAAAGAGACTCACACAGNCAGACTCACACACAGAAAGACTCACACACCCACAGGGACTCACACACACACAGACACACACACACACACACACACACACAAACTCACACACACACAGACTCACACACACACTCACACACACACAGACTCACACACACCCAAACACACATATACAGACTCACACACACAAATACAGACTTACACACACACATACAGACTNACACACACACACAGATGACACACACACAGACACTCACACACACACAGACTCACACTCAGACTTACACACACACACACAGACAGACTCACACACACAGACTTACACACACACAGACTTACACACACACTCACACACACACAGACACTCACACACACACAGACTCGCACAAAGACTCACACACACATCCACACACACACGGACTCACACACACAGACACAGAGACTCACACACAGACTCACACACACAGACACTCACACACACTCAGACTCACACTTACTCAGACTCCACACACACACAGACTCACACACAGACTCACACAACAGAGACTCACACACAGACTCACACACNGACACACACACACACAGACTCACACACACACACAGACACTCACACACACACAGANACACACAGACTCACACACACACTCGCACAGACTCACACACAGACTCACACACATCAGACTCACACACACAGAGACTCACAAGGGNCCTCTCCACATGGCGAGCATGCCGGTAGTTCAGTCTCACCANCTCCTGGCACTGACTCACACACAGACTCACACACAGACTCACACACACACAGACACACACACACAGACACACACACAGAGACTCACAAGGGCCTCTCCAGCGTGGCGAGCAGTGCCGGTAGTTCAGTCTTCACCATCTCCTGGCACAGACTCACACACAGACTCACACACAGACTTACACACACACACAGACTTACACACACACACACACACAGACTCACACAGACTCACACACACACTCACATACACAGACTCACACAGACACACACACACACAGACACACTCACACTCACACCACACACTCACACACACACAGACACACACAGAGCTCACACACTCACACAGAGACAGAGCGACTCTACACACACACACACACAGACTCAAACACCACACACACAGACTCACACACACTTACACACACACTCAGACTTACACACACACACACACACTCAGACTCACACACACAGACTCACACACAGACTCGTACACACACACACACAGACACTNACACACAGACTTACACACACACACACAGACTTACACACACACACACTGAGACTTACACACACACACACACAGACACACACACACACACACACACACAGANTCGCACACACACACTCACACAGACACACACAGACTCATACACAGACTCACACACAGACTCACACACACAGAGACTCACAAGGGCCCTCTCCAGCGTGGCACACGCCGGTATTCAGTCTTCACCANCTCCTGGCACTGACTCACACACAGACACACACAGACTCACACACAGACTCACANACAGACACACACACACACAGACACACACAGACTCACACACACACAGAGACTCACAAGGGCCCTCTCCAGCGTGGCGACACGGTAGTTCAGTCTCACACTCCTCAGACTCACACACACACACACACACACGAGACTCACAAGGGCCTCTCCAGCGTGGCGAGCAGCGCCGGTAGCTCAGTCTTCACCATCTCCTGGCACACTCACACACACACACACACACACACACACACACAGACTTACACACTCACACACACAGACTTACACACACACACACAGACTNGCACACACACACAGACTCACACACTTACTCAGACTCACACAACGAGACTCACAAGGGCCCTCTCCAGCGTAGCGAGCAGCGCCGGTAGTTCAGTCTTCACCATCTCCTGGCACTGGGTGCGGAGCCCTCGTCGGACACCGCCGACACACACGCAGCAGCAGCGCGGCCACCTCCTGCTGTGACACATGGGGGGAGAGGGGGGGGTTGCGGTGGTGGTAGTGGTGGTGGTGGGGTGGTGGTAGTGGTGTGGTGGTGGGTATGGTGTGGTAGTAGTGGTGGTGTGGTAGTGGTGATGGTGGTGGTGATGGTGGTGTTGGTTGGTGGTGTGATGGTGGTGGTGATGGTGGTGATGTTGGTGGTGGTGATGTTGGTGGTGGTGGTGTTGGTGGTGGTGATGGTGGTGGGATGGTGGTGATGGTGGTGGGATGGTGGTGATGTTGGTGGTGGTGATGTTGGTGGTGGTGTGGTGGTGTGGAGTGGTAGTGGTGATGGTGGTGTAGTAGTGGTGTGATGGTGATGGTGGTGGTGCGGTGGTGGAGTGGTAGTGGTGATGGTGGTGTAGTAGTGGTGGTGGAGTGGTGTGGTAGTGGTGGTGATGGTGTGGTGGTGATGGTGGTGGTGATGGAGGTGATGGTGGTGATGGTGGTGATGGTGGTGATGTTGGTGGTGGTGATGTTGGTGGTGATGGTGGTGGTGATGGAGGTGGTGTGGTGGTGATGGAGGTGGTGTGGTGGTGGTGATGGTGGTGTGGTGGTGGAGTGGTGGTGGTGTGGTGGTGATGGTGGTGTGGTGGTGGGTGGTGGTGTGGTGGTAGTAGTGGTGTGGTGTGGTGGTGGTGGAGTGGTGGTGTGGTGGTGATGATGTGATGATGGTGGTGGTGGTGATGGTGGTGATGGTGGTGATGGTGGTGGAGTGGTGTGGTAGTGGTGGTTTGGTGGTGGTGTGGTGGTGGTGGTGTAGTAGTGGTGGTGGAGTGGTGATTAGTGGTGATGTGGTGGTGGTGGTGGTGGAGTGGTGGAGTGGTGTAGTAGTGGTGGTGTGGTAGTGGTGGAGTGGTGTGGTGGTGTGGTAGTGGTGGTGTTGTGGTGGTGATGGTGTGGTGGTGGTGTAGTAGTGGTGGTGGGGTGGTGGTGTGGTGGTGGAGTGGTGTGGTAGTGGTGGTAGTGGTGTGGTGGTGGTGATGGTGGTGTAGTGTGGTGGTGATGGTGGTGATAGTGTGGTGGTGGTGATGGTGTGGTGGTGGTGGTGATGGTGTTGATGGTGGAGTGGTGTTGTGGTGGTGATGGTGGTGGTGGTGTGGTGGTGGTGGTGATGGTGTAGTAGTAGTGGGGTGGTGGAGTGGTGTAGTAGTGGTGGTGTGGTGGTGGTGGTGTGATGGTGGTGGGATGGTGGTGGTGGTGTGGTGGTGGTGGTGGTGATGGTGGTGATGTTGGTGGTGGTGATGTTGGTGGTGATGGTGGTGGTGTGGTGGTGGTGATGGTGGTGATGGTGGTGGGGATGGTGGGGATGGTGTAGTGGTGGTGGTGTGATGGTGGAGTGATGGTGATGTTGGTGATAGTGGTGGTAATGGTTGTGATGGTGGTGATGGTGGGGATGGTGTGTGGTGGTAGTGGAGTGATGGTGATGGTGTAGTAGTGGTGGTGGTGATGGTGGTGGAGTGGTAGTGGTGGTGTGGTGGTGGTGGTGATGGTGGTGATGGTGAGGATGGTGGGGATGGTGGTGGTGTGATGGTGGTGATGGTGGTGGTGTGTGGTAGTGGTGGTGATGGTGGTGGTAGTGGTGGTGTGGTAGTGGTGGAGTGGTGTGGTANTGGTGGTGGTGATGTTGGTGGTGGTGGTGGTGATGGTGGTGGTGATGGTGGTGATGGTGGTGGTGATGGTAGTGATGGTGGTGATGGGGTTGGGGATGGTGGTGTTGTTGGTGGTGGTGATGTTGGTGTTGTTGGTGGTGGTGATGTTGGTGGTGGTGATGGTAGTGGTAGTGGTGTGGTGGTGGAGTGGTGTGGTAGTGGTGGTGATGGTGGTGATGTTGGTGTGATGGTGGTGATGGTGGTGATGGTGGGGATGGTGGTGATGATGGTGGTGGTGATGTTGGTGGTGGTGATGGTGGTGGTGACACACACCACGTGACACACACACCCCCGTGACACACACCCCCACGTGACACACCCCTGACACACCACGTGACACACACCACGTGACACACACACCCCCTGACACACACCACGTGACACACCCCTGACACACCACGTGACACACACACGTGACACACACACCCCCCTGACACACACCACGTGACACACCCCCCCCGTGACACACACCACGTGACACACACCCCCCCTGACACACCACGTGACACACACCACGTGACACACACCCCCGTGACACACCCCCGTGACACACCCCCTGACACCCCCCGTGACACACCCGACACCCCACGTGACACACACACACGTGACACACACCACGTGACACACACACCACGTGACACACACCACGTGACACACACCCCCCCTGACACACCCCCGTACACACACACCACGTGACACACCCCCCCTGACACCCCCCGTGACACACCCCTGACACCACGTGACACACCCCACGTGACACACACACCACGTGACACACACCCCCCGTGACACACCCTGACACCCCACGTGACAGGACACACACACCACGTGACACACACACCACGTGACACACCCCACGTGTGTGTGGGTGGGTGCCCTCACCTCTGTGGCGTTGCTCTTCAGGAGCTCGTCCAAGGCGCTCACCGACTCCTTGCAGATGTCACAGGGCAGGTCACCCTGGCGGAGCGGCGGTTACCATGGTTACGACGACGGTTACCATGGTTATCACGACGGTTACCGTGGTTACGATGATTACCGTGGTTACGACGACGGTTAGCTGGTTACCATGACGATGACCTTGGCTACCATAATGATGATGACATCTGTGTGTACTGGTGATGATGTCATCTGTGTGTACTGGTGATGATGTCATCTGTGTGTACTGGTGATGATGTCACCTGTGTGTACTAGTGATGATGTCACCTGTGTGTACTGATGATGTCATCTGTGTGTACTGATGATGATGTCATCTGTGTGTACTGATGATGATGTCATCTGTGTGTACTGGTGATGATGTCATCTCTCTCCTAGTGATGATGTCATCTCTCACCATTGGAACCTCATTTGCCAGTAAAAAATATGATAATTGGTTTTTTACCCTTCTATCTGGCAACAAAACTGACACCTTTTTTACAAGGAGTCATGTTTGCATTGACCACAATACCTGCAGTCATCATGCAAACAAATTGTGGACCAATCAACTTCAAGGACAGTGCGTACATTATCAGAGTTGTGTTTTTGTTTGCATTACGACTGCAGGTTATTGTGGTCTATGCAAACATGACTCCTTGTAAAAAAGGTGTCAGTTTTGTTGCCAGATAGAAGGGTAAAAAAACAATTATCACACAACCACGTGCTTTACCGCCGTGTCACAGAAAGGCTCAAACGCCGATTATTACACGTTTCGATTCCGGCAAGGGAGGTCACCCCACGATGTAGCTGCTCTCCCCGAGCTCTCAATGCCCTGACGGTGACATTGACCTTGTGATGTCCACGCCTTTCTGACGTTGCCCTCGGTCTAACGCCGCTGTCCTCTGTGTGCGGTTGCGAGTGTTGCGTGTGCTGTGGGGCAGAGGTCGCAAATGGGTTTTGATTCCTTACCCGTACCCGGCCGCACCAGGGTCGCAAACGGGTACCCGTACCCGGCCGTACCCTACCCGTACCCGGCCGGTTACGGGTAGGGTACGGGTATCGGGTACCCGTTGCGACCTCTGGGATGAAGCCATGTTGCAGGCGCGGGTGGGTTGATTCTAGGAACTTGAATTGTGAGAAGAGACAAGACGTTGGGAAATGAGTGACAAACGGTGACTCACCAGTGACTCACGGCCTACCCGTACCCGTACCCGGCCGCACCAGGGTCGCAAACGGGTACTCGTACCCGGCTGGGTACGGGTAGCCGGGTATCGGGTAAGGTACGGGTATCGGGTACCCGGCTGCGACCTCTGGGATGAAGCCATGTTGCAGGCGCGGGTGGGTTGATTCTAGGAACTTGAATTGTGAGAAGAGACAAGACGTTGGGAAATGAGTGACAAACGGTTACTCACCAGTGACTCACGGCCTACCCGTACCCGGCCGGGTACGGGTAGCCAGGTATCAGGTAGAGTACAGGTATCGGGTACCCGGTTGCGACCTCTGCTGTGGGGGGGGAGCTCACCGCCGTGGGCTGGGCCCAGTAGACTCGTGTGCACTGCTCGAGGGCCCGGCACCGCGAGGCAGTGCCGGCGTTCTTGCACCAGAACCCGGGACCTCGCGAGCAGACATCGGCGCCCAGCAGGGGACTGCCGCTGGCTGGAAAGACACAAAGAAAGTTCTAGATTTGAAGCTTTCGTGACTGCAAGGATTGATATTCTTGGGTGTTTTTGGTAAAGTCACGTAGGTGAAAATTGAAATTTATAAAAGTAAAATTAAATAAAATTCACGACGTTTCGGAGGCAACACAAGCTTCCGTCTTCAGGTGGAACCGTCACAACACAATTGCTGTATCAAGTAAAGAGAAATTCCAAGAAAACAGTTGAACTCGAGGTTCCNTGTGTAGACTGGTTGAAAAGAGTTGTTAAGGTGAGGCTGATGTAAAGGTGCATGTAAATGGGACTGACTTTTGTTATTGAGGTGGTGAGGCTGAAACCGCTGCCAGGAATGAGCCTTTGTTGTGTAACTGGTTGAACTGGAGGTTCGAAGAGTTGTTAAGTGCGGCTGATGTAAAGGTGCGTGTAACGGACTGAGCCTTTGTTATGTAGAGGTGGTGAGGCTGAAACCGCTGCCAGGAATGAGTCTTTGTTGTGTAGACTGGTTGGACTGGGAGGTTCCAAGAGTTGTTAAGGTGCGGCTGATGTAAAGTTGCTGATGGGACTGAGCCTTTTGTTATGTAGAGGTGGTGCGGCTGAAACCGCTGCCAGGAATGAGCCTTTGTTGTGTAAACTGGTTGAACTGGGAGGTTCCAAGAGTTGTTAAGGTGCGGCTGATGTAAAGGTGCATGTGAATGGACTGAGCCTTTTGTTATGTAGAGGTGGTGAGGCTGAAACCGCTGCCAGAAATGAGCTTTGTTGTGTAGACTGGTTGACTGGGAGGTTCTAAAAGTTGTTAAGGTGTGGCTGGTGTGAATGGGACTGAGCCTTTTGTTATGTAGAGGTGGTGCGGCTGAAACCCTGCAGGAATGAGCCTTGTTGTGTAGACTGGTTGACTGGAAGGTTCCAAGAGTTGTTAAGGTGCGGCTGATGTAAAGGTGCGTGTAAATGGACGGAGCCTTTTGTTATGTAGAGGTGCGGCTGAAACCGCTGCCAGGATTGAGTCTTTGTTGTGTAGACTGGTTGGACTGGGAGGTTCTAAGAGTTGTTAAGGTGCGGCTGATGTAAAGGTGTGAATGGGACAGAGTCTTTTGTTGTGTAGAGGTGGTGCGGCTGAAACCTCTGATACTAATGAGCCTTTGTTGTGTAGAATGGTTGACTGAGCCTTTTGTTATGTAGAGGTGGTGTGGCTGAAACCGCTGCCAGGAATGAGTCTTTGTTGTGTAGAATGGTTGAACTGGGAGGTTCCAAGAGTTGTTAAGGTGTGGCTGATGTAAAGGTGCGTGTAAATGGGACTGAGCCTTTGTTATATAATTTAGATTTTTTACCTACGTGACTTTACCGAAAACCTAAGAATACAAAAAAGGTCGCCCGTGTGTCACAAAACGCTACTGGGCAGTTGGAGGCAGTCGCCCTCCAACAACAACGGAGGGCGGAGGAGCGACGCTCACAACAACGAGCGGAGCGCCGGGTGGTTAAAGCACAGCAAGTTGGTACAGTAGGAGGCACAGGTGGTGCATCAGCCAGTCGTCTCGGTCGTCTCGGTCAGTCGACCCGTGGCACCTGCTGGGTCTGCCCCGTGACCTCCTCCTGCCAGCGGGCGTTCGACACTTCACGTGGTAGCCTCAAGGTGCACATGGCCTGGCACAAGTGTTGTGGTGACGTCACCGCCACTTAGTGGAGAATGGCGGTTGTTGTTGGTGGCGGATGCCCTCACCTTCTGCTACACCCCCCGTGACACTCGCAGTGACACACTCCTGACAAACCACGTGACACACCACGTGACACACCCCGGGGGGGGGGGGTCAAGTGCTGTCAGTAAGCGGCAGCAGCAGCAGGGCTATTGGTTGAGCCTGGTCATCACCACCACCACCACCATCATCATCATCATCACCACCATCATCATCACCATCATCATCACCACCACCATCGCTATCACAAACATTGCTATCATCACCACCATTATCACCACCACCATCATCATCATCATCACCACCATCACCACCATCACAGTAGGGGCACATCATCATCAGCACCACCATCACCACCATCATCATCATCACCATCATCACCACATCATCATCACCATCATCACCACCATCATCACCATCATCACCATCATCACCACCACCACCATCGCTATCACCAACATTGCTATCATCACCACCATTATCACCACCATCACCACCATCATCATCATCACCACCATCACCACCATCACCATCATCATNAGCACCACCATCACCACCATCATCATCATCACCATCATCACCACCATCATCATCACCATCATCACCACCATCATCACCATCATCACCATCATCACCACCACCACCATCGCTATCACCAACATTGCATCATCACCACCATTATCACCACCATCACCACCATCACCATCATCACCACCATCACCACCACCATCATCATCATCATCACCATCACCATCATCACNATCATCACTGGCACCATCATCATCATCATCATCATCACNATCATCATCATCATCACCATCATCACCCACATCATCACCACCACCATCATCACCACCATCATCATCATACCACCAGCATCATCATCATCACCACCACCACCACATCACCACCATCACCACAACACCACCACACCATCATCACCATCATCATCACCATCATCATCACCACCACCACCATCACCATCACCACCACCAACATCATCATCACCACCATCATCATCACCACCACCACCATCATCATCACCACCACCATCACCACCACCATCAACACCACCACCATCACCACCACCACCATCATCACCATCACCACCATCATCACCACCATCACCACNACCATCATCACNACCATCATCACCACCATCTCACCACCATCACCATCACCACCATCATCATCACCACCACCATCACCACCATCACCATTATCACCACCACCATCACCATCATCACCACCACCACCATCATCACCATCACCACCATCATCATCACCACCACCATCACCACCATCATCACCACCATCACCACTAACACCACCATCATCACCACCACCACCATCATCACCACCACCATCATCATCACCACCATCATCATGACCATCACCACCACCATCACCACCACCATCATCATCACCACCATCCGACCACTATCATCACCATCACCACCATCATCACCACCACCATCACCACCATCATCAGCATCACCACCATCATCCACCATCACCACCATCATCACTCACCATCATNATCACCACCATCATCACTATAGACACCATCACCACCATCATCACATCACCATCATCATCACCATCACCACCATCATCACCATCACCATCATCACCACCATCACCATCATCACCACCATCACCACCACCACCATCATCATCACCATCATCTCATCACCACCATCACCACCACAACGGGAACTCCCCTATCCCTCGCTTCCTCATCTTCGCCAGTTTCATTCTCACCTCTCAGTTCCTTCCTCATTCATTCCTCATCTGCGTGGGGTGGCCCACAATCAGGACACACACAGGGGTTGTTGTTGTTGTCCCAACTCTCCCCCCCCCCCACTCTCTCCGCTCTCCCCCACTCCCCCCTCTCCCCCACTCTCCCAAACTCTCTTCCCACTCTCCCCCCACTCTCCCCCCACTCTCTCCCCACTCTCTCCCACCAATNCCCCCCACTCTCCCCCCCAATTTCTCCCCACTCTCCCCCCACTCTCTCCCACCATCCCCCCCCACTCTCTCCCCCTCTCCCACTCTCCCCCCTCTCCCCACTCTCCCCCACTCTCTCCCCACTATCCCCCCACTCTCTCCCCACTATNCCCCACTATCCCTCCACTCTCCCCTCTCTCCCCACTCCCCCCCCCCACTCCCCCCCACTCTCCCCACTATCCCCACTCTCCCCCCTCTCCCCACTCCCCCCCACTCTCCCCCACTATCCTCCACTCTCCCCTCTCTCCCCACTCCCCCCCCACTCCCCCCCACTCTCCCCCACTATCCCCCACTNCCCCCCTCTCCCCACTCTCCCCCACTCTCTCCCCCCTCTCCACTCTCCCCCACTCCCCAAACTCTCTCCCCACTCTCCCCCACTCTCTCCACCAATCCCCCCCCCACTCTCCACCCCCCCCACTCTCCCCCCACTCTCTCCCCTCACTCTCTCCCTCCCCCTCTCCCCACTCCCCCCCACCACTCTCTCCCCACTCTCCCCCCACTCTCTCCCCACTATCCCCCCACTCTCTCCCCCTATCCCCCCACTCTCCCACTCCCCCCCCCCCACTCCCCCCCCACTCTCCCCCCACTATCCCCCACTCTCCCCCTCTCCCACCTCCCCCCACTATCCCTCCACTCTCCCCTCTCCCACTCCCCCCCACCACTCTCTCCCCACTCTCCCCCCCACTCTCCCCCACCACTATCCCCCCACTATCCCCCACTCTCCCCCCTCCCCACTCCCCCCCCACTCTCCCCCACCACTCTCTCCCCACTATCCCTCCACTCTCCCCCACCACTATCCCCCACTATCCCTCCACTCTCCCTCTCTCCCCACCCCCCCACTCTCCCCCCACCACTCTCTCCCCACTATCCCTCCACTCTCTCCCCCCCACTCTCCCCCACCACTCTCTCCCACTCCCCCCCCACTCTCCCCCACCACTATCCCCCACTATCCTCCACTCACCCCCCTCCCCACTCCCCCCCACTCTCCCCCACCACTCTCTCCCCACTATCCCCCACTCTCTCCCCACTCCCCACTCTCCCCCACCACTCTCCCCCACTCCCCCCCCACTCTCCCCCACCACTCTCTCCCCACTATCCCCCCACTCTNCCCCCCCCACTCCCCCCACTNCCCCCACTCTCCCCTCTCCCCACTCCCCCCACTCTNCCCCACCACTATCCCCCCACTATCCCTCCACTCTCCCCCCTCTCCCCACTCCCCCCACTCTCCCCACCACTCTCTCCCCACTATCCCTCCACTCTCCCCCCACCACTATCCCCCACTATCCCTCCACTCTCCCCCTCTCCCCACCCCCACTCTCCCCCACCACTCTCTCCCACTATCCCTCCACTCTCTCCCACTCCCCCCCCACTCTCCCCCACCACTATCCCCCACTATCCCTCCACTCTCCCCCTCTCCCCACTCCCCCCCCACTCTCCCCNACCACTCTCTCCCACTATCCCCCCACTCTCTCCCCACTCTCCCCCCCACTCTCCCCCACCACTATCCCTCCACTCTCCCCTCTCTCCCCACTCCCCCCCACTCTCCCCCACTATCCCCACTCTCCCCCTCTCCCACTNCCCCCCCACTCTCCCCACTCTCCCCCTCTCCCCACTCCCCCCCACTCTCCCCCCCACTCTCTCCCCACTCTCCCCCCCACTCCCCCCCACTCTCCCCCCACTATCCCTCCACTCTCCCCTCTCTCCCCACTCCCCCCCCCACTCCCCCCCACCACTCTCTCCCCACTATCCCCCAGTCTCTCCCACTCCCCGCTCTCTGCCTCTCTCACCAGGCAGCGAGACGCACAGTAGCAGCAGCAGCAGCAGCAGCAGCAGGAGGATCCTGGCCATGGTGGAGAGACGTGGAGAGACTTGAGACAGAGACTAGAGACAGACAGAGAGACGTAGACAGACAGAGAGACGTAGACAGACAGAGAGACTGTAGAGAGACAGAGAGACACTGAGAGAGACAGAGAGACACTGAGAGAGACAGAGAGACACTGAGAGAGACNTAGAGAGACAGAGAGACACTGAGAGNAGAGAGACACAGAGAGACACTGAGAGACAGAGAGAGAGACACACTGAGAGAGACAGAGACACGTGAGACAGACAGAGAGACNTAGAGAGACACTGAGAGAGACAGAGAGACACTGAGAGAGACGTAGAGAGACAGAGAGACACTGAGAGAGACAGAGAGACACTAGAGAGACAGAGAGACGTAGAGACAGACAGAGAGACGTAGACAGACAGAGAGACAGTAGAGAGACAGAGAGACACTGAGAGAGACAGAGAGACACTGAGAGAGACAGAGAGACACTGAGAGAGACAGAGAGACCTGAGAGAGACAGAGAGACACTGAGAGAGACAGAGAGACACTGAGAGAGACAGAGAGACACAGAGAGACAGAGAGACACTGAGAGAAGAGAGACACTGAGAGAGACAGAGAGACAGAGAGACACTGAGAGAGACAGAGAGACACTGAGAGAGACAGAGAGACACTGAGAGAGACAGAGAGACACTGAGAGAGACAGAGAGACGCTGAGAGACTTGAGATTTGAGAGATCTGAGAGACGGAGACGCACTGAGAGTGACGAGGCGCACTGCGCGAGACTGAGCGGTGACGTCACCACCGCGGAGACAGCGGGGGGCGGGGCATAGACGTCATAGGCGAGTAGTGCGATATGACGTCATCACCAACGCAGCTGAGATGTGGACGAGCGCGTTGTTTTGTTCGTAGAGTGAGCGTGACGTCACCACCGCGGAGACAGCGGGGGCGGGGCATGTGACGTCATAGGCGCAGTAGTGCGCTTATGACGTCATCACCAACGCAGCTGTAATGTGAACGAGCGCGTTGTTTTGTTCGTAGAGTGAGCGGTGACGTCACCACCGCGGAGACAGCGGGGGGCGGGGCATGTGACGTCATAGGCGCACTGCGCAGTAGTGCGCTTATGACGTCATCACCGACGCAGCTGTAATGTGAACGAGCGCGTTGTTTTGTTCGTAGAGTGAGCGGTGACGTCACCACCGCGGAGACAGCGGGGGCGGGGCATGTGACGTCATAGGCGCACTGCGCAGTAGTGCGATGACGTCATCACCGACGCAGCTGTAATGTGGACGATGCGCGTTGTTTTTGTTGTTCGCAGAGTGAGCGGTGACGTCACCACCGCGGAGACCGGGGGGGCGGGCCTGTGACGTCATATGCGCATTGCGCAGTAGTGCGATGACGTCACCACATCGATGAAGGGAGGGTTGAGCGATGACGTCACAGCGCCGAGCAGCGATGGCTTATGACGTCACCACCATGGATGAANGGAGAGGGATGAGCGTGACGTCATAGGCGCCGACAACGCTGGGGTGATGACGTCACCACTGCGAACCTTCGAGAGGAAGCGGTGAGAACACGTGGTGACGTCACGCGCCAGAAGGGGTGGTGACGTCACCGCGCACGGTCTNCCCCGGCGTGGTGACGTCANCGCGCACGGCTCCCCCGACGTGGTGACGTCACCGCGCACGCCCTCCCCCGGCGTGGTGACGTCACTGCGCACGGCCTCCCCCGGCGTGGTGACGTCACCGCGCACGGCCTNCCCCCGGCGTGGTGACGTCACCGCGCACGCGTCTCCCCCCCCCGGCGTGGTGACGTCACCGCGCACGGCCTCCCCCGGCGTGGTGACGTCACCGCGCACGGTCTCCCCCTCCCCCGGCGTGGTGACGTCACCCCCACCGGCGTGGTGACGTCACNCCACCACCGGCGTGGTGACGTCACCCACCGGCGTGGTGACGTCACCCCCACCACCGGCGTGGTGACGTCACCNCGCACGCGTTTTCCCCGACTTGCATGATCTGTGTCTTTGGTTCGATGTGACGCCGACCTCGCTCGCCTTCTCACAATGGACCCGAATTCCTTTGATTTCACTCTTGAGCCTGTGGGTACAGCTGTTTGTCCGGCCTGTGTGTGTGTGCGTGTTGCAAGTATCGAGGCGTAGTTTCATCAAGGCCTGGCCATCGCCTTGCTCAAGCCANCCCGCCGCCATGAATGTGTAATAAAGTCATATTCTTAGGGTTTTTCGGTAAAGTCACGTAGGTAAAATTAATAAAAAATAAAAATCACGACGTTTCGGAGGCAACACGTCTCCGTCATCAGGTGGGGCCGTCACAGCCAGATTAGCTGCATTGTTAATTTTGATGTTCACCTACACGGTGACTTTACCGAAAAAACCTAAGAATATGAATCCTTGCAGTCACGAAAGCTTAAATCTAGAATGTAATAAAGGACTTTGCATCGAGGTGTGGACTCGAGTCATGTGACTTGGACTCGAGTCAGACTCGAGTCATGAATTTGATGACTTCAGACTCACTTGGACTTGCATAACAATGACTTTGTCCACCTCTGAGGTGTGGACTCGAGTCATGTGACTTGGACTCGAGTCAGACTCGAGTCATGCATTTGATGACTTCAGACGACTTGGACTTGCATAACAATGACTTTGTCCCACCTCTGAGGTGTGGACTCGAGTCACGAGTCAGACTCGAGTCATGAATTGATGACTTCAGACTCGACTTGGACTTGCATAACAATGACTTTACCTCTGAGGTGTGGACTCGAGTCATGTGACTTGGACTCGAGTCAGACTCGAGTCATGCATTTGATGACTTCAGACTCGACTTGGACTTGCATAAATGACTTTGCAGAGGTGTGGACTCGAGTCATGTGACTTGGACTCGAGTCAGACTCGAGTCATGAATTTGATGACTTCAGACTCGACTTGGACTTGCATAACAATGACTTTGTCCCACCTCTGGGACTTTGTCACACACACCGCTGGTCTCCGTTGCTCTTTTATTTAGCGTCTTGCTCGCGCCCCGCTGGTCCCGACAGCGGACCAGCGTCTCCTCTCGCTCCCCCCACTCCGCACACCGCTGGCCGACGGAGTGCCGAAGATCTTCCAGCCACGTGGCCGACGGCACGGATCCCCTCCGGCAACACCAAACGTGGTCCAGCTTCTACACTCCAACAACTGACCCGGAGCGCTTCCGGGCTCGCACCTAGATCCCTTCACCACGTGATCCTGTCTCCTCCCTTCCGTAAGGTCAGATCCGGACTTCCATAGCGCCCTGCTGGCTCCCACCCCGTTCACCTCGCTTCCGATTGGACCCGAGGTGAACGGCGGGCCCTCCCATACGCCCCCATACTGGGCTCTGTCCCCAAAACCCCGGGCCGTATGATTTGGCCAGAGCCCAGCAGCGAACCCCGTTTTTTGCTCGCGTTACATATGGAAACAAATTGTCCCCAAGTGTGTCCTTCCAGTCCTCCAACTCTCTGCAATAATTAATCTGGAAGGAGGGGGGGGGGGGTCCCCTGTCCGGTTGCGTTCTCCCCCCCTCTTCCTCACGGCTGGGGTTGTTACATTTTTGTCTCTCTCAAAGAGGGGCGCCTCTTGCTTGTACGTCAGAGGTCGCAAACGGGTTTTGATTCCGTACCCGTACCCGGCCGCACCAGGGTCCCAAACGGGTACCCGTACCCGGCCGTACCCGTACCCGTACTCGTACCATACCCGTACCCGTACCCTACCCGTAGCCCGCCGGTACGGGTAGGGTACGGGTATCGGGTACCGATTGTGACCTCTGGGATGAAGCCATGCTGCAGGCGCGGGTGGGTTGATTCTAGGAACTTGAATTGTGAGAAGAGACAAGACGTTGGGAAATGAGTGACAAACAGTGACTCACCAGTGGCTCACGGCCTACCCGTACCATACCCGGCCGCACCAGGGTCGCAAACGTACCCGTACCCGGCGGGTACGGGTAGCCTGGTATCGGGTAGGGTACGGGTATCGGGTAGGGTACGGTATCGGGTAGGTACGGGTATCGGGTAGGGTACGGGTATCGGTAGGGTACGGGTATCGGGTAGGGTACGGGTATCGGGTACCCGGTTGCGACCTCTGTTGTACGTGCTGTGTGGCGCCTTTGAAGCCCGGTAGAGATTTCCCAGAATCTCATGAGCAACCATCCCCCTCTTCTCGTTTTGCACCTGGGTCTTTTTTAATTATCTTTTATGGCTACTTCCTTGCCCGGTGTGACTTGTGGAAGGCAGCTGCTATGAGGGGTGTGGGTGGTTGTGACATTTTTGTCTGTGCCTCATGCTACACCCGATTGATTATTAAAAAATATATTGGCAGAATTATTCAATAATGGGAAAAGCCTATTATACAACACACTACAATACTACACTACTATACCCTATACACGACACTTCTATACACTACACGACTATACACATACACTACTATACACTACACTACTATACAATGTACACTACACTACTCTACACTACTACACACTACTGCACTATACACTTCTATACACTACTCTACAATACACTACACTACTATACACTACTCTACAATACACTACACATAGATTCCAAAGAACACAGGATGAGATGTTACTATCCTTTGTGCAAGCACTTCCAAGAGTTCATGAACAGTGAGCCTGGTGAAATTTGGGGAGCGCATCGTCAGTAGTGACCCTTTGGTTCCTAGGGTGTTTCGGCCTTTCATACTATACACCCTCCCAGAGGCAGCCAGCGACAGGGTGATCAATCCTACGCTTGCGTCCCATCCCAAATAGTCATAGGAGTTGCCTTGTTGTTGTAGCCAACATCCCATGGGACTATGCATGGCAGGGGCGTCCTCCTCCCTGAGTCAAGCATTGTTGACTGCATACCTCCTGGCCCTCTCACTTTGGGGCCCAGCTGGGGTCTTTCCTCTTCATCCAGAGCCACTGACTGCTGCCTTCTGCCGCCTCCGATACAGCTTTGATTGCCGAACGCTGGCTCTGGCCCTTAATTCCCAGGTCTCTAAGCAGTCTGGTTGTAGATGTTGCCACACTACTATACTAATGGCAAATGACCTGGCCACCCACCACCTCCACCTGTCTACCTCCACCTGTTGTCTTGTGGTTGTGGTTGTTGTTGTTGTTTGACTTGCATCCCACTGGGATTTTTGCACACAGCGTTGGTGTACGGTGTTTTTAATCCTTTATATTAAGTTCGCTTGCTTGCTTAGGACCGTGCAAATCTTTCGGTCGTTTTTTAACCCACTTCCCGTGATCCAATCGAGCTGACATTTTCCACACAGACTCGTTGTGCGTGACAATTAATGTTCGTGAATTTTTTTTCCAAAATGTTACATTTTTAGGACAAAAATATTATATTTAATTACAAATTGCTTAATGGTGCCATGCAATCATCTGACCCATAGGTGGCAGCCATCTCAAGCCAGAGGACGAGAGGACTCTAGCCGCCACGCATATAACATGTCAGTGATGTTGCAATACAACGATGCGAAGGAGGACGTGGGTGATACCGCAAATGCATTTTGTTTACATAACAACCAGAATTAAAAAAAGAACCGTTATGCAATGCCGAATGATCGCCAAGTCCAGAGGCACGATGAGGACGTCGTCATTGTTAACATCACCAGCACCATCAACGCCATCACCACCACCACCAGCATCTTCAGTCATTCACCAATAGCCAACATCCCCACGTCCATCGCCATGACGAACCGTTACGGTGATCGCAATGACCGCCAAGCGTGGCCCGACAGTCAGGACACATAGGGGTTGTTGTTGTTGTTGTTACGGATGGTGGCCAAAAAGTTAGGACACATAGCCACCCTGGTGATGATGAGAGAGAGAGAGACACTGACTCCAAATATACAGCAGCAGCAAGCATCGTCAGGGTCACAGGATCGAACCCACGACCTCCTGCGTACCAGGCGCCTGGCTCTTTGCCTGCCCCGGTGGGCATATGATGTTGTAATGGTCGTCTCTGACGACCACCTCTCTCTGTTGCCTGTGTTGCTCTCTCTGTGTATCTTGGTGATGTCTGTCTGCTGGTATGTCTGTCTATAGTTTTCTGGTTGGATTTTATGTCGCTATTTCATTTTACCGATGATGATTGCTTGTGTTGCAATCGAAACGTCGTATTCTATTATTTAATAAAATTATTTATTTTAGACGTGACTTAACCGAAAGAAACAAATATGATTCCTGCAGTCACGAAAGTTCTAAAATTAAGATTGAACCACTTCTACGGGGAAGTTTTAAACTTATCTTCTTTTTCTCTCTCTCGGACTACTCGTTCTCTCTGCCTGTGTCCTCTCTTTAGAATGTTCACACTTAAATTCTAACTTAGCAATCTTTGAAATACGTAATCAACCAGGCTATGCGTTAATTGTGTGTTGACCGACCCTCTGTGTTGTATTACATTACATTTCGATATTTTACTAGGTTATTTAATTTTAGTGTGTCCTTCTCCTGATTTTCAGGCTTGCTTGCCGTGTCATCGCACTTGCAGCAACACGTTTGGTTGTCCACTCATTGATATGCTAATTTTTTATCTGGCCCACCTCCCTCTCTCTGCGTCCGCCTCCTCTGTCTATTTAAGGCCACCCCACAGAGACGACCACCTCTCTCTGTTGCCTGTGTTGCTCTCTCTGTGTATCTTGGTGATGTCTGTCTGCTGGTATGTCTGTCTATAGTTTTCTGGTTGGATTTTATGTCGCTATTTCATTTTACCTGATGATGATTGCTTGTGTTGCAATCGAAACGTCGTATTCTATTATTTAAATTAATTTATTATTTTATCTTTAGACGTGACTTAACCGAAAGTAACAAATAATGAGTTGTGATACGTCAGTGAGCCGGATATATCCTCATATTACAAAGGCACTCCAATTGCCCCTACAACGACAATTTCTTTAACAGGAGGTAATTAGCGAAGCGTCGTACTCCGTTCTAAATGTTGTTAACGTCATAACATTTAGCGATGAATTGCCACGTTCTATTTACGTGACAACCCTTACCAGTTGGCTGTGTCGGGTGGTGGCGGGTTTAAACGACGCAACATTTCTATATGTAGGCGATCTAACCCAAAAACCTATATTATGGATGATATCGCTCGTGGAAGCCTACTACGTGTTAAACTGAGCAGGTGATCGGCGAGTTCTTTCGGTTCATCTTTCCCCGTTCACAGCGGCGGGGTTTCGCTTCCGGTGAATCACGACCCGTCCCGTAAACATGGCGGCCACCAGCTGCGTGTTCTGTGCGCCACGCATAATGGCGGTCTCTCTCTCTATGTATCTCTGTGATATCTGTCTCTACTTATATGTCTGTCTATATGTCTCTGGTTCTGTGTTTTATCTCTCTCTCAAATTTAGCATTCTCAGGAAGAACGTAATCAGCCGGTAGGGTGTTGACTGTTATGTTATCCGACTCTCTGTTGTATTACATTACATTTCGAAATGTTGCTAGGTTATTTAATTCAGTGTGTCTCTCTCCCTGTCTCCATATTTTTTCAACCTTTTGCACCGTGCCACTCACCGTGCCACTCATTGACATGCTAATTTCTCTAACCCTCCCTCTCTCTCCGCCCCTCTCTCTCTATTTAAGGCCTCGACACAGAGACGTGGTTTCTCTGTGTGCCTATGTACGTCTCTCTCTATGTATCTTTGTAATATCTGTCTCTACTTATATGTCTGTCTATATGTCTCTGGTTCTGTGTTTTATCTCTCTCTCAAATTTAGCATTCTCAGGAAGAACGTAATCAACCAGGTAGGGTATTGACTATTATGTTATCCGACTCTCTGTTGTATTACATTACATTTCTAAGTATACTAGATTTGTGTTTCTATTTCATTTATACCTGATGATGATTGCTTGTGTTGCAATCGAACATCGTATGCTAGTATTTAATTTATAATTTTCTCTTTATACTTCACTTTACCGAAAGAACCAAAGAGTAATTCCTGCAGTCACGAAAGTTCCAAATTAAGTTATTGCCATTAGGAGCGCCGCTAACAGCGGGACCGTCGCCGCAAGGAGCTCAAGTTGCTCGGCGACCATGCGCCACCCTCTTCCTCAGTTCCCGCAGCTGTCAGGAGGTCCTGGGTCTCGTGTTGATCGTCATCGGACGACGCCAAGGTGGGTTCCGCTATTCTGGTACTTAGACATCCTTCCTTTTCGTAGATTAATAAAAAAAATTATACTTTTTTTCCAACAAACTTCTGACTCCAAATGTAACGAGCGACTTCTGAGACGCGTCGAGTAGAGGGCTTCTTCTTATTTATTTCTCACACTGGGCACAACACAGGCCGTATATACACGTCTCCTTAACTGGGCACAACACTGAGTAATATATATACACGTCTTTACTTAGCTACAACAGCCGACCTCATACGCAGTCCCATCATCAAACCACAAAGCTGGCTGACTGGTGTGACGATGACGGCGCTGGGAGCCGTGCAGAAGATCGTCCATGCGGTCGGACGACGGAGAGAGATGACGGTGAGCAGCGACGCAGTCAGGACCCGGGACCCCACCGTACAACACGAACTTGGGTCCGACCCCCTTATACCATCCAGGAGGGGCTGGGCTCTGCCTCTGGCACGCCCCTTCCAGAGCCTTCGAGCAGGTTCCTATCCTCCCGACTAACCCACCTTTACTTTAACCAGATACGCCCCCTTTGATTAGTTGTTACATAACCTTGCCCATACCCGTGATTACTTCCAGGCCAGCAGGTGTCACCCTGTCATTACATATGCAACAGCAGCAGGCATCATCACGGTCGGGATCGAACCACGATCTCCTGCGTACAAGGCGAGGTAGTTAACATCTCTTAGCCACCGTGATGATGATGATGAGAGAAAGAGACACACACCGACTCCAAATATACAACGCAGCAGGCATCGTCAGGGCGGGATCGAACCCACGACCTCCTGCGTACAAGGCGAGGTAGTTAACATTCTTAGCCACCGTGATGATGATGATGATGATGAGAGAAAGAGACACACACCGACTCCAAATAAACAGCAGCAGCAGGCATCGTCAGGGCCGGGATCGAACCCATGACCTCCTGCATACAAGGCGAGGTAGTTAACATCTCTTAGCCACCGTGATGATGATGAGAGAGAGAGAAAGGGATGCAGACTCCAAATAAACAGAAGCAGCAGGCATCGTCAGAATCACGGGATCGAACCCACGACCTCCTGTGTACCAGGCGCATGGCTCTTTGCTGCACCGGTGGGCATATGATGTTGTAATGGGTGACTGCGCTTTAACCACAACACCCAATACTATATTTCATTTATTCATAATGCAATTTTATGTTCCGTAAAGCGGTGTTCTTGAGCAACGCAACAACATCTTCCGCACAAAATGTGGTGCCAATTCGTTACGAGATCAGCACTCACTGGTTTGTTTCAAAGAGTAAACCAATACAACATTGACAATTCGAGTGCCGTGACGTTTCGCCGGTAATTTTGACTAGCGTCATACAAGTTACGAATTGGCACGTTTTGTTCACGTGACAAACCCTTAATGATTAGCCGTGTCGTCTGGTGGTGGCGGGTTTAACGGCACCACATTCATGTTTATGCGATCTATCCGCAAAAAAACCTCCACGATGGATAACAGCAACCAGCTTTTCGTGCAACTTTGCCAGGAATTTGTTTGTGTTTTACTCTGCTGCACGACAACAAACAGGTTGAGCAGGCTGATGTAGTCACTAATTGTACGCATTTTGTGCTAAGTGACAACCCATTTACTAATTGACTGCGTCAGGTGGTTAGCAATGGTGGCGGGTCTAATGATGGCACATTAATATTCACGCGATCTAACCCATAAAGCAAAAAAAACCACCGTGATGGAAAATTTTGGTTGCGAAAGCCCGTAATTTTTTTTATAATCTTTTTTCGTTAAAAAAAAGGACATTTTTTTCTTCCATTTGCATCGACAAACCCCAGTGAACTCTCGCGGACCACCTCCCACTAATCACCACCCACGCATTCACGAGGGGGGGGGGGGGCGCGCTCTCGTTCGCCCCACAGCAGCGAAGCGAACTCTGGCAGCGTCTTGCGGTGACTCATGACGATTGGCCTCCTGGGTGAGGCGAAGTTGGCAGGATGAGGAGTAGGTGCGCAACGCCAACAACGCGGCTCTCATTGTTACGTCACGCGGCGGGAGGAGCTGGCTCTGCCATATAAAGCAAGGGAGCGACTGACACAGGGACATCTGCTTTCGCGGAGTCGACTCTTTCACGTGAGTGGTGAGTTGGCTGGGGGTGGATGGCGGGTGGGATCCTTATGCTGGAAAGGGATTTCTGGAGGATTCAGATTTATGCCCACCCCCCCCCCCAATTGAGACCATACCCTACGCATTCGCGAATATTTTTTGCCATTAATTGGGGGGGGGGAGATGCAGGGGGAGGGGGTGAGTTTCTTTAGCCCACGATAGATTTTGCCCAGAGCTCGCCGCTCCGATCAATCCTCGTGATTTATCCCAGCCGTCGCCTCTGGCTCGGCGACAGGGTTTCAGTGATTTCACTGGTCAACAAAAAAACACATTTTTTTCTGGCCTGGACTTTTGCAGCTGTTTTAGACTAATTTCAGGGTGCTGATTCCAAATCTGATCTCAGATTTGCTCTATCACATAATTTTTATGCTATCGGTATACCCATTTTCATTGATTTTACCCGAAATTAACTCTGTCACTTATGATTGCAAGTTGTTGCGAGTCAGTGACTGCTTTAGTGTTAAAATATGGTGCTGTATTTTTAGGATAGTGTGTTTAAATATAATTTTATGTAGATATCCACATTTATTTAATATTTTTCTTCTGCGTTTTATTAAAAATGCAATATTTGATATCTCAAAAACCTGATGTGATAGACAAAAACTGATGCCAGATTTGGAATCAGCACCCAAATTACCTTAACACCGTTGGAATACCTTATGCCAGAAAAAGTGTGTTGACCAGTGATAATTTACTGTCGTTGTCGAGAATACAAACTTTTTGTGATTGCGTTCACGATGCGGTCGGTTGCTATGCAACGCGAGAACGTGCATCAGCTCTCCTTGTATTGCAACTGCTGGATGATGGCTCCTGTAGCTGTGTGGGTCATGGGGGGTGGGTGCAGGGACTGGGTCAGTGGTTCTTCTTCTTATCCTGGGGTGCTGGAGGTGCCCTGTCTGGGGGTGGGGGGGGGCGAGGAGACATGGGCAGGTTTTTTTTTAGAAGGTAAGTCATCGAAAATGAAAATTAGGCACGGGCGCGTAAGTACAACTACTTTGTTTAATCAACCCAATGTACCAGTTGAAAGGGTAAAAACCTATTACTATATTTTGCTTACCCCGAGCTCTCAATACTCTGATAGTGCGCTGACTTTGAGTTGTACGCCTTTTGGCGTCATCTGGTCCAACAACAATGGAGACTAGGCTCTAAGAAAAGCTGTCTCGGGTGTGGACCAATCAACTTCAAGGACAGTGCATATCATTATCATCATCAGAGTTGTTTCTTTTGTTTGCATTTTGACTGCTTGTGTTGTGGTTATTGCAAACATGATGGCTTGTATAAAGGTGTCAGTTTTTGTACCAGTTGAAGGGTAAAAACTATTACTATTATAAAAATTGTTTAAGCGATTAAGAACCAATGGGGGGGGGGGCGGGGTGGGGTGCAAGGCTGCAGTAATGGTTAGACACCTGCAGTCCCAAGACCGTAAGCAGGTGACTGTTAATTGCGGTGGCTACAATCGGTGCGTGTGTAGACGCGTGCGTGTTGTGCCGTGATTATTTTTGCCACGAACAAAAACTGGCGCAATCTAAGGTGGTTGACGCCTTCGTAAGAATGTTGGCACGAGGTTTGGCTATTTGCCCATGCTTGGCAATAAGTTATGAAAACCGCAGCCGTCCACGATGAGCGATGCATTTCCAATAGACAGCTGTCGCATTCAATTTGGCGCTCTCAAATGATGTCTGGATGAATTGATATCAGTTTGGCTGGACCTTCTGATAAACACAAACTCTGGGCACTTTTTAATTACTTCGAGGTTCAACATAAAGACAAGAATGTCTCACTTCAGTAAAACATTTCTTGCTGTGGTTTTCACACCTGATGATTGCTTGTGTTGCAATCGAAACGTCGTGATATAAAAAGTATAACCCGTAAAAACAAAGTTTTCACTATAAATCCTTTATATGCGTGGCGGCTAGAGTCCTCTCGTCTCTGGCTTGAGATGGTGCACCTATGGGTCAGATGATTGCATGGCACCATTAAGCAATTGGTAATTAAATAAATAAATCCTAAAATGTTGAAAATGTTGGAAAAAAAATTTCACGAAAATTCATTGTCACGCACAACGAGTCTGTTTGGAAAATGTCAGCTCGATTGGATCACGGGAAGTGGGTAAAAAACGACCGAAAGATTTGCACGGTCGTAAGCGCGCAAGCAAGTGAAATAATATAAAGGATTTAATAAGTATAACCCGTAAAAACAAAGTTTTTCACTATAATCCTTTATATGCGTGGCAGCGAACTTAATATAAAGGATTTAAAATATATTCGCCTGTGGAGGACGCGGGAATCGATCCCGCGACCTTTGGCATGGGAAGCGAGGGCGCTACCAACTGCGCTACTCCGCACGGCCTGTGGAGGGGTTACGCTCTGGGTTCTTATACTCTGACGTTCAGCCAAAGCCAAGAATGAGTTCTATTTGAATATATGTAAAATAAATTTTTTTTGCCTAAAAAGTGTAAAATTTTTCACGAACATTAATTGTCTGGCACAACGAGTCTGTGTGAAAAATGTCAGCTCGATTGGATCACGGGAAGTGGGTTAAAAAACGACCGAAAGATTGCACGGTCGTAAGCAAGCAAGCAAGCACGCAAGCATGCGAACTTAATATAAAGGATTAAAAACTATATTTCACTACGTGACTTACAGAAAGAACAAAGAGTAAGAATGTCACGCTACAACTAAGTCGACGGTGAACGGCAGCGATGCGTTCAAATGATAAGATGGCAGCCGCAAGAGACGAGGCTTTAAAACACGCGTGGCATGCTCTCCCATTGCTTCTGTCTCGCTCTCAGGTCGAAACCATGGTGTACCCGACCACACTTCACATCATTGGCGGCCAAGGTGGAAACGCGTTCTCGTTCAACGGGCAGGAGAATGCGGCGACGCTGCAGAAGCTCTCTGTGAGCGTTGGGGGATGGCAGGTGAGGGGCGTGCAGGTGTGGCTGACGGACGGCGCAGGGAGACATCGGCGCATGGACTCCTCCGCTAAGGAGTTCGAATTCGAGTCGGGCGAGTTCATCAAGAGCCTCTCGCTGTGGGGCAACGGAGCGGCACTCGCCTGGGCGCTATCAAGTTCATAACGAGCCGCAGCCGCGAGTTCTTTGCCAAGATGACGGACTGGGGGCTCAAGACCGAGTACAAGATGACGTGGGCTCTGGCATCTGCTGGGTGTTCAGGGCGAGGGGGGTCCGACATTGACTCATGGGCTCCTCTTCATCAATGCCATAAAGTCGTCGGTGATCCAGGACATGAAGTACCCGACCATGCACCAATTCTGCCCAACGTGCAGATGGAGGAGATCAAAGAAATGGAGTACAAGAAGACACCAGCATCGTGCAATCGTACACCTTCGAGAGCTCCAAGAAGATCATTAAAAGTCATCGTGGTCCACCACCAACAAGAAGTCACCTTCAGCCTGTCGGTGAAGGCCGGCATCCCGAGGTCATGGAGGTGGAGACTGGATTCAGCTTCACCGTGGCAGTGAGAGCACGCACGCGGTGGAGGAGTCCGAGGAGAAGACGGAAACGCTCACGTTCCCGTCACTGTCCCGACGCACAAGACCGTCACCGTGGCGCCAACATCGGGCGCGCCGACATCGACCTTCCGTACCGGCCCTGCTGCGCATCACCTGCGTGAACGGCGCATCCCTTGACGCTCCCTGAGCGGCATCTACAAGGGCTCACCTACACCAAGATGACCGCCGTTGCTACCGAGAGCTAGAGCGGCGTTTCGCAGCACCCCNTTTTTTTTTTATTTGGTGATGTTGATGAAGTGTTCTAAAGGAAAGTGCTTCTTTGGCTGTGTAAAATTCACCAATAAAAAGGCCTACATTGAACCGTTTGCTTTTCCAAGTTCTGAGTGTTTCCCGGTCGATGCTGTGGTGCAGGAAGACATTTCCCATTGAGGCACTGAAAGTTACGAAAGCCTAAGTGTTTGCGCATACAGGTGTTAACGCAACCATGGCACTTTCAGAATCGATTTTCCACTTGTGGAAAGTCTGATCGAAGCGTCTCGTTGAACCCTGGATAATGAAATGCATTCATTCATCATCCATTTGGGTTGATGTTGGATGTCTCCAGCGAAATAAAAGCTTGCACCACCACTAACACCACCACTACACCGCCACCACTACACTACCACNCAACACCACTACACCACCACAACACCACTACCACCACCAACACACTACACACCAACAACACCACTACCACAACACCACTACACCACCACTCAGCCCCTGCCCCAAACCACCACAGGGTAGTGGGAGGGTAGGGGGTGCGGGGTGCTAGGGAAGGGTGCGTAAGGTGCGGGGGGGGTGTCTGGTGAGGGGGGGGCTTGGGGTTGTCACGCGAGAGGAGGGACCCTAGGGGGTGGGGGAGATGGGGGGTGTGGGGTCACGTGGGGTTCATTGTTTCACTGCCGGACTGGTCCAGAGTTCGGACCGAGTCACGAATCGCGACCGATTCCCAGACGCCGTTTGGTCCCTGCGCTGCCTGGAGCGGTGTTGGTGCGCGCCACGCGAGGGCGCTGCCACTCCACCGCAGGATTCGCGGGCCGCTGAATAAGGGCATTCCATTTAGAGGTACGCAAAAATCGTCCCCCAGCGTCGGGTGGACAATCCCGGTGCATCTTCTTGGTTCTTTCGGTAAAGTCACGTAGAAGGAAATAATAAAATAAAGCATAAAAAAATATTAAATATGGTTGATGTTTGTTACTTTATTAATAAAATTATTAAGTAGTATTTTATTATTTATTATTTCCCTTCTACGTGACTTACCGAAAGAACCAAGAAGATGAATCCCTGCAGTTACAAAAGCTTAAATCAAAATATCTGGCTAATTTACAGCCTCAGCTATTTTTGAGTTCACAAATATTTTTTATCCACCAAGCCCCCAACTCCTCAAAAGGCTTCCACCAGGTGGGGTCCACCGAGTGATGCTGATCAAGATGGTGGTGAAGCCTCTTAAGGCTGTGCGTGTGTTATACTGACGAAGCGCTCCGCTTTAAGAATGGTTATAATCTTATAGTTTTTCAAAACAACTCAACACATTCATAAATAACACCACATTAAAGAAAATGCATTCATACACATAAAACGCGACGTTGATAGCAATTGCTATTTTCTTATATCCATTTGCAATATGCTCTCAAGCAATTGCCTGCAACGTCGGCAGTTGTGCGTTTTCTATTATCTGCCGTTTTTGGACAATATTTTAGAGTGTGTTATCTTGTGCACAACTGTCAACGTATATCATCAAATAATAATACATCTGCAAGTTATACAGGAGGTTTTTCACGTTGAGGACTGACAGCCAGCTTAATGTACCTGCGATCTTTGGAGGCCAACTCGAAGTGGAATGATTCAGCAAACACTGGCACAAGGTCAGCAAAGTGGAGCGTTTTATCTCCTGAACATCTCCAGTGAAAATAGTTTAAATAGAAGTTATAATTAATTGTGCACTCGAGACAAAAGCAAACAAATCACTTCTGGTAACCCTCGTATCTCTGCAATAGTGGCCAAGCGTCACTGCATTGGTGGCAAGATTTCACTACCTCGCTGGTATACAGCAGGTCGGGGTTCGATCCTGACCCTAACGCCCGCTGTACATGTGAGTCATCACGTCTCTCTCCCGTTGTCACGTAGATTTATCTCTGGGTCCTCCGTTTTCTCCTCCACGTTGGAATCAATTTGCATTCAGAGGATTTGGCTGCCGCTATAACAAGCCACTCCGTTGAGCTGTCATTTGTGATAACCACGTCACATGTGAACAAGTATAACCCGTAAAAACAGAGTTTTTCACTATAAATCCTTTATATGCTGGCGGCTAGAGTCCTCTCGTCCTCTGGCTTGAGATGGCTGCCACCTATGGTCAGATGATGCCTGCCACCATTAAACAATTGGTAATAAATATAAAAAAAAATTCCTAAAATGTTGAAAATTTTGGAAAAAAATTTTCACGAAATTATTGTCACGCACAACGAGTCGGTGTGGAAAATGTCAGCTCGATTGGATCACGGGAAGTGGGTTAAAAAACGACCGAAAGATTGCATGGTCGTAAGCGCGCAAGCAAGTGAACTTAATATAAAGGATTAAAAAGAGCGACTTCTCTCGGTGAGCCTTGCCTAGTTAAATAAAAAATGTTTTAGTTCACATCATCCCACATCCACAATCCAACACTCCTGAAATATATGTTAGCCGACATTTGCTATTCAAAACTGCTATAATACGGAAATTAAACAATATTTAGGTGTAATAATAAACACATCTTCATACTCATCATATTCATTAGGCAAATAATACCGTACTTATGGTGAACTAATAAAACAAAAACGCTTCTCTTTTCTGAATCAGCCACTGCGTCATCTCGACCAAGACGAGAACCAACTCGACTCGCGACAAACGCTCAACCTGAAGGCAGCCATTTGTACTTTAACCATTAACACTTAAAAAAACCCATAAATTCAACAATCTACACAAATAACTGCCTCTATTATATTTCGTACCATTAAGAACGTTGTATCCGCATCCGATCGCTATATGCGCATTAATTTACCTCAGAATTTCCATAACGATGTTGTCAACGCTCGTTAATTGTAACTAAAGAAATGAACAAAATGAGTCTCCGACGCCATGGAGTCTCCGACGCCATTTGTATTTACACTTTTGGCGCCAAAAAATGAAGCGGCGAATGAGGCAACTTGAAGACTTTAAATCATTGGCGAGTTGACTTCTATATTGTCCCTCATTAATTTATTTTATTTGTAAATCATGAAAATAAATTAATAAAGGTATTCAATCTTTTTTTTTAGGGGGGCGTTTTCCCCCCGTGCCCCCTCCTCCCCCCCCCCCTCCTCCCCCGTGCCCCCTCCTCCCCCCTTGCCCTCCCCCCGTGCCCCCCCTCCTCCCCCGTGCCCCCCTCCTCCCCCGTGCCCCCTCCCTCCCCCCTGCCCCCTCCTCCCCGTGCCCCCCTTCTCCCCCCGTGCCCCCCCCTCCCCCTTGTGCCCCCCCTCCTCCCCCGTGCCCCCCCTCCTCCCCTGTGCCCCCCCTCTCCCCTGTGCCCCCCTCTCCCGTGCCCCCCTCCCCCCTGTGCCCCCCCTCCCCCCGTGCCCCCCCTCCCCCCGTGCCCCCCCTCCCCCCGTGCCCCTCCTCCCCGTGCCCCCCTCCTCCCCCGTGCCCCCCTCCTCCCCCGTGCCCCCCCCTCCCCCGTGCCCCCCTCCTCCCCCCTGCCCCTTGCCCTCCCCCCGTGCCCCCTCCTCCCCCCCGTGCCCCCCTCTCCCTTGCCCCCTCCCCCCGTGCCCCCCTCCTCCCGTGCCCCCTCCTNCCCCGTGCCCCCTCCCCCCCGTGCCCCCCTCCTCCCGTGCCCCCCCTCCTCCCCGTGCCCCCCCTCCTTCCTTGCCCCCCTCCCCCCCCGTGCCCCCCTCTCCCCCCGTGCCCCCCACCTCCCCCGTGCCCCCCTCCCCCCCCGTGCCCCCTCTCTCCCCTTGCCCCCCCTCCCCCCGTGCCCCCCCTCCTCCCGTGCCCCCTCCTCCCCCGTGCCCCCCTCCTCTCCCTTGCCCCCCTCCCCCCGTGCCCCCCCTCCTCCCGTGCCCTCCTCCCCGTGCCCCCCTCTTCCCCGTGCCCCCCTCCTCCCCCGTGCCCCCCTCCTCCCCCGTGCCCCCTCCTCTCCCCTTGCCCCCTCCCCCCCTGCCCCCCTCCTCCCCGTGCCCCCCCCACCTCCCCCGTGCCCCCCTCCCCCCGTGCCCCCCTCCTCCCCCGTGCCCCCCTCCTCCCCCGTGCCCCCCTCCCCCCGTGCCCCCCCTCTCCCCCTTGCCCCTCCCCCGTGCCCCCCTCCTCCCCGTGCCCCCTCCTCCGTGCCCCCTCCCTCCCGTGCCCCCCTCCTCTCCCTTGCCCCCCTCCTCCCCGTGCCCCCTCCTCTCCCCTTGCCCCTCCCCCCGTGCCCCCCCCTCCCCCCGTGCCCCCCCACCTCCCCCCGTGCCCCCCTCCTCCCCCCGTGCCCCCCTCCTCCCCCGTGCCCCCCTCCTCCCCCGTGCCCCCCCCTCCCCGTGCCCCCTCCTCCCCCCTGCCCCTCCCCCGTGCCCCCCTCCCCCCGTGCCCCCTCCCCCCGTGNCCCCCTCCCCCCGTGCCCCTCCCCCGTGCCCCCCCCCCCGTGCCCCCCCTGCCCCCCTCCTCCCCCCGTGCCCCCCTCCCCCCCCGTGCCCCTCCTCCCCCGTGCCCCCCTTCCCCCCGTGCCCCCTCCCCCCCCGTGCCCCCTCCCCCCCCGTGCCCCCCTCCTCCCCCCGTGCCCCCCCTCTCCCCGTGCCCCCCTCCCCCCGTGCCCCCCCTCTCCCGTGCCCCCTCCTCCCCGTGCCCCCCTCCTCCCCCGTGCCCCCCTCCTCCGTGCCCCCTCCTCTCCCCTTGCCCCCCTCCCCCCCGTGCCCCCCCCTCCCGTGCCCCCTCCTCCCCGTGCCCCCCCTCTCCCCCCGTGCCCCCCCTCCTCCCCCGTGCCCCCCCTCCTCCCCCGGCCCCCCCTCCCCCGTGCCCCCCCCCCTCCCCCCGTGCCCCCCCTCCCCCCCCCCCCCCCCCNGCCCCCCCCCCCCCCCCCTCCCCCCCCTCCCCCCNTCCCCCCCCCCCTCTCCCCCCTGCCCCTCCCCCGTGCCCCCCTCCCCCCCGTGCCCCCCCCCCCGTGCCCCCTCCCCCCGTGCCCCCCCTCCTCCCCCGTGCCCCCCCCCTCCCCGCCCCCCCTCCCCCCCGTGCCCCCCCTCCTCTCCCCTTGCCCCCCCCCCCCCGTGCCCCCCCTCCCCCCTCCCCCGTGCCCCCCCCTCCCCCCCCCCCCCCATCCCCCCCCCGTGCCCCCCCTCCCCCCCGTGCCCCCCTCCCCCCCCCGTGCCCCCCTCCTCCCACCAATACCACACCACTACCACACCACCACCCCGCTCCACGCCCACCAACGGAGTGGAGCTGACGAGAGCTCTGCTCCACTCAGCCCCCTGCGCATTGTCAGAGTCGTGGTTGAGACTGCAGGAGGGGTAGAATTAATTTGCTTGGCAGTGGCTGTGTAGAGGATGAGGTCCTCGTGTTTAATTCATGAACGGCGTTGCGGGATGCAGTGAGCACGAATGACGCTGCACACAACTACATTGTTGTTGTTGAATTCTGTATTTTTATTGTAGAATCGACGATACAAGCTTCACATTGCCACGGTCGTAGACGTACATTTATACTTTAAAAACCAATATTATTGTTTGGACGTAAAACGTTTATTGACTGATGACGGCCGCTTGTGTTGCGATCAAAACGTCATGAATTTTTGGTTTCACATATGTATTTAATGTTTATTATTTTTTTTATATTTTTCTTATTTTTTTTTCTATCTACGTGACTTTACCGAAAGAACGTAACGAATATAATATTATTGTTGTTGTGTTTCTCCCACAACCCATGACACCACCAGTGTATAAACACATCCCAGTTCACCATTGCTAATCACTGCACCCCTACACCAGTGCCACACTCCTCTGGCAGGGTGAACACATCCACGTTGGCTTCACACACACACACAGAGCGGTACTTATTTTATCACCCCCAGCCCCCATGAATGTTGTGAGGATTGTTTACGCTCAGCCCCCCCCGTTGTGATGGAGAGCCACGCATCCCCGAGCCACCGACAGCCACCAGCCAGTCACGGACATGGCGCTGCGCGTGGCGGTGACGAGGGTGGCGAGCGCCGTGCGTCGTGGTGGCGTCTGCCCTCTGCGCTGTTCACGTTCACCTCTCTCAGGACGCGCCACTCAGATCCACAATCCTCACTGAGTCACCAACACCACCCCACACCAGCAGCCCAGGGTGTAGGGGCTGAGTGAAAGTTTTACTAAACGAGTACAACGGCGCCATGGAGTCGGCGTTGTAAAACGACAGCAGCCCCGCGTCCCAGTCCAGGTGGACCCCGACTCTCCGCGGAGGCTGCGGCACCGACAGTGACGTCACTACCCCGCCATGCCGCACTGAGAAACTGTCGTCATGTTTCTCTAGACACCAGGAGACGTCGCTCACTCCCAGGCGGCACTCAGTACCATCCCCTCTCCGTGGATCGTCCCGTACGCGACTCCAACCCGACACCAACTCGCGCTCCCCACGTCCACCTCCCAGTAGTGCTGACCGACGAGAAGCTCTCAGAGCACAGGGCTTGTGGCCAGCACTCAAAGCGGTGTGGGTGATGGGGGCGACCCTGGGAGACACGGCTCACCGTCATCGTCCTGAGATCCGAGGAAATCTGGAGGTGGTCGTTGGCTGAGTTTGTGTCCAGAGTCGGTGAGCATCCATCTGTGGTGAGTAATAGTGTACACACACTAATATTAGTTAGTATTAGTGTACACATACTAATATTCGTTAGTTTTAATGTATACATACTAATATTCGTTAGTATTAGTGTACACATACTAATATTCGTTAGTATTAGTGTACACATACTAATATTCGTTAGTATTAGTGTACACATACTAATATTCGTTAGTATTAGTGTACACAAACTAATATTAGTTAGTATTAGTGTACACAACTAATATTCGTTAGAATTAGTGTACACACACTAATATTCGTTAGTAAGAGTGTACACACACTAATATTCGTTAGTATTAGTGTACACACACTAATATTAGTTAGTATTAGTGTACACAAACTAATATTCGTTAGTATTAGTGTACACACACTAATATTCGTTAGATTAGTGTACACACTAATATTCGTTAGTATTGTGTACATATACGAATATTCGTTAGTATTAGTGTATACAAACTAATATTCGTTAGTATTAGTGTACACATACTAATATTCGTTAGTATTAGTGTACACATATTAATATTAGTTAGTGTTAGTGTACACAACTAATATTCGTTAGTATTAGTGTACACACACTAATATTCGTTAGTATTAGTGTACACAACTAATATTCGTTAGTTTTAGTATACACATACTAATATTAGTTAGTATTAGTATACACACACTAATATTCGTTAGTATTAGTGTACACACACTAATATTCGTTAGTATTAGTGTACACAAACTAATATTCGTTAGTATTAGTGTACACATACTAATATTCGTTAGTATTAGTATACATATACTAATATTCGTTAGTATTAGTGTACATATACTAATATTCGTTAGTATTAGTGTACACATACTAATATTCGTTAGTATTAGTGTACACAAACTAATATTAGTTAGTATTAGTGTACACACACTAATATTCGTTAGTATTAGTGTACACAAACTAATATTCGTTAGTATTAGTGTACACACACTAATATTCGTTAGTATTAGTGTACACACACTCATATTCGTTAGTATTAGTGTACACACACTAATATTCGTTAGTATTAGTGTACACAACTAATATTCGTTAGTATTAGTGTACACACACTAATATTCGTTAGTATTAGTGTACACACACTAATATTCGTTAGTATTAGTGTACACACACTAATATTCGTTAGTATTAGTGTACACAACTAATATTCGTTAGTATTAGTGTACACACACTCATATTCGTTAGTAATAGTGTACACAACTAATATTCGTTAGTATTAGTGTACACACACTCATATTCGTTAGTATTAGTGTACACAACTAATATTCGTTAGTATTAGTGTACACACACTAATATTCGTTAGTATTAGTGAACACACACTAATATCGTTAGCATTAGTGTACACAACTAATATTCGTTAGTATTAGTGTACACATACTAATATTCGTTAGTATTAGTGTACATATACTAATATTCGTTAGTATTAGTGTACATATACTAATATTCGTTAGTGTTAGTGTACACAAATTAATATTCGATAGTAATAGTGTACACAAACTAATATTCGTTAGTATTAGTGCACACATACTAAATTCGTTAGTATTAGTGTACACACACTAATATTCGTTAGTATTAGTGTACACAAACTAATATTCGTTAGTATTAGTGTACACAACTAGTATTCGTTAGTATTAGTGTACACACTCATATTCGTTAGTATTAGTGTACACAAACTAATATTCGTTAGTATTAGTGTACACACACTAATATTCGTTAGTATTAGTGAACACACACTAATATTCGTTAGCATTAGTGTACACAAACTAATATTCGTTAGTATTAGTGAACACAAACTAATATTCGTTAGTATTAGTGTACATATACTAATATACGTTAGTATTAGTGTACATATACTAATATTCGTTAGTATTAGTGTACACAAACTAATATTCGTTAGTATTAGTGAACACAAACTAATATTCGTTAGTATTAGTGCACACATACTAATATTCGTTAGTATTAGTGTACATATACTAATATACGTTAGTATTAGTGTACACATACTAATATTCGTTAGTATTAGTGTACATATACTAATATTCGTTAGTATTAGCGTACATATACTAATATTCGTTAGTATTAGTGTACACATACTAATATTCGTTAGTATTAGCGTACATATACTAATATTCGTTAGTATTAGCGTACATATACTAATATTCGTTAGTATTAGGTACACATACTAATATTCGTTAGTATTAGTGTTCATATACTAATATTCGTTAGTATTAGCGTACATATACTAATATTCGTTAGTATTAGTGTACAACTAATATTCGTTAGTATTAATGTTCATATACTAATTTCGTGTGTGCAGTGGTAGTGAAGAGCGGTGATGATGCCAGCACACGACATAAACGCCACTCTCACACCCACACACAGACATTGTGTGTCACAGCCTCGCACACTCTCTCACCCACACACATACATTGTGTGTCACAGCCTCACACACTCTCACATCCACACACAGACATTGTGTGTCACAGCCTCGCACACTCTCACATCCACACACAGACATTGTGTGTCACAGCCTCGCACACTCTCACATCCACACACAGACATTGTGTGTCACAGCCTCGCACACTCTCACATCCACACACACACAATGTGTGTCACTCCGCTGCTGGTGAGCGCTTCCCCACGCCGTGTGCATCCTGGGGGGGGGGGGGGGGTTATTTGACCATACTTCACCACTCTCGTCGGTGCTCGTTGGCGATAGTGGGATCGTGAACGTAGAAGTGTAGAGGTGCAGTACAACAATGGTTCACGCTGCACTGACATCTGCTGGTGTGATGTGTAAACGTTCGGCACAAGGGAGACAAAGGCCGCCGGGCGTGAGCTGGCCTCCCACCCTCGTCTGCCGTGCCGGCCTTCTATAGGTGCTGCTAACAGCACTTTCCCCAATACCAGCAGTAGGGTTCAGTAGAATATTTAAACTGTTCAACTAATTTTTCTTCACCAGGTAGAGCCCACTGATCCATGTCGCTCTCTTTCAGAGTCTGCGTCTCTCTCCCGTGGTGGCGTGGATTTCTCCCTGGTTCCTCGCGTTTTTCCTTCCAAGTTTAGAATCAATTTGCATTCAGAGGATTTGGCTGCTGCTATAAATATCCACGTGATGAGCCGCTTCGTAGAGCTGTCATTTGTGATAGTCAGGTCGCTTCCGAAAAAAGAGCAAGAAGGTTCAGTGGGTTCCTGACCTGGTAAAATAAAATGAAATGTTGACGAAGGTGGGGAGCATAGAAGTGCAATGCAACACAGCGGGACACGTGGGTGCAAGACTGAGGAACTCACAAAGGACAGGCAGGAATCTGTTCACGACTCTTTCAAGGGAGAGGATCGTGGTGGCGTCCAGTGAAGTGGGAGGTGGAGGTGCAGATTCCTTTGGGGCCTCTCTCCTGGGACAACCACCAACAGCATCACACAGCCTCGTTTAACCACAACATGTAACACTCAGCATCCATAGCACACACAGCACGTGTCTGACGCAGCCCATGTCTCACACACAGCCCGTGTATCACACACAGCCCCTGTCTCACACACAGCCCGTGTCTCACACACAGCCAGTGTCTCACACACAGCCCTTGTCTCACACACAGCCAGTGTCTCACACACAGCCAGTGTCTCACGCACAGCCCGTGTCTCACGCACAGCCCGTGTCTCACACACAGCCCATGTCTCACGCACAGCCCATGTCTCACGCACAGCCCGTGTCTCACACACAGTCAGTGTCTTACACATAGCCAGCATGTCTAACACACACACAAACACACCCTGTGTCTAAGACACACAGCCCGTGTGTCTAACACACATATACTGTGTTGTGAGTGTTTAACCGTGAGACGTTGAGGATCTGTACCTGCGCGTCTCCTCCAGGCGCCCCTGTGGAAGAGAGAGGAGACAGAGAGGGATCATGAGTGACGTCTCTAACCTTGCACCACGAGTCCTCCTCCACTGCCCGCTCTGTTGTTCTGGACACCCAAACGGCGTCTCCACAGAGGCGCTCCTCACCTGCAGGAAGGCGAGCGAGTCCTTCTCGTGCTGCAGAGCGCGCAGGCGAGCGGCGCCGTCTGGAGCTCGCCGATCTCCCGCTTGTGACGAGCGATGTCCTCGTCTATCCGGGACAGCAGTTCACACTCCTTCACGGCCACGTGTTGGAGAGCCTCCTTCTCGTCCTCGTCCAGAGCCTTCCTTAGGCGGGCGAACTTGCCCGTGATGCGACCCTGATCCCGGCCACCGATTCCTGCGGAGACGCGGGCACCACGGTTGGCTCCTTGAGCCATGAGTCACTCCGTGTGTGCGTGTGGGCGCCGTGGTGGCTACGAGATGTTGACTCCCTCGCCTGGTATACAGCAGGTCGGGTTTCGATCCCGACGCTGACGCCTGTATATTTGGAGTTTGTTCTCTCTGTAGTCGTATGGATTTTTCTCTGGATCATCTGGTTTTTCACTCCACATTTAGAATCAATGTCGCGCGTTAGGAGTATTTGGCTGCTATAACTTTCAATATTACAATCAGCCACTTTATTGAGCTATCATTTGTAGTAGCCAGGTTGCTTCTGATAAATAACTACATAGCTCAGTGGGGCTTTCCTGATAAAATAAAACATAGTTTAGTCTATGGGTCTCTATGTATCTCTATGTATCTCTATGGGTGTAGGTATATCTATTGGTCTGGTATGTATATGGGTATCTATGTATCGATATAGGTCTCTACGTATATTTTGCTGCTATACATTTCCACGTGATAATGATGATGTCGGCACTTTATTGAGCTTGCATTTGTGATAGCCATGTCGCTTCTGAAAAAGAGCTACATAGCTCAGTGGGGCCTTACATGATAAAAAAAATAGACTCTGGGTCTCTATGTATATCTGTGTCTTATATATATAGCTATGGGTCTCCATCGGTCTCTAAGGGTCTCTCTCTATCGTTTGAGTCTCTTTGTATCTCTATGTGTCCCTATGTATCTCTATGGGTCGCTATGGGTCCCTATGTATCTATAGGCATTTAGATTATTTGGCTGCTGCTATAAATTTCCACGTTATGATGATGTCGGCCATTTGGTTGATCTTTCATTCGTGATTGCCAGGTCACTTTTAAAAAAGAGCTACACAGCTCAGTGAGCCTGAGCTGACAAAATAATGAAATCATATTCCCTAGTGGTGAATCATGCCCCAGTGACGAGGCTCCCATGGGACTGAGTGGATCCATGCCAAGGGGCAAGAGGGTGCCGCTCTCTTCTTGTTTCTCCCTAGAGGGCGCTGGGGTCGTGGATGTTGAGACTCGGGCACTCGGAGTCCGGTGGGGGCCACCTCGTGGGTCCGACGAGATGTGGCGAGATGTTAACTGTCTCGCCTGGTGTACAGGGGTTCGTAGGTTTGACCACTACTCTGATGCTTGCGTGGATTTTTCTCCGAGACCTCCGGCTTTTCCCTCCACATTTAGAATCGGCGTAATCCAGGTCGGGTTTTCCCACAAGTCCGACTCGGTTTTATAATCCAAGGCATTCGTTATCTGCTGTGAACAACCCGCAGGGCCGGAAGAGCATCTCCGGGTTCAAGCAAGCGTTTAGGGTACCGTATTTAGAGTATTTGGCTGCTATCAATTTCCACCTGATATGCCATTTTATTGAGCTATAATCTGTGATATTCAGGTTCCTTCTGTAAAAAGGCTACATGGCTCAGTGGGGCCTTGCCTGGTAAAATTAACATAGTTGAGTCGATGGGTCTCCATGTATCTCTATGGGTATCTATGTATCTCTTTGGGTCTATATGTATCTCTATGGGTCTATATGTACCTCTAGGGGTCTCTATGTATCTCTATGGGTCTGCTGCTATATATTTTCACGTGATGATCATGTCAGCCACTTTGTTGATCTGCTATCATTTGTGACAGCCAGGGTCGCTTCTGAAAAAGTATATATAGCTCAGTGGGGTCTTACCTGGTAAAACAAAAATAGTTGTAGTTTAAATAGACTCCGGTGACGTGATTAGGGACGGAGTGATGTGGAGCTGTGCGGTGTCCGTGCCTCTGGGTCCGTGCCGGTGCGCGACCTCCTGTGCAGTGCCACAGCTGCACCACAGCCCCACCCCGACAATCCGTGGCACTCTCTAAATTTTTTGCCACAGGAGTTGAAGATGCAATGCCGGGTAACACGACCTTGCGGCAGACTCGCTGATGCGATTATTGAATACGGTAAATGTGCAACCCCCTTGTAGTTAATGTTGAGTTCAAAAGTGAATGATTTAATTAAGCATCACAGTTATGAAGCTGCACGATGTTCGCTTTAATTAATTTGACCTCCACGACTTCCACACTGGGTGGAGGTCACGGGGGTCAGAGAGCCAGACCCGGACACGGTACCTGCGCCTCCTTGCGAGCGGCCTCCATCCGCTTCACGGACTCCTCTGCCTTCTTCCTCTTCTCCTCCACTGCTCGCGTCTCCTCCTCTACGCGCGTCTGTAGTGAGAGACGAGACGTCACCTGGTGGAGACTCCAGCCCCCTGAGCCATTCCCACACCGCCTTTCCCTCCACCCGACCCCAGTGAAGGCCCTCATCTGATGTTAAAGCGTGTAGGGGTTTGGCAATCGTCGCAAAATCAACGACGAACCGTCGGTAATACGACGCGAAGCCAATGAAACTCCTGACCTCTCCCACCGAGGTGGGAGTCGGCCAGGAGCTGACACACTGCGTTTTGGCGGATCGGTAGCAATACCTGAGTGCCCCACGATGTGCCCCAAATAACGCACCGAATCGCGTAACAAATGACATTTTTGGGGTTTGAATTTCAAATTAGCAGCCCGCATCTTTAGGAAAACCGCCCGCAACCTCTGGAGATGTTCGTCAAAAGTTTTACTAAAGACGATAACGTCATCCAAATAAATCAGGCACGACTCCCATTGCAATCCAGCCAAAACCAATTCCATCAAACGCTGGAAAGTTGCCGGCGCTGAGTGTAAGCCCATCGGCAACCGGTTGAATTGGAACAGGCCGTGCGGTGTACGGAAAGCAGTTTTAGGCTTTGAATCATCGTCCAGAGGAAGCTGCCAGAATCCCGAAAGTAAATCCAGTGTGGAGAAGAATCGCGCTCCGCCAAGGCGTCCAGCGATTCGTCCATCCGTGGAGCGGGTATGCGTCGGCAACCGAAATTTTGTTAAGGCGCCGAAAATCAACGCAAAACCGCAACGAGCCGTCCTGCTTTTTAACCAGGACGATCGGCGCTCCCCAAGGCTGGTGGAAGGAGAAATGATGTGGCGGCTACTATGTCATCAATAGCCGATTTGACATGGTCCTTTTCGGCGGGACTTAACCGAAACGGATTCTGGCGTATTGGCGCGCTGTCACCCGTGTCAATATGGTGACGCAGCAGATGAGTGCAACCCAAATCGTATTTGTCCCGACTGAAAACGTCGGAAAGGAGCAGGAGGATTTTTTCTGTGACCATGGCGTCCACGCCGTCGTCGTCCATTCGAGGGAAGGCCGTCTTCGCCAGTGCCAGGAGACTCGTCCTGTACGCCAGGGGCGACTCCTTTGCACCCCGCTGGCGATCGTAAAACTGCTGCCTGCATTCCGATGAAGGTCCGTAGACCCCGGCCAGCAACTGCAGCGCCATCTGTAGCGTGGAGCGCTTCTCCCTCGGCGCCGATGTGAGGGCGGCGAGTGCGTCGCCGTCGAGGAGCGCCGGCAGCGCGCAGAGAGCTTCAGCATCCGACCACTGTGCCATCTCTTGGTGGGCGAGGAAGCGTCGCTGGAAGCCGCCCCAGTCGCCCTCCGCGCCAACAAACTCTTTGAGCGGAGGCAGCCGTTGGTGCAGCGCAGCGGTCGCCGTGGAAGCTCGCAGGCTGCTGTCCCCGTAACTCGGCTGCGCTTCGGCGCGAACGGCAGATGGTATCGCCTGTCGCAGCCGTGATGACGCTCCCTCCGCTGGCGATGACGCGGCAGCCCAGCGAGGCCAATGTCGGACCCGAGGTTCAGGCCGGCCACGCCCTCAGCAGCTGCTGCGGCGATGGCGGAGATTCAAAGTTTGAATCCGTTGAGATGGCGGGAAGGCGCATCGGACGTCGGTTCTCCTCGCCCCGTGGTGGTCCACTGCCCCCAGCCGCGTGATGTGTTCTAGTGTGGCGGCAGCGGCGTAAAGCAGCTCCGCCAGCCTCGCGTGAGCCAGCCTCAGCCCTTCTGATGGCGGCTCCTCTTCATCCTGATGCCCGGTAAGAATGCGTCCGGCCCCGGCTGCACGATGTCTTGTTGAGCCGTCTCGGGCACGACAATTTCAGCGGTGTCCTCCACCTGCGGTACTCCGGCTCGAGCTGTCCGGCGCGTGTCCATGTTCGTAGTTGTTCTGACACCAGATGAAGTACCGTTGATGACTCTTGGACACCGTTGTTGAGGCACACGTATTTATTCCGTACAAGTAGTCACAACTGTGGACATACAATACTAGAGGGGGTATCGGCCCCCTCACCCGGATAGCTGGGGATACTCTGCTAGCTACCCTGACCTACCTCCTAGTCCTCCACTAACGGGCTAGGGGAGGCTATCTGGCCCGACACTGGTGAGTCGGGCTACGGTACCCAGAGTCCCAGAGTACTAACTCTGGTTCACGGGACCACACCGCTGGCTCGGTCCTGCGCGGCCCTGACAAGGGTGGCGGCCAGGGAGTCCAGGGCTCTAGCTAGCCGATCTTCCGTCTTCCCTCCTTTTGCTATAACACTGGCCCGAGCTCTCCGGCTCATCCCCATTTATACCCCCGGAGGATCACAACTCCGGGCAACCCCCAGGCTGCCCGTGCGGACGTCGTTGCGGCACCTCCCCGTGCACTCACGGAGCCCGCCCACTGTGTTTGTTTCCCGTGTGATCCTATGCATACAGCCCTACACATACAGCCCCTCCATAACAGCCCTACATATGTATAGCCTCTGTGATGCTCTTTTTCTTCACAGATGGTACTGGTGAGGGGAGGCCGTGGCTATCGTGGCGCGTGGAGGGAGTGAAGGGAGAGGTGACGTGGTGACGTCACCGCGTTGAGGCAGCGTGCGTGGTGATGTCACCGGTTTGTGAGTGTGCGTGGTGACGTAACCACGTTTGAGAAGCGTGTGTGGTGAGGTCACCACGTCCATGACGCAGCAGACAACTTGAACAGCTCGGACATTGTTGGCGCCTTTTGTGTTTGGCTCCGTCTCTTTATTTGTTTATTCATTTGTAGATTTAATTTGCTTGGCAGTGGCTGTGTAGAGGATTTGGTCCTCGTGTTTAATTAATGAACGGCGTTGCGGGATGCAGTGAGCATAAATGACGCTGTACACAACTACATTGATGTTGTTTGTATTCTGTATTTTTATTGTAGAATCAACGATACAAGCGTTACAATGCCACTGTCGTATGCGCACATTTATACTTTTAAAAATCAATAATATTGTTGTTTTGACGTAAAACTTTTCTTGACTGATGACGACCGCTTGTGTTGCGATCAAAACGTCATTATAAATGTTTTATTATTTTTTATTTTTCTTATTTTTNTTTTTCTTCTACGTGACGTTACCGAAAGAAAAAATAATATAAATCTCTCCACCCATGAAACCTGTGTATAAACACATCCCAGTTCACCATTGCTACTCACTGCACCCTACACTACAGTCACACTCCTCTGGCAGGGTGAATACATCCACGTTGGCTTCACACACACACAGAGCGGTACATATCTTATCACCCACCCCCCTATGAAGGTTGTGAGCATTATTTACGCCCAGCCCCCCCCCCCCCCCCCCTGTTGTGATGGAGAGCCACGCATCCCCGAGCCACCGACAGCCACCAGCCAGTCACGGCGTGGCGCTGCGCGTGGCGGTGACGAGGGTGGCGAGCGCCGTGCGTCGTGGTGGCGTCTGCCCTCTGCGCTGTTCACGTTCACTGCTCTCAGGACGCGCCACTCAGATCCACAATCCTCACTGAGTCACCAATACCACCCCACACCAGCAGCCCAGGGTGTAGGGGCTGAGTGAAAGTTTTATTAAACGAGTACAACAGCTCCATGGAGTCGGCGCTGTAAAACGACAGCAGCCCCGCGTCCCAGTCCAGGTGGACCCCGACTCTACGCGGAGGCTGCGGCACCGATAGTGACCTCACTACCCGCCATGCCGCACTGAGAAGCTGTCGCCATGTTTCTTTAGACACCAGGAGACGTCGCTCCCTCCCAGGAGGCACTCAGCACCACTCCCTCTCCGTGGGATCGTCCCGTACGCGACTCCAACCCGACACAGCCCCGCGCTCCCCACGTCCACCTCCCAGTAGTGCTGACCCGACGAGAAGCTCTCAGAGCACAGGGCTTGTGGCTGGTACTCAAAGCGGTGTGAGTGATGGGGCGACCCTGTGAGACACCTCTCCACGTCGCCGTCCTGAGATCCGAGGAAATCTGGAGGAGGTCGTGGGCTGAGTTTGTGTCCAGAGTCGGTGAGCGTCCATCTGTGGTGAGTAATAGTGTACACATACTAATATTAGTTAGTATTAGTGTACACATACTAATATTAGTTACTGTTAGTGTACACATACTAATATTCGATAGTATTAGTGTACACATACTAATATTCGATAGTATTAGTGTACACATACTAATATTCGTTAGTATTAGTGTACACTTACTAATATTCGTTAGTATTTGTGTATACATACTAATATTCGATAGTATTAGTGTACACATACTAATATTCGTTAGTGTTAGTGTACACATACTAATATTAGTTAGTATTAGTGTACACATACTAATATTAGTTAGTATTAGTGTATACACACTAATGATCGTTAGTATTAGTGTACACAAACTTATATTCGTTAGTATTAGTGTACACAAATTAATATTCGATAGTAATAGTGTACACATACTAATATTCGTTAGTATTAGTGTACACTTACTAATATTCGTTAGTATTAGTGTACACACACTAATATTCGTTAGGATTAGTGTACACAAATTAATATTCGATAGTAATGGTGTACACAAACTAATATTAGTTAGTATTAGTGTACAAACACTAATATTCGTTAGTATCAGTGTACACATACTAATATTCGTTAGTATTAGTGTACACACACTAATATTAGTTAGTATTAGTGTTCATATACTAATATTCGTGTGTGCAGTGGTAGTGAAGAGCGGTGATGATGCCAGCACCACGACATAAACGCCACTCTCACACCCACACACAGACATTGTGTGTCACAGCCTCGCACACTCTCACACACAGACATTGTGTGTCACAGCCTCGCACACTCTCACATCCACGCACAGACATTGTGTGACACAGCCTCGCACACTCTCACACCCACACACACACATTGTGTGTCACAGCCTCGCACACTCTCACATCCACACACAGACATTGTGTCACAGCCTCGCACACTCTCACATCCACACACAGACATTGTGTGTCACAGCCTCGCACACTCTCACACCACACACACATCGTGTGTCACAGCCTCGCACACTCTCACATCCACACGCAGACATTGTGTGTCACATCCTCGCACACTCTCACACCCACACACACACATCGTGTGTCACAGCCTCGCACACTCTCTCACCCACACACAGACATTGCGTGTCACAGCCTCGCACACTCTCACACCCACACACACACATCGTGTGTCACAGCCTCGCACACTCTCACCTCCACACACAGACATTGTGTGTCACAGCCTCGCACACTCTCACACCCACACACAGACATCGTGTGTCACAGCCTCGCACACTCTCACATCCACACACAGACATTGTGTGTCACAGCCTCGCACACTCTCACACCCACACACAGAAATTGTGTGTCACAGCCTCGCACTTCATAGGTGCTGCTGCTGCTCCCTAACAGCACTTGCCCCAGTACCCAGCAATAGGGTTTAGTAGAATATTGAAACTGTTAAACTAATTTCAATTCACCAGGTAGAGCCCACTGATCCATGTCGCTCTCTTTCAGAGTCTGCGTCTCTCTCCCCGTGGTGGCGTGTATTTCTCCCTGGTTCCTCGCGTTTTTCCCTCCAACTTTAGAATAAATTTGTAATTCAGAGGATTTGGCTGCTGCTATAAATATCCACGTGATGAGCCGCTTCGTAGAGCTGTCATTTGTGATAGGTCGCTTCCGAAAAAGAGTGACATGGTTCAGTGGGTTCCTTACCTGGTAAAATAAATGAAATGTTGATGAAGGTAGGGAGCACAAAAGTGCAGTGCAAAAGAGCGGGACACGCGGGTGCAAGACTGAGGAACTCACAGACGAAAGGCAGGAGTCTGCGCATGGCCCTTTCAAGGGAGAGGATCGTGGTGGCGTCCAGTGAAGTGGGAGTGGGGTGCAGATTCCTTTGGGGTCTCTCTCCTGGGACAACCACCAACAGCATCACACACAGCCTCGTTTAACCACAGCATTGGAACACTCAGTACCCATAGCACACACAGCACGTGTCTCACACACAGCCAGTGTATCACGCACATCCCGTGTCTCACGCACAGCCAGTGTCTCACACGCAGCCCGTGTCTCACTCAGCCCGTGTCTCACACACAGCCTGTGTCTCACACACAGCCCGTGTCTCACACGCAGCCCGTGTCTCACACACAGCCCGTGTCTCACGCACAGCCCGTGTCTCACACACAGCCCGTGTCTCACACACAGCCAGTGTCTCACACACCACCCGTGTCTCACACACAGCCCGCGTCTCACACACAGCCTGTGTCTCACACACAGCAGTGTCTCACACACAGTCCGTGTCTCACACACAGCCAGTGTCTCACACACAGCCCATGTCTCACGCACAGCCCGTGTCTCACACACAGCCAGCATGTCTAACACACACACAAACACACCCTGTGTCTAAGATACACAGCCCGTGTGTCTAACACACACATCATGAGTTGTGAGTGTTTAACCGTGAGACGTTAAGGATCCGTACCTGCGCGTCTCCTCCAGGTGCCCCTGTGGAAGAGAGATGAGACAGAGAGGGATCATGAGTGACGTCTCTAACCTTGCACCACGAGCCCCTCTTCCACTGTCCGCTCTGTTGTTCTGGACACCCAAACGGCGTCTCCACAGAGGCGCTCCCCACCTGCAAGAAGGCGAGCGAGTCCCTCTCGTGCTGCAGAGCGCACAGGCGAGCGGCCGCCGCCTGGAGCTCGCCGATCTCCCGCTTGTGACGATCGATGTCCTCGTCTATCCGGGACAGCAGCTTACGCTCCTTCACGGCCACGCGTTGGAGAGCGTCCTCTCGTCCTCGTCCAGAGCCTTCCTGAGGCGGGCGAACTTGCCCGTGATGCGACCCTGATCCCGGCCACCGATTCCTGCGGAGACGCGGGCACCACGGTTGGCTCCTTGAGCCATGAGCCACTCCGTGTGTGCGTGTGGGCGCCGTGGTGGCTAGGAGATGTTGACTCCCTCGCCTGGTATACAGCAGGTCGGAGTTTCGATCCCGACGCTGAGGCCTGTATATTTGGAAATTGTTCTCTCTGTAGTCGTATGGATTTTTCTCTGGGTCATCTGGTTTTTCACTCCACATTTAGAATCAATGTCACGTGTTAGGATTATTTGGCTGCTATAACTTTCAATATTACAATCCGCCACTTTATTGAGCTATCATTTTAGTAGCCAGGTTGCTTCTGAAAAAGAGCTGCATAGCTCAGTGGGGCCTTACCTGATAAAAAAAAAAGTATCTGGGTCTCTATGTATATCTGTGTCTTATATATCTCTATGGATCTCCAACGGTCTCTAAGGGTCTCTCTCTATCCTATGAGTCTCTTTGTATCTCTATGTGTCCCTATGTATCTCTATGGGTCCCTATGTATCTATAGGCATTTAGATTATTTGGCTGCTGCTATAAATTTCCACGTTATGATGATGTCGGCCATTTGGTTGATCTTTCATTCGTGATTGCCAGGTCACTTTTAAAAAAGAGCTACACAGCTCAGTGAGCCGAGCTGACAAAATAATGAAATCATATTCCCTAGTGGTGAATCATGCCCCAGTGACGAGGCTCCCATGGGACTGAGTCGATCCATGCCAAGGGGGCAAGAGGGGTGCCGCTCTCTTCTTGTTTCTCCCTAGAGGGCGCTGGGTCGTGGATGTTGAGACTCGGGCACTCGGAGTCCGGTGGGGCCACCTCGTGGGTCCGACGAGATGTGGCGAGATGTTAACTGTCTCGCCTGGTGTACAGGGTTCGTAGGTTTGACCACTACTCTGATGCTGCGTGGATTTTTCTCCGAGACCTCCGGCTTTTCCCTCCACATTTAGAATCGGCGTAATCCAGGTCGGGTTTTCCCACAAGTCCGACTCGGTTTTATAATCCAAGGCATTCGTTATCTGCTGTGAACAACCCGCAGGGCCCGGAAGAGCATCTCCGGTTCAAGCAAGCGTTTAGGGTACCGTATTTAGAGTATTTGGCTGCTATCAATTTCCACCTGATATGCCATTTTATGAGCTATAATCTGTGATATTCAGGTTCCTTCTGTAAAAAGGCTACATGGCTCAGTGGGGCCTTGCCTGGTAAAATTAATATAGTTGAGTCGATGGGTCTCCATGTATCTCTATGGGTATCTATGTATCTCTTTGGGTCTATATGTATCTCTATGGGTCTATATGTACCTCTAGGGGTCTCTATGTATCTCTATGGGTCTGCTGCTATATATTTTCACGTGATGATCATGTCAGCCACTTTGTTGATCTGCTATCATTTGTGACAGCCAGGGTCGCTTCTGAAAAAGTATATATAGCTCAGTGGGGTCTTACCTGGTAAAACAAAAATAGTTGTAGTTTAAATAGACTCCGGTGACGTGATTAGGGACGGAGTGATGTGGAGCTGTGCGGTGTCCGTGCCTCTGGGTCCGTGCCGGTGCGCGACCTCCTGTGCAGTGCCACAGCTGCACCACAGCCCCACCCCGACAATCCGTGGCACTCTCTAAATTTTTTTGCCACAGGAGTTGAAGATGCAATGCCGGGTAACACGACCTTGCGGCAGACTCGCTGATGCGATTATTGAATACGGTAAATGTGCAACCCCTTGTAGTTAATGTTGAGTTCAAAAGTGAATGATTTAATTAAGCATCACAGTTATGAAGCTGCACGATGTTCGCTTTAATTAATTTGACCTCCACGACTTCCACACTGGGTGGAGGTCACGGGGTCAAGAGCCAGACCCGGACACGGTACCTGCGCCTCCTTGCGAGCGGCCTCCATCTGCTTCACGGACTCCTCGCCTTCTTCCTCTTCTCCTCCACGCTCGCGTCTCCTCCTCTACGCGCGTCTGTAGTGAGAGACGAGACGTCACCTGGTGGAGACTCCAGCCCCCTGAGCCACCCCCACACCGCCTTTCCCTCCACACCGACCCCTCCACAGTGAAGGCCCTCATCTCCACACCGCCTCTGTATGGGACTAAGAGGGGGGAACGGGAAGTGGGCAAGCTGATGCCTCGTTGTAGCAGCAGCCGGTGGGAGCCGTGCTGGCTTGGTGTCCGTACGGACTCAGACCCAATAGCCCATGTGCCCACAGCTGTCTAGTTTAGAAGAAACATTTAATATAATTGTTTCTCAGGTGGCTATGATATCAGTATCACATCTCTGTCCACTTGATTTCTTTACTCTGCATTTGTTTGGTGAGAGCCTAGCATGCAATACATTATGAGGCTGTTTCCTGAAACGCCATCCAGGAGATGAGTTACTCAGTCAGAAAGACAGAGATTCATACAAGAGAACATGAACACACAATTACGTATTTTTTCATCGGATTTAGCGCAGTCGAGTGGCAGAATTCATCAGATTGTGTTGCGGTGTCTCACTCTGAGGGCCTCACCTTCCGTGTCTTGTGCTCGTCCTTCAAAATGGTGATATCATGTCCTTTGTGTTCTCCTACGATGGTGCAAGTTGAGCAAACCAGGCTGCTGTCTACTCTGCAGTAGAATTTCAGCTCTTCACTGTGCTGAGGGCATCTTCGCTCATCCAAGCTCGCAGTAGGATCCACCACAGCGTGGTCTCTCAACCTGGGATTCTCCAGGTGAGGCCTAAAGTGAGAAAAACAGTAGGACACCTCGCATCTCAGGCAGGTTTCACTGCAGGAGTGTGTCCGTCACCGCAGATGTCACAAACGACGGCCGCGGCCATCCCGTCTCCAACTCTGAGCTGCTCCGCCAGGTTGGCGAGGGCCACGTTCCTCCTCAGCTGGGTCGCACAGGGAAGGTCGCTCGCACTGCGGGCAGCGGAAGCTGCTCGCCGTCTCCCAGGCGGCCTCCAGGCACCGCAGGCAAACGAGTGTCCGCAGCTCAGCGTGGAGGGCAGACGAACGTGCCCAGGCAGATGGAGCAGCGCAGCTCACATCCACACTCTCACTGGGAGTCGTGCTCGCCATGACCCATGGCTTCGCTGGATCGCTCGCTGTGTGGCTCAGAGAGACGCTGGACCAGGACCTCTCTCTTATAGCCACGGTGGAGAATAAAATACTAAAAATATTTTTTATTGTCGTCATTGACACCACGAGACACTCCCTGGAATGTGAACCCGTGCCCCTAGGTGCGCAAATAGCAGCCTAAAGGTGACCACGACTACTGTACACACCTCCCTAGATCTAAATCATAGAGCTTTGTTGTCAATATAAAGGACTCAGCTGGGATGACTCTTTTGTGAGATGAATAAAGAGAGATAAACTCATTCTTCGACAGCTTAGGGCGCAGTGTCTGTCCCGTTAGCGCTGCACTACGAACCCATCAGAGTCCCGAGTTCGATTCCCACTCACGTCCACCACCACCATTGGTGACGATTATCTGAATCAGTCCTGGCCTCATCCCCTAGGTCAACTCAGCCTCAAATGTGTACTTGGTGCAGTGTGTCATAAACATCGCCACTGGGGAGACAAAGGCGGCCGGGGTGGTGCTGGCCACCCACCCCTCGTGTGACGTTCCGGCCTTCATAGGTGCTAACAGCACTTACCCCTACAATCTGTTAAGGTATATGGGGGATCTTTGTCTTGTATTGTATGTGTGTCTGCGTGTCTTTAGTCTGTTAGTCTGTGTGTAGTAATGTGTATGCTTCTCTATGTCTCCAATCTGTGTGTGTGTCTGTGAGTAGTACTGCATAGTATATACTTGTGTGACCCCAGTCAGTGTTTCTGTGTATAGAACTGTACATGCTTTTTATGTCTCCAGTCAGTGTGTCTGTGTGTGGTACTTACATGCTTCTGTGTCTCCAGTGTGTCTGTGTGTGGTACTGTACATGCTTCTGTGTGTCTCCAGTGTGTGTCTGTGTGTGGTATTGTACATGGTTCTTGGTGTATCCAGGCTGTATCTGTGTGTAGTACTTTGCATGCTTCTCTATGTCTCTAACACTGCACCTCCCATGAAATACATCTCGAGGTAGCAGAATAAACAGGTAGTTGAAATGTTTGCCGAGTAAGGAATGATAAGCTAAGGCATATGTGTTCAACACAATCGTGTATAAAGTGTGCAACAACAAAGTAAATTAACAAGCAACAACTATTTGAGACAACTGTTTTTTGGCCACATCATTTGAGTTATTAATCTGAAAATAACATCTTCAATTCAGTCTTCAATTTATTATTCGTAGGTGTACTATTGATATGTATAGGTTTTTTTCCAGAAGTTTGTACCCCTGCAAGTTGTTAACGTTAGATAAAGGATGCCGTGGACTTTACACCTGAGTTGGACTCTAAACCTGACCTGCACTGCACTAAACACGTGGCCTGGATGTATTTGGTCAGCTTTTAATTGGCATAAGTGTGGCCACGGTGCGTGAAATCCAAACAAAATCTTCCTCGAAAAGTTCACAATGCGAGCCAAGAGGATCTCATAACGCCCACGCCTCATCCAACATCTCCACTACCTCGCAAGATTGCCACGTTTGCAAAATTATATTGACACGTGGTCAATGAAATTATCAAACATTTGACCAATCATGTTGTTTTCATTCTACTTTTAATAGTGTATATGTAATGTTGTTTGTCTCTTAACTGTGATTTTTTTCATGTTTTATTGTTAATTTTAATGTTCAGTGAGAAACATTTAGTATTTGCTGATCGCCAGTTGCCCAGGTGAAAAGTGGGCTAGGTATTGCCCAATCCTGGCAGCTGGCTCAACAAATTGAAAAAGCTAACCAACATAGATACTCATAGAGGCACATAAAGACTCAGTGAGATGCATAGAGATATAAACAAAGAGACTAATAGAAATGATGACATAAAGGCTCAGCGATACATAGAGACTCATATAGGAGTTTTGTCCAATTCTGGCCAGCTGGCCAAAATATCTAATCAACTCACCGATGGCGTGAGAATTTTCACGACCGAGTTTAACACCAATATACAACGTGCTTCTCTCAGACTGTGTAGAGCTTCTGCAGCTACAGTTCACCTGGAAATCGTGTGGGCTGGTTCAGGTGACTGCACTTTAATTACCCCTTTATGACATAATAAACTTTCAAAGAATGGGCGTTTGGTCCAAATGGGTCATTTCAGTTTAAATGGGGCATTTCTATGGATTCGCAATTCTGGCCCTGACTACTTTTGATATGTTGATTATTATTTAAATAGTTGAAATAGACTCCGCTGAAAATGGGTCAGTTTTTTCCTTTCTTAATTGTTTTGCTTCGTGTTATTATCGGACTAAATGGTTATTATATTGTTACTTATCAGGTTAAATATGTGCATACATATCTTAGTTGGGTTGGTTGTTGATTTGTATGCGACTGTGTTTCGTAGTATAGTTTGCATATTTACTTGATACTGATAGCGTAGCACCATGCAGCACGTCGTTTATAACTGCCTGCTCTGTTATTGACGTTGCTCTTAGGTCTTTCTATCTTACCTTAACGTAGTTTAAATAGCGCCTTACCCAATGTGCTTTATTCAGAACTAACAACGGTACATATGAATGTAATGTGATAGGTAAATGCAATATGAGGGGAAGCAATGGGCAAATCTTTTATGCGTGAGTTTGGTGAAAGCCAAATTGATGACAGTAAATGATGATGATGATGAATTGAATGAATGAATGGGGACTAAGTGATAGCCATGTCATGAGAATATGCAGAGACCCATGGCGGCTCTCAGGCCACGAGGTGTTCCCAGCCCACAGCAAGGAGGCGGTGGAGGTTCAGCTGCCCATGATTTTTCTTTCTCTAGTGTACGTACTGTATACATGTGTAGTGACTGAATCGGAGACACTAAGAGTTGAAGGAACTCTGTTTAGTAACACATACCAACGGGCTAGCGCTTCCCTCAAATCCGTCTGTAGTCGATTATGGTTCCCAGTCAGGACAGCTGGTAGACTGCCTGACTGGCGACGCCAGATGGTGAAGATGGAGACGACGACGATAAGAATGGTGAAGACTCCAGCAGCATGACGGGGATCCACTCCAAACGACAGCCCCGAGGTCCCCTCCAGGGGCCCCTTTATACTGCCCGCGTGGCCTCGCTCCGCCCAGGCCACACCCCTTTCTAGAACCTACCCACGGGTTCCCAGTGTGCCCCTTCTGTGACCTTTCCCCTAGATCCCCCTCTGGTCTATCACGTGGCCTGCTGCTGTAAGGGTTGCTGTAAGCTGTAGATCCCCTTCCCCGTCAGCAGCCAGCGCTATGCTGCTACATCGCTAATTCTATGTCACTACACATGTACAGTATTGTATACACTATATTCTTTATTTATTTATTCTGTACATTTACCAAACAATATGTATTAAACACGATAAAAGATTAAACATAGTTTAAATTCAAATACTTAATATTTAACGTCTAGGTGTATACCATGAAATGAAATACGACACCCGCATTACAAAACATGAACCGAACCCGAGTGTTCCCATTGTCGTTGAGTTTGTCTGTCACGGATTTGCCGATATCTTTTTTAATGAATGTAATCTCCGTGATAGGCAAGGGTTTGCTGTATGTGATGTCGCCACCAAGCAATTACTCTGGATACAAAGGTCAAAGTTCCTCCCTGATCAAACAAAAAAGGGGGAAGTTGGTGGAGTTCATTGGCATGACGAACCTTTACAGTCTTGTGTAATATTTAACTTTGCGGGTTTCCCCTTCATCGCCAAATATANTTTATTTGTTACCCTTACGTACAACTCAGCCTAGTTCAGTACTTATTGCGAAGCCTTCCATTTATTTAGTACAGTACACGTTGTAGACACCCACTGTGAACCAGTTAACTATATACACCATTTCAACTGGTTGGTTGGCACCTATTCAGTGATTTTTTTCTCATCCAGTCATCTTCGTGAAGAATATAAACACGCATGCAATACGAGTCTAACATGTGACATTTCCCACGTCAGTTCTGTCACCCCGCTTAAATAAAGAGAAGATTGAGGCATCATGCCACAATTGAGGCATTTCATGTCTGTAGACTTCATAAATTAAAGATAAGAGTGTATGCGCTTAGTTTAAATTCATCATCGGACATGCTTAATCTGCTGCTGGATGTAGACCTATTTAATCTGCTGCCAACTCTCACAACACTTACATTGTAATAATCCACCGAGCAGCTCTACACGAACTGATTTCAATGCTCCATCTCCTTGGTTGTCCTTCTCTTGGATGCCATTCATCCGAGGCTGCCCTTTATGATCCATCTTTACAATCAGCTGTCAACACGTGGCATCATAATTAATAAACGAAACTTTTATATTACCAGGTAAAGTCCACCGAGCTATATAGCTCTTTTCTGAACCGGCCCTGGCCCTCCTCTTGGTCAACTCAACCTCAAATGATGGCCTGTTGTGGTGTGTAAACATTATCATTGGGGAGACAAAGGCCGCCAGGCGTGGTTCTGGCCACCCAACCCCTGGTGTGTTGTGCAGGTCATCATAGGTGCTCGCCACTACCACTTGCCCCAACAGTCTGTTAAGACTATAACGGGGACCTTTGTCAGTTTTGTCTGATAATTGTTTTTTTACCCTTCTATCTGGCAACAAAACTGACACCTTTTTACAAGAAGTCATGTTTGCATAGACCGCAATACCTGCCGTCATAATACAAACAACAGACATAACTCTGATAATGTGCACTATCCTCGAAGTTGATTGGTGTGGACCAATTGATTGGTGTGGACCAATCAACTTCAAGGACAGTGCACATTATCAGATTTATGTCTTTTTTTGTATTATGACTGCAGGTATTGCGGTCTATGCAAACATGACTCCTTGTAAAAAGGTGTCAGTTTTGTTGCCAGATAGAAGGGTNAAAAAAAAATTATCATATTTTTAGTCTTGTCTCTTTGTAGTATGGGTTGGTTTGTGGGTGGGTGACATTGTGGTTACTATCAGTGGTGATTATCTCTTAAACGTGTGCCTAATACGATGTGTAAACATCCACACTAGGGAGATAAACCTGGCCTGGCATTGCGGAAGCCTCACATTCCCCATAGCCTTAAAAGATGCCTGCTTACACTATTGGCCTCACCTGTCTATGGAGATTACATGGGGATCATTGCCTTTGTAAGTCTATGCACTGGTACATGTGTCCTTGTATGTTTCTGTGTTTGTAAAAGCATGAACGCACACATGCATTCCGTGTTGAGTTCAAATGTGTAGCTTGCCCTAATCTAAATGGCGATGTTTGTCCAACTCCGTGAATGAGTGATTGTACATGCGGGAAAGAACCGAGTACCCAGACACATCTAACACGTTGGAGCAGGTGGAGATGAATCCACTTGCTGTACTGCCATCTGCTGGCAAGCCAGGCTAAGGTGACTTCAGTGACCAGGGGAAGAGACTGATCCACCTGGATTAAAGGGGATCCCTCCCTCAATGGAATCCAGTGCTGGATTTCAGGCTCGCATCACCACAGCCCGTGCTATGCAGATACAGCACAGTAGATTGTTGGAGGGCAAGAAGAGGGTGGTTAGAAAATCTGTGGAGAAGTTTATGAATAATGAAAAAATCTGAAGGCTTTAGCTGGTAGGGTAAAAAGGGGTAAGCTGTTGAGAGAGATTGGTAAAGTTGGGTATTTATATTGTGGACGGAGCTATTCACATACGAGGCCCCACTCAGGTGGGCTCCACCGAGTGATGCTGATCAAGATCGTGGTGAAGCCTCTTCAGTCTGTGCGCGTTCTACTGCAGATGCACTGCACTTTAAGAATTGTAATCTTCACGTTTTTCAAAACAACTGAACACGTTCATCAATAACACTGCCATTGAAAGAAATGCATTTATATACACAATACGCGACGATTATAGCAATTGGCATTCTTCTTAAACCCATTATGAATATTCTCTCAAGAAGAGCCACTGGTTAAAATGTCACCAGTTGTGCGTTTTCTATGTTTCTGGCTGTTTTTGAGCAATATTTTGAGAGTTTATTATCTGATACACAAATGTCAATGTAGTATCATCAAATGATAATAATTCTAAATCTACAAGTTATATAGGAGGCTTGTTTTACGTTGAGGACTGACAGCCAGCTTAAAGCTTAATGTACCTGCGATCTTTGGAGACCAACTCGAAGTGGAATGATTCAGCAAACACTGGCACAAGGCTCAGCAAAGTTGAGCGTCTTATCTCTTGATTTTCTACAGTGAAAATAGTTTATGCATGAGTTATCACTTCATTATGCACTCTAAACAAAGCAAATTTCTTCTGGTAACCCTCGTCTCTCTGCAACAGTGGTCAAGAGTCACCGCATTGGTGGCAAGATGTTAACTACCTCGCCTGGTATACAGGAGGTCGTGGATCGATCCTGACCCTAACGCCTGCTGTATATTTTGAGTTATCACGTATCTCTCGCCTTTGTCGCGTAGATTTTTCTCCGGGTGCTCCGTTTTTCCCCTCCACATTTAAAAATCAATTTGCATTCAGAGGATTTGGCTGCCGCTATAAATATCCACGTGACAAGCCACTCCGTTGAGCAGTAATTTGTGATAACCACGTCACATGTGAAAAGAGCGACTTCTCTCAGTGAGCCTTGCCTAGTTAAATAAAAAAATGTGTTTAGTTCGCATCATCCCACATGCCACAATCCAACACTCCTGAAATATATATGTTAGCCGACATTTGCTATTCAAAACCGCTATAATACGGAAATGAAACAATATTTAGGTGTAATAATAAACACATCTTCATATCTCATCATATTCATTAGGCAAATAATACCGTACTAATGGTGAACTAATGAAACAAAAACGCTTCTCCTTTCTGAATCAGCCACTGCAGTCATCTCGACCAAGACGCAGAACCAACTCGGCTCGCGACAAACGCTCAACCTGAAGGCAGCCATTTTGTAAGTTTTAACCATTAACACTAAAAAACCCATTAAATTCAACAATCTACACAAATAACTGCCTCTATTTATATTTTCGTACCATTCAGAACGTTGTATCCGCATTCCGATCACTATATGCGCATTAATTTACCTCAGAATTTCCATAACGATGTTGTCAACGTTCGTTAATTGTAAATAAAGAAATGAAACAAAATGGAGTCTCCGACGCCATTTTGTATTTACACTTTTGGGCGCCAAAAAAATTAAGCGGCGAATGAGGCAACGTTAAAGACTTAAATCATTGGCGGAGTTTGACTTCTATATTTGTCCCTCATGAAAATAAATTAATAAAGGTGTCCAGTACGTTGTACAGCCCTATATATTTCTGTGCCCTCTCTAGTCNGTTGTCTCACTGTACATATACACTTCTGTGTATGTGTGTAGTACTGTACACAATATATACACTTTGTGTCTGTGTAGTACTGCACACTATATATACACTTCTGTGGCTGTGTAGTACTGTACACTATATATACACTTCTGTGTGTCTCTGTGTAGTACTGTACACTATATATACACTTCTGTGTGTCTGTAGTACTGTACACTATATATACACTTCTGTGTGTCTGTGTAGTACTGTACACTATATATACTTGTGTTAGTCTGTGTGTCTTTGTAGTACTGTACACTATATATACACTTGTGTGTCTGTGTAGTACTGTACATTATATACACTTTGTTTGTGTAGTACTGTACACTATATATACACCTGTGTGTCTGTGTAGTACTGTACACTGTATATACACTTGTGTCTCTGTGTAGTACTGTACTATATATACACTTCTGGTGTCTGTGTAGTACTGTACACTATATATACACTTCTGTGTCTGTGTAGTACTGTACTATATATACACTTCTGTGTCTCTGTGTAGTACTGTACAATATATACACTTCTGTGTGTCTGTGTAGTAATGTACACTATATACACTTCTGTGTATGTGTGTAGTACTGTACTCTATATACACTTGTGTGTCTCTGTGTAGTACTGTACACTGTATATACACTTGTGTCTCTGTGTAGTACTGTACACTATATATACACTCTGTGAGTCTGTGTAGTACTGTACACTATATACACTTGTGTCTCTGTGTAGTACTGTACACTATATATACACGTGTCTGTGTAGTATTGTACACTATATACACTTATGTGTCTTGTGTAGTACTGTACATTATTTACACTNCTGTGTCTCTGTGTAGTACTGTACACTATACACTTCTGGTCTTTGTAGTACTGTACACTCTATATACACTTGTGTCTCTGTGTAGTACTGTACACTATATATAGACGTGTTTGTAGTACTGTATTATATACACTTGTGTTTTGTAGTACTGTACACTATATATAGACGTGTCTGTGTCGTACTGTACACTATATATACACTTGTGTGTCTGTGTCGTACTGTACACTATATATACACGTCTGTGTCTGTGGAGTACTGTACTATATATACACGTGTCTGTGTCGTACTGTACTATATATACACTTCTGTGTGTCTGTGTCGTACTGTACACTATATATACACTTCTGTGTGTCTGTGTCGTACTGTACTATATATACACTTGTGTCTCTGTGGAGTACTGTACACTATATATACACTTTGTGTCTCTGTGTAGTACTGTACACTATATATACACTTCTGTGTGTCTGTGTCGTACTGTACTATATATACACTTGTGTGTCTGTGTAGTACTGTACACTATATAAACACAGCAGTGGGTCTTAACCTTTTCTCCGGAATTGCAGCGTACAGGAGATGGTGGAATACAATCCCACCATCTCCTGTACACTGGGCGAGGGAGATAACATCTTGCTACCAAATTGCTGTAGAAGGATGAGTTCATCTCTCGACACTCATCTCACAAATGAACCACCGCAGCTGAGCCTCACCGATTATATTACCAACAGCACTCATTTCTTAAAATAAGGTGTGTACAGTAACCGTGTTCACCTTGAGGCTGCTGTTTGCACACCAAGGGGCGCGGGTTCACATTCCAGGCGTGTCTCGTGATGTCATGACGACAATGAAAGCATTTCAAGTATTTTACTTCCTTCTTCACCGTCGCTATAAGAGAGAGGTCCTGGTCCAGCGTCTCTCTGAGCCACACAGCGAGCGATCCCAGTGAAGCCATGGGTCATGGCGAGCGCGACTCCAGTGAGAGTGTAGATAGTGAGTTGCGCTGCTCCATCTGCCTGGGCACGTTCGTCTGCCCCTCCACGCTGAGCTGCGGACACTCGTTCTGCCTGCGGTACCTGGAGGCCACCTGGGAGACGGCTAGCAGCTTCAGCTGCCCGCAGTGCCGAGCGACCTTCCCTGTGCAACCCCAGCTGAGGAGGAACGTGGCCCTCGCCAACCTGGAGACAGGATGGCCGCGGTTGTTGTGTGTGACAACTGCACTGACGGTCAGACTCCTGCAGTGAAGACTTGCGTGAGATGCGAGACGTCCTACTGTGCGACGCACTTGAAGCCTCACTTGGAGAATACCAGGTTGAGAGAACACCTCCTGGTGGCTCCCATCGCGAACCTGGAGGAGCGACGCTGCCGGGAGCACAGACAGGAGCTAGTTCTTTACTGTGAACAGGACAAGATCCCGGTCTGCCCAGTCTGCCCCGTCGCAGGAGACCACTCCGGGCACAGGGTCATCACAGTGGAAAAAGCGCAACAGACAAGACAGGTGAAGTGTAATGCTCCGTTGTAATCCACATTGTTACAGGAGGTTGAGAGATTCACATCAGTAGATCGTGACCCTCACCTCGACCAGGTGAGCTCCTGTTATGACCAAACGCCCCTTTACAGGGAGACCCAGGTAGAGGTGGCAGGGTGGCTCAGACGTCAGAACGCTGAGATGGTAACGCTGTAATGCTCAGTTGGAATCTTGTCGGCCGCCCATGGTTGAGTTGATGGTCTAAGCCGAGTCAACATTTGACAGCACGTTAAACAACATTTTGCGTGAGAATTCATAATCTTTGATTGACTAAGTGAGAAACGTTGTTATGTATAGTAAGGCGTGTGAGAAGCTGGTAGAGGTTAAAACATATTTTAGAATGTACGTGATATTTGTCAATGATGTTGTCTAACAGGATATTGCATTGCTCTGCAGTAATTACGATTGGATTCTTCGTCTCAATACATGACACGGACAGTGCAGTCGGGATACAATCGTGGGAAAAGTAAAAATATGAATGGAGACGTATGCAGAAATATAATGACAACAGATGTGTGTATGTGTGTTGAACTTCTTTCATAGCCAACCGTGCTAATCAGAGTTGCGGGATGATCATTCAGTGATCCACCAATGGCAATGGCGAGCACCGCGTATTTATTGATTTATTTACCACAACGCAGGAGGAGCTCAGAGTCAGGAAGGAGGGGAGAGAGGAGAAGAGGAACACGGCGGCGTCACGGACACGGACACTCAGGGACGACTACCGGCACGTGGAGGTACAGAGAGAGATGGCAGCCGCACAATTCCCTCTTCTGGTTTGCCTAAGAATCTTATTTAATTAAACCCAACTCTTATTATACTCTTTGGTTCTTTCGGTAAAGTCACATAAGTAGAAAAAATAATAGATCACGACGTTTCGATCGCAACACAAGCAATCGTCATCAGGTGGGACAACCACAGCAAGAAAAAAACTGCTGAAGTAACTCTTCCTATTGACGAGCACTGCCCAACGCGTCGGCGCGGCATACAACTTTGGTGAATTGCAAGCGGTGTGGATTTCAAGCAAATCGTTTCCCAATGACAACTCACTTGCTGCCTACTTTAAATCAACAAAATTAACGACATCAAACTGTAACGGAGCAAAGTGTGAGTTCGTAGCTGTGTTTGTCTGTCAGCACTTTTTTAAGCCCATTTTTTAGAGCGCACAACCTTTATGAAACTTTAATCTTGAATTAAATATACACGTTTACGACATATTTAGAAGGCTACCACAGAATAACACAAATTAAATTTACGACGCAACTTCCAACTTGACAGCAGTTTTGGTTTAGGGGGGATGAAATCGTTCCGCGCTGGATGAAGCGTTAACGACTTGCCCTGTCGATTCCTTTATTGATCACAACCACGATGCTAGCCATGGAAGCTTGCGATACCTCCCTTCTGACCCCAAAATCTGGACAGCACCAACTTAGCCTGAGTGCAAGAGAGAGTGGACGTGAGTATTGCTTTAGAAATCAGCACTGTTTGTCTATTTCAGCACATTTTTGTTTAAAACAATAGAGCAATGTAACGTGTATTTGTTCTGTATATTCGCAGACCTTTGACACAATTTTCTGGGAATGTCCTCGGCAAGACTTGGTTTTGATTTAATTCACGTTTCCATCCGACGCATCGTTTGGTAAATCAAGAGTTGGACGGAAAGACCGACAGAAGCGAATGATACCCACATAGATGTATTTAATTTCCCCCAGATTGACACTCAGCAACGTGTAGCTACAGACAAGTAATTCCTATACTACCCTTGCCTATGATATTTTCCACTTATATCCCATTCTCATTCTCCCTGTGCTTTATATGTTCACGAGCTCCCAATGCACACGTCGCTCAACTCCGTGTACTTAATCGAGATATGGTAACAATCATTACCTGTACGACACCACATTGCGTCGTTGCCTAACAAGTGACTCAACAACTCGGCGCTGTCTGTGTAGGAGTCTGTGCGTGGGACCAAGGCGCGGATCAGCCGAGAGTTTGAGCGCCGGAGGAAGCAGCTGAGGGAGGAGGAGAGGGAGGCGCTGAAGCGCGTGGACGAGGAGGGCCGCTCCGTGCTGTCCCGCATCCAGGCGGACATCGCTCGCTACGAGAGCAGAGCACGCGGCCTGGAGCAGGAGATCAACCAGCTGCTCGCCGCCTCGCCGTGCAGGACCCGCTCTCCTTCCTGCAGGTGGTACCACCTCCATTCACTCGCCGCGGTGACTAGTAGATGTTAACTACCTCGCTTGATATGCAGGTGGTCATGGGTTCGATACCAACCCTGACTACTCTTAGGTTTTTTCGGTAAAGTCACGTAGGTAAAATAATAATAATACAATTAAATAATAATAAATGCAAATAACTCAATTAAATCACGACGTTTCGGAGGCAACACAAGTCTCCGTCTTCAGGTGGGACTTTACCGAAAAAACCTAAGAGTATGAATCCTTGCAGTCACGAAAGCTTCAAATCTAGAACCAACCCTGACATCTGTTGTATATTTGGAGTTTGCATCTCTCTCTCTCCTCGTGGATGTGTAGTCCTCCGGTTTTTCCCTCCACATTTAGAATCAACATCACGTGTTTAGGGTAATTTGCTGGTTTAAATTTCCACATGATACGCCACTTCTTAAATTTTCATTTCTGGCAAGGTTACTTCAGACGGATAGCTATATAGCTCAGTGGGCCTTACCTGGTAAGGTATNAAAAAGTAGTTTAAAATAGTTTATCCTCACAGCCTTGGTTTATCAGAAGAGGGTTTAACTAAAACCAGCAGAGACACACCGCCCTGTGAGACGTTGACATTGTTGGAAATCTTATTTCATTGTTTTTCGATCTAGGAGCAAGCGGCATTGTCCAGAAATAGACGCACGTTTGCTTCCGTGTGACATTCAGACCTAGACTTGTCCAGTACAACATCGCCATCTACCTCACCTGCTATGCAGGAGGTCGTGGGTTCGACCCTGACCCGACGATGCCTGCTGTAAATTTGGAGTCTACGTCTCTCTCTCTCTCTGTGATCGCGTAGATTTTTTTTCCAGGTCCTCTGGGTTTTCCCACCACATTTATAGTCAACATCACCCATTTCTAGTAGTTGGCTTCTATTATAAATGTCCACATAAACCAGTTCATTGAGCTATCATTTGTGATAGGCAGCTCGCTACTGAACAAGAGCGACATAGCGAAGTGGGCCATACCTGATAAAATATAAAATTTTGTTAATTCAGAGTTCAAAAACACGGGTTGTTGAACATCACTTAACCATTTATTTAGCTGCTAGACTAGACCTACAAAGAGTGGTTTTGTCATTTGTTGGGGTTCGTGTCCAGTTAAACGAATCCTGTTTTTTTTATTTTAAAGAACAATAATAGGCTTAACATTACAAATGCAATGCAAGTATCAAAGTATTAATAGCTCTGGTTGAGCAGTGATAACTTGTGTTTGAACATCTGTAAAGGATAAAGCCTCTTCCTATTTTTTTCATCATATCGATATTGGCAAATAGGTACCACAGATAACTCTGTTTTTCATTATTCTCGATTTGCTGGTATTTATTAATTCCTTGGTGTTGTGCTCCACTGTAAGCGGCAGGCGACTGCGTGGAGGTGGCCATCTGTTTAGGATGTCAACGTTAATGTGAAATGCGGGTTTGTGTTTTTCAGGATCCCCTGCATGAGAATATCAGGTCAGTACCAACCCAGACTCGAACTCGAGCTCTGTCTGCCACCTGCTGGACAAATCAGTGAACGGTCATGATGGGATTCCTAATAAACCCATTTGTATGGAGTCGCGGTCCCATATTGTCCATGTGTCAAGAGACAAGAGACATGGACCTCCATAGACTCTGTGTGTCCCGTGCTGTGTGAGTGGAGGGACTGCACCTCCATAGACTCTGCGTGTCCCGTGCTGAGTGAGTGGAGGGACTGCACCCTCCATAGACTCTGCGTGTCCCGTGCTGAGTGCAGGATCTTGGACTCGCAGGGGATCCAGGATGCGCCTCCTCCCACATTCAGTCCCAAGAGCTCACAGAGGTCATCTCGCTAGGAGGAGTGAATACGATGCGCGTGGCTCTCGTGTGTGAGTCTCTCTCTGCACTGTGCACTGATCTGTCGACATCGTTCATTACAAACACAACGATGCAGACCGGCACCGCTCGGTAGGCTGCTGCACTTTGTTTAAGACAGGTGGCGTGTCCTTGGGGCGTGAATCTTTAAAAAATATATATTTTACCAGGTAAGATCCACTGAGCTATGTGGCTCTTTTTCACAAGGAAACTGGCCGCAAATGACAACTCAACTAAGTCGATTATCACATGGAAATTTATAGTAGCAACCAAATGATCTTAACGCATTCAGTTGAGTCTAAATGTGAAGCAAATAATTGGAGGATGCTGAGAAAATTCCACGCGACCACCACTGGGAGATAGACACAAACACTCCAAATATACAGCAGCAACAGCAGGCACCGTCAAGGTCGGGATCGAACCCATGACCTCCTGTATACCTGGCGAGGTTGTTAACATCTCCCTGACCACTGTGATGATGAGAGACACAGACTCCAAATATACAGGAGCGGCAGTCATGGTCAGGGTCGGGATCAAACCTACAAGCTCCTGCATACCAGGTGAGGGAGATGACATCAGGCAGATCGAGAGTCAGCCCAGTGAGAAAGAGGCACCACGCCCGGCCACCTTTGTCTCCCTCGTGTCAAATGTTTACACATCACACAAGCAGAGGGCAGTGCAGCGTGAACCATTGTTGTACTGCACCTCTACGCTTCCAACTTCACGATCCCCACCATCGCCAACGAGCACTGACGAGAGCGGTGAAGTATGGTCAAATAACCCCCCCCCCCCGGATGCGCACGGCAAGGGGAGGCGCTCTGTGGATGTGAGAGTGTGCGAGGCTGTTAACACACAATGTCTGTGTGTGGGTGTGGGAGTGTGCGAGGCTGTGACACACGATGTCTGTGTGTGGATGTGAGAGTGTGCGAGGCTGTGACACACGATGTCTGTGTGTGGATGTGAGAGTGTGCGAGGCTGTGACACACAATGTCTGTGTGTGGGTGTGAGAGTGGCGTTTACATCGTGGTGCTGGCATCATCACTGCTCTTCACTACCATGCACACACGAATATTAGTATATGAACATTAATACTAACGAATATTAGTATGTGTACACTAACACTAACTAATATTAGTATATGTACACTAATACTAACGAATATTAGTTTGTGTACACTAATACTAACGAATATTAGTTTGTGCACACTAATACTAACTAATATTAATTTGTGTACACTAATACTAACGTATATTAGTATGTGTACACTAATACTAACTAATATTAGTGTGTGTACACTAATACTAACGATTAGTGTGTGTACACTAATACTAACCAATATTAGTATGTGTGCACTAATACTAACGAATATTAGTATGTGTACACTAATACTAACTAATATTAGTGTGTGTACACTAATACTAACTAATATTAGTGTGTGTACACTAATACTAACTAATATTAGTATGTGTACACTAATACTAACTAATATTAGTGTGTGTACACTAACACTAACTAATATTAGTGTGTGTACACTAATACTAACTAATATTAGTATGTGTACACTAATACTAACTAATATTAGTGTGTGTACACTAACACTAACTAATATTAGTGTGTGTACACTAATACTAACTAATATTAGTATGTCTACACTAATACTAACTAATATTAGTGTGTGTACACTAACACTAACTAATATTAGTGTGTGTACACTAATACTAACTAATATTAGTATGTGTACACTAATACTAACGAATATTAGTATGTGTACACTAATACTAACTAATATTAGTGTGTGTACACTAACACTAACTAATATTAGTATGTGTACACTAATACTAACTAATATTAGTGTGTGTACACTAACACTAACTAATATTAGTATGTGTACACTAACACTAATATTAGTGTGTGTACACTAACTAATATTAGTATGTGTACACTAACACTAACTAATATTAGTGTGTGCACACTAATACTAACTAATATTAGTGTGTCTACACTAACACTAATATTAGTATGTGTACACTAACACTAACTAATATTAGTGTGTGTACACTAACACTAATATTAGCGTGTGTACACTAACACTAATATTAGTATGTGTACACTAACACTAACTAATAATAGTATGGGCACACTAATACTAACTAATATTAGTATGTGTACACTAATACTAACTAATATTAGTGTGTGTACAATAATACTAACTAATATTAGTATGTGTACACTAATACTAACTAATATTAGTATGTGTACACTAATACTAACTAATATTAGTATGTGTACACTAATACTCACCACAGATGGACGCTCACCGACTCTGGACATAAACTCAGCCAGCGACGACCTCGAGATTTCCTCGGATCTCAGGACGGCGACGCTGAGCCGTGTCCCCAGGGTCGCCCCCATCACCCACACCGCTTTCACTGCCGGCACCAAGCCCTGTGCTCTGAGAGCTTCTCGTCGGGTCAGCACTACTGGGAGGTGGACGTGGGAGCGCGAGGGGTATCGGGTTGGAGTCGCGTACGGGACGATCGCACGGAGAGGGCGTTGTGATGAGTGCCGCCTGGGAGTGAGCGACGTCTCCTGGTGTCTACAGAAACAAGTCGACAGCCTCTCAGTGTGGTATGGCGGGGTAGTGACGTCACTGTCGGTGCCGCAGCCTCCGCGGAGAGTCGGGGTCCACCTGGACTGGGACGCGGGCTGCTGTCGTTTTACAACGCCGACTCCATGGCGCCGTTGCACTCGTTTAATAAAACTTTCACTCAGCCCCTACACCCTGGGCTGATGGTGGGGTTGGGTGACTCAGTGAGGATTGTGGATCTGAGTGGTGCGTCCTGAGAGAGGTGAACGTGAACAGCGCAGAGGGCAGACGCCACCACGACGCACGGCGCTCGCCACCCTCGTCACCGCCACGCGCAGCGCCACGCCCGTGGCTGGCTGGTGGCCGTCGGTGGCTAGGGGCTGCGTGGCTGAGCGTAAATAATCATCACAACCTTCATGGGGGTGGGTGATAACAATAAGTACCGCTCTGTGTGTGTGTAAAGCCAACGTGGATGTATTCACCCTGCCAGAGGAGTGTGACTGTAGTGTAGGGTGCAGTGAGTAGCAATGGTGAACTGGGATGTGTTTATACACTGGTGGTGTCATGGGTTGTGGAGAGACACAACAACAAAATATTATATTTCTTACGTTCTTTCGGTAAAGTCACGTAAATAAAAAAAATAAAAAATATGCAAAATAAAATAATAAACATTAAATAAAAATGTAAAATGTGAAACCAAAAATTAATGACGTTTTGATCGCAACACACGCGGTCGTCATCAGTAAAGAAAAGTTTTAAGTGAAAACAATAATATTATTGATTTTTAAAAGTATAAATGTACGCGTACGACAGAGGCATTGTAACGCTGGTATCGTCGATTCTACAATAAAAATACAGAACACAAACAACAACAATGTAGTTGTTTACAGCGTCATTCGTGCTCACTGCATCCCGCAACGCCGTTCATTAATTAAACACGAGGACCAAATCCTCTACACAGCCACAGCCAAGCAAATTATATCTACAAATTAATAAACAAATAAAGAGACGGCGTCAAACACAAAAGGCGCCAACAATGTCCGAGCTGTTCAAGTTGTCTGCTGCTACGTCATGGACGTGGTGACGTCACCACGCACGCTACCACAATGCGGTGACGTCACCACCCAAGCTCCCATAACGTGGTGACGTCACCACGCACGCTCCCCAACGTGGTGACGTCACCACGCACGCTCCCCAACGTGATGACGTCACCACGCACGCCTTCCACAACGTGGTGATGTCAACACATACGCTACCACAACGCGGTGACGTCACCACGTCTCCCCACCCCCACGCCCGCCCCTCACTACTGCACCATCTGTGAACACAAAGAGCTTCACAGCTCATCGGATTCCTCCTGCACCACAAACACAGATTCTGACGTTCTGGATTCCCGCCACTGGGGAGTCCTCGCTGTGACGTCACCACGTCACCGCGTTGGCGACAACAAAAACAGAGGCCCTGAGGGGCACCCTGCAGCCTCGCTGCTGTGACCCAGCACTGTGGGGGGGGTTGGTGACGTCACCTCGCTGCTGTGACCCAGCACTGTGGGGGGGAGGGGTTGGTGACGTCACCTCGCTGCTGTGACCCAGCACTGTGGGGGGGGGGGGGGGTTGGTGACGTCACCTCGCTGCTGTGACCCAGCACTGTGGGGGGGGGGTTGGTGACGTCACGTCGCTGCTGTGACCCAGCACTGTGGGGGGGGGGGGTTGGTGACGTCACCTCGCTGCTGTGACCCAGCACTGTGGGGGGGGGGGGTTGGTGACGTCACCTCGCTGCTGTGACCCAGCACTGTGGGGGGGGTTGGTGACGTCACCTCGCTGCTGTGACCCAGCACTGTGGGGGGGGGGGGGTTGGTGACGTCACCTCGCTGCTGTGACCCAGCACTGGGGGGGGGGGTTGGTGACGTCACCTCGCTGCTGTGACCCAGCACTGTGGGGGGGGGGTTGGTGACGTCGCCTCGCTGCTGTGACCCAGCTCTGTGGGGGGGGGGGGGTTGGTGACGTCGCCTCGCTGCTGTGACCCAACACTGTGGGGGGGGGGTTGGGTGACGTCACCTCGCTGCTGTGACCCAACACTGTGGGGGGGGGGTTGGTGACGTCACCTCGCTGCTGTGACCCAGCACTGTGGGGGGGGGGGTTGGGTGACGTCACCTCGCTGCTGTGACCCAACACTGTGGGGGGGGGGGGGGGTTGGTGACGTCACCTCGCTGCTGTGACCCAGCACTGTGGGGGGGGGTTGGTGACGTCACCTCGCTGCTGTGACCCAGCACTGTGGGGGGGGGGGGTTGGTGACGTCACCTCGCTGCTGCGACCCAGCACTGTGGGGGGGGGGGGGGTTGGTGACGTCACCACTGACGCTGCTGGGAACTCCCACACACACACAGACGACTCTCTACCCTGTAATCGCTCGATACAGCCTACTCCCTGCACACAGAGACAAACACATACTAGAAACGCAGAGAAACATCGAATTACTATACACAGACTAAAGAGACACACACACTACACCGATATACACACAGACTAGAGACACACACATCATACACAGAGACTCACAGACTACAGACACGCAGAATTACGTACAGTCCTACACACAGACGACACAAGAGGCATGTACAGTACTACACACACCGACACAGACTAGACAAACAGATTACACACAAATTCCCGCCAGTAGATGGTGTGGACAAGTTCCGCGAGCGAGTGGCAGCAGTGCCTTGGGAGGCCGTGACGGCTCACGAGTTGGTGGCTGTCAGCACCACAGCCGCCTGGCTTCGCCTCTGCCCAGCAGCGATGTTCACCGCACAGCGCGCCAGGCAGGATGCCTTTGGTGCCGAGTCGACCTAGGGAGGCCCAGGGCCGGTTTAGCTCATTGCCAACACTGCTGCTGCTGGTGGTGGCCGTGTACAGTGGTCATGTACAGACAGGACACAGAGGGCTTTATACAGAGACACAAGTATATATATAGTGTACAGTACTCCGTTGGTGGGCATGGAGCGGGTGGTGGTGGTGGTAGTGGTGTTCGTGGTGATGGTAGTGGTGTTGGTGGTCTTAGTGGTGCTGGTCTGTGGCCGTTTGGGTCGATGCGGTGTCTCTTGGCCAGCGGTGACGGTGCGAGAAGTTCACTTTCAGCGTGGGCCCAGTTTGGTGGGGGGGGAGAGGAGGGGCACGGGGGACAACCCCCCCCCAAAAAAAAACTGGGCACATTTATTAATTTATTTTCATGATTTACAACTAAAAATAAATTAAATACTCCCGCGATTCCTAATTTGAGGGACAAATATGAAAGTCAAACTCCGCCAACGATTTAAAGTCTTCAACGTTGCCTCATTCGCCGCTTCATTTTTTTGGCGCCAAAAGTGTAAATACAAAATGGCGTCGCAGACTCTATTTTGTTGCATTCGCTTATTTATTACAATTAACGAGCTTTGATAACTTTGTTCTGGAAATTCTGAGGTAAATTAATGCGCATATAGCGATCGGAATGCGGTTACAACGTTCTGAATGGTACGAAAATATAAATAGAGGCAGTTGTTCGTGTAGATTGTTCAATTTAACGTTTTTTAAAAGTGTTAATGGTTAAAACGTACAAATGGCTGCCTTCGGGTTGATCGTTTGTCGCGATCCGAGTTGGTTCCGCGTCTTGGTCGAGATGACTGCAGTGGCTGATTCGGATAGGAGAAGCGTTTTGTTTTAAATATTCACGTTTAGCACGGGATGATGAGATATTAAGATGTATTTATTCATCCAAACCGCCCAGTGTCTCTCAACTCCGTGCTCTGTACAAGACGCAGCTACTCACACTCGCCTGCCCCAACAGCCACCATTTAACAAGGCGGAGGGGGGACCGGTGTTTTATGATTCTTTTAATTTGCTTGTAGTTTATTTTATTATTCATTTGTTATTCATGTGTAATTTATTTTATTTAAATGATTACATATTTCATAAATATTACTTTCTAATATTATTTATCTAAATTATTACGTTCATTAAAATTATTCATTCCATTATTAATTTATTATTCATACATAATTAACTTTATTAAAATTATGAAAAAAATTATTTTTATGTTATTTATTTAAATTGTTAATTCATGTAACTTATCAATTTTTTATATATATTTTTCATTTATTATTCATTCATCTTATAAATGTTAATTTTTTTCCTTAACTTTTATTCATTTTCTTTACTTATTATTCACTTTATTTGTTACTTAATGTTCTTCTGCTATTGTTGCACGCGGCTGCAAATGACTTTGCTCAGTCGGTGTCGCCGCTGAGGTCGTGACGGGTTTCTTTTGTTCCGTTCCTGTTGCTCTGTGGCCCGGTAGCGTCCCGTGCTGCTGTGATGTGCACGATGCCCACTTTAGTGAGGGCGATGTTGGCACGCAGACTGAAGATCGATTGCAGAGGACAAATGCAAGTCCCTTCATGTCCAGTAAATGTCTCGTTACTCGAACAAATATGTAAAACCTTACCCATGGCTTGAGGAATATCCTGAAGCTAATTAAATGACTTGACAATTATAATTGGAATCTCAGCGCCACCGTGACGAAGAATGAAAGCTGTCAATGCTCCTCACATTTCCAATTTCAACTGAAGAAGCTTCAAATCTTGACGATGCTCCCAGCACGTGGAGGGAACGTCACAGACATCGCGCTGATCAACAAGGGGCAGAACCTGAAAGCGCATCGGAGAGAGGCACAACGCGTAATCTGCACACCGCACTCCGACGTGCACGCCGCTCACCAATCCCAGCGCCACAGTCCAGGCTCAACCTTGCGCAGCTTCCGAGATCTGTAAAAAAAATCGTGACATTCCGGATTAATTTGGCCACAGCCTCTTGTGAAATCTCCCGTGCACTTTCATTGTTCAGCGCGCCCGCGAATCCCTGCGGTGGAGTGGCAGCGCCCTCGCGTGGCGCGCACCAACACCGCTCCAGGCAGCGCAGGGACCCAAACGGCGTCTGGGAATCGGTCGCGATTCGTGACTCGGTCCGCAACTCTGGAGCAGTGCCGGCAGTGAGACAATGACCCCACGTGACCCCAACATCCCATCTCCCCACCCCTGGGTCCCTCCTATCACGTGACAACCCCAAGCCCCCCCCAGACCTCCCCCCACCTCTACCCTCCCCTGGTGGCTGTTGTTGTGGTGGTGATTTTGGTGGGGTTGTTGTTGTACTGGTAATTGTTGTGGTTGTTGTTGTGGTTGTGGTGGTGGTTGTTGTTGCTGCTCACCACTTTCTCCTGACGAGCACCACGTGGTCACGTGGCGCCATCGCGGGAAGTTCCCAGTAGCGTCAGCGGTGACGTCACCAACCCCCCCCCACAGTGCTGGTCACAGCAGCGAGGTGACGTCACCAANCCCCCCCNTCCCCACAGTGCTGGGTCACAGCAGCGAGGTGACGTCACCAANCCCCCCCCCACAGTGCTGGGTCACAGCAGCGAGGTGACGTCACCAACCCCCCCCCCCCCCACAGTGCTGGTCACAGCAGCGAGGCTGCAGGGTGCCCTCAGGGCCTCTGATTGTTTTGTTGTCGCCAACGCGGTGACGTGGTGACGTCACAGCGAGGGACTCCCCAGTAGCGGAATCCAGAACGTCAGAATCTGTGTTTGTGGTGCAGGAGGAATCCGATGAGCTGTGAAGCTCTTTGTGTTCACAGATGGTGCAGTGGTGAGGGCGGCGTGGGGGTGGGAGACGTGATGACGTCAGCGCGTTGAGGGAGCGTGCGTGGTGACATCACCACGTTGGAGGAGCGTGCGTAGTGACGTCACCACGTCCATGACGCAGCAGCAGACAACTTGAACAGCTCGGACATTGTTGGCGCCTTTTGTGTTTGGCGCCGTCTCTTTATTTGTTTATTAATTTGTAGATTTAATTTGCTTGGCAGTGGCTGTGTAGAGGATTTGGTCCTCGTGTTTAATTAATGAACGGCGTTGCGGGATGCAGTGAGCACGAATGACGCTGTACACAACTACATTGTTGTTTGTGTTCTGTATTTTATTGTAGAATCGATGATACAAGCGTTACATTTCCACAGTCGTACGCGTACATGTATACTTTTNAAAATCAATATTGTTTTGACGTAAAACTTTTCTTGACTGATGACGGCCGCGTGTGTTGCGATCAAAACGTCATGAATTTTTTATTTACATTTATTAATTTTTTATTTTTTATCTTTTTTTATCTACGTGACTTTACCGAAAGAACGTAAAGAATATAATATTGTTGTATCTCTCCCACAACCATGACACCACCAGTGTATAAACACATCCCAGTTCACCATTGCTAATCACTGCACCCTACACCACAGTCACACTCCTCTGGCAGGGTGAATACATCCACGTTGGCTTCACACACACACAGAGCGGTACTATTTTATCACCCCCCCTATGAAGGTTGTGAGCATTATTTACGCCCAGCCCCCCCGTTGTGATGGAGAGCCACGCAGCCACTAGCCACCGACAGCCACCAGCCAGTCACTGGCATGGCGCTGCGCGTGGCGGTGACGAGGGTGGCGAGCGCCGTGCGTCGTGGTGGCGTCTGCCCTCTGCGCTGTTCACGTTCACCTCTCTCAGGACGCACCACTCAGATCCACAATCCTCACTGAGTCAACACACCCACCCACAGCCCAGGTGTAGGGCTGAGTGAAAGTTTTATTAAACGAGTGTAACAGCGCCATGGAGTCGGCGCTGTAAAACGACAGCAGNCCCGCGTCCCAGTCCAGGTGGACCCCGACTCTCCGCGGAGGCTGCGGCACCGACAGTGACGTCTCTACCCGCCATGCCGCACTGAGAAGCTGTCGCCTTGTTTCTGTAGACACCAGGAGACGTCGCTCCCTCCCAGGCCGCACTCAGCACCAGTCCCTCTCCGTGGGATCGTCCCGTACGCGACTCCAACCTGACACTGCTCGCGCTCCCACGTCCACCTCCAGTAGTGCTGACCCGACGAGAAGCTCTCAGAGCACAGGGCTTGTGGCCAGACTCAAAGCGGTGTGGGTGATGGGGCGACCTGGGGACACCGCTCTGCGTCATCGTCCTGAGATCCGAGAAATCTGGAGGCGGTCGTGGCTGAGTTTGTGTCCAGAGTCGGTGAGCGTCCATCTGTGGTGAGTATTATTGTACACATACTAATATTAGTTAGTATTAGTGTACACACTAATATTAATTAGTATTAGTGTATACATACTAATATTAGTTAGTATTAGTGTACACACACTAATATTCGTTAGTATTAGTGTACACATACTAATATTAGTTTAGTGTACACAACTAATATTCGTTAGTATTAGTGTACACATACTAATATTAGTATTAGTGTACACACACTAATATTAGTTAGTATTAGTGTACACNAACTGATATTAGTTGTGTTAGTATACACATACTAATATTAGTTAGTATTAGTGTACACAACTAATATTCGTTAGTATTAGTGTACACACTAATATTCGTTAGTATTAGTGTACACAAACTAATATTCGTTAGTNTACTAATATTCGTTAGTGTACATATACGAATATTCGTTATATTAGGGTATACAAACTAATATTCGTTAGTATTAGTGTACACATACTAATTTCGTTAGTATTATTAGTTAGTAATATTCGTTAGTATTAGTGTACACACACTAATATTCGTTAGTATTAGTGTACACAACTAATATTCGTTAGTATTAGTGTACACAAATAAATATTCGTTAGTATTAGTGTACACNAACTAATATTCGTTAGTATTAGTGTACACTACTAATATTCGTTATATTAGTGTACACTACTAATATTCGTTAGTATTAGTGTACATTACTAATATTCGTTAGTATTAGTGTACAATACTAATATTCGTTAGTATTAGTGTACACATACTAATATTCGTTAGTTTTAATGTATACATACTAATATTCGTTATATTAGTGTACACATACATTTCTAGTATTAGTGTACACGTACATTATTAGTTTATGTACACAAACTAATATTAGTTAGTATTAGTGTACACAAACTAATATTCGTTAGTATTAGTGTACACATACTAATATTCGTTAGTTTTAATGTATACATACTAATATTAGTTAGTATTAGTGTACACATACTAATATTCGTTAGTATTAGTGTACACATACTAATATTCGTTAGTATTAGTGTACACACACTAATATTCGTTAGTATTAGTGTTGACAAACTAATATTCGTTAGGATTAGTGTACACACACTAATATTAGTTAGTGTTAGTGCACACATACTAATATTCGTTAGTATTAGTGTACATATACTAATATTCGTTAGTATTAGTGTACACAAACTAATGTTCGTTAGTATTCGTGTACACAAATTAATATTCGATAGTAATAGTGTACACACACTAATATTCGTTAGTATTAGTGCACACATACTAATATTCGTTAGTATTAGTGTACATATACTAATATTCGTTAGTATTAGTGTACACAAACTAATATTCGTTAGTATTAGTGTACACATACTAATATTCGTTAGTATTAGTGTACATATACTAATATTCGTTAGTATTAGTGTACATATACTAATATTCGTTAGTGTTAGTGTACACATACTAATATTCGTTAGTATTAGTGTACATATACTAATATTCGTTAGTATTAGTGTACATATACTAATATTCGTTAGTATTAGTGTACATATACTAATACGTTAGTATTAGTATACACACACTAATATTCGTTAGTATTAGTGTACACAAACTAATATTCGTTAGTGTTAGTGTACACATACTAATATTCGTTAGTATTAGCGTACATATACTAATATTCGTTAGTATTAGTGTACACATACTAATATTCGTTAGTATTAGTGTTCATATACTAATATTCGTGTGTGTGCAGTGTTAGTGAAAAGCGGTGATGATGCCAGCACCACGACATAAACGCCACTCTCACATCCACACACAGACATTGTGTGTCACAGCCTCGCACACTCTCACATCCACACACAGACATTGTGTGACACAGCCTCGCACACTCTCACACCCACACACACATCGTGTGTCACAGCCTCGCACACTCTCACATCCACACACAGACATCGTGTGTCACAGCCTCGCACACTCTCACATCCACACACAGACATTTGCGTCACAGCCTCGCACACTCTCACATCCACACACAGACATCGTGTGTCACAGCCTCGCACACTCTCACATCCACACACAGACATCGTGTGTCACAGCCTCGCACACTCTCACATCCACACACAGACATCGTGTGTCACAGCCTCGCACACTCTCACATCCACACACACACATTGTGTGTCACAGCCTCGCACACTCTCACATCCACACACACACATTGTGTGTCACAGCCTCGCACACTCTCACACCCACACACACACATTGTGTATCACAGCCTCGCACACTCTCACATCCACACACAGACATTGTGTGTCACAGCCTCGCACACTCTCACATCCACACACAGACATTGTGTGTCACAGCCTCGCACACTCTCACANCCCCACACAGACATTGTGTGTCACAGCCTCGCACACTCACANCCCCACACAGACATTGTGTGACACTCTGCTGCTGGATGAGCGCCTCATCGCGCCGTGCGCGCCCTGGGGGGTTATTTGACCATACTTCAACGCTCTCGTCGGTGCCGTTGGCGATGGTGGGGATCGTGAATGTAGAAGCGTAGAGGTGCAGTACAACAATGGTTCACGCTGCGCTGCCCTCTGCTGCCCACCCTTCACCACACTTGCAGCGACTATTTGCCTGCCGCTATGAATGTCCGCACGGTGACGATATCAGCCACTTGGTTGAGCTGTCGTGTGTGGTGGCCAGGTCGCTTCTGGACAAGAGCTAGACAGCTCAGTGGCGTATTGTCTGGTTTAATAAATAAGTTCAGTCTATGGGTCTCCATGTATCTCTATTAGTCCCTTTGTATCTTTACGGTTCTCGCTGTGTGACTATGGTCTAGCATCTATATGGGTCTCAATGTATCTATATGGGTCTCTATGTATTTTGACTGCTGATATAAATGTCCACGTGATGACGATGATGATGTCATCCATTTGGTTGCGCTATCATTTGTGACGGCCAGCTCGCTTCTGAACAGGAGCTACTTAGCTCAGTGGGGCCCTGCACCTGGTCAAATAAAAATTGGTTAAATAGGTGGGTCAGAGAGCCCCGCAGCCTATAGCACCTGCTATGCATGGTTGTCACCCAGCACTAGCCAAGCTCAACGCTGCTTAGCCAGAAATCGACCCCACGTTGTGCAGCGCGTCAGACGCTGTCCCACCGCTCCCTCGGTGTGTATAATAACCGTTAAACATATAAAATAGTGGGTAGTGGGTGAATGAGTGGGGTTTAGGTATGTGAATGAGTGGGTGAATGAGTGGGTGAATGAGTGGGTGGGTGAATGAGTGGGTGAGTGAGTAGGTGAATGAGTGGGTGAGTGAATAGGTGAATGAGTGGGTGAGTGAGTAGGTGAATGAGTAGGTGAGTCGGGGTGTGCGTAGGTTAGTGAGTGGGTGAATGAGTGGGTGAGTGAGTAGGTGAGTGGGTGAATGAGTGGGTGTGAGGAGTGGTAACGTAGTGGTATGCACACTGCACTGCGTAGAAGCGACCTGGCCACACATACTGATTGCTCATCGAAGTGGCTTTTCACTTGGAAATGAATAGCAGACAAATACCCTAAAGGCAGATTTCTAAATGTGGAGGGAAAAACCGGATCTTGCACTGAAACTCTGAGACCCAGTCAATAATTTACCCTTTGTGTTGTTGACAATATTTCACCCAGTACCTGGGTGCCCGTTTCATGACCTGAATGTATGCAGGTCTCCCTTGCCAAGGGGTCACGCTGCATTAATGCACTCAAGCCTGGTGAAATAAAGGACGCCCTCAAAATAGGTTGGATTTGTCGACAATGCAGAGTCTGTAATGGAGTCTAACGAAGATCGTCGTGGCAAAGCGACGTACCGAGAAAAGGCAGAAGTTTAGTTTGGACGCCGCCCACCGAGATGAATTTTCCGAGGTTCAGACCGTGGGAGACGGGGGCTGGGTCATCCTGAGTCTCCTGGGAGATGGAGCTCCTCCTACACTCACAGCACAGGAACACACACAGAGTCTACTGAGGTCAATGTCTCTCTACACACAGCACAGGACACACAGAGTCTAATGAGGTTCATGTCTCTCTACACATGGACATTACAGGCAGCCCACGACTTGCGAACGCCGGTACTTACAAACCAGCTTCCATTGAATATTAAAAAATAAAATTGATTGAAAGTGCAAACTCCAGTTGCAAACTGAACCGCATAACTATTTTGTTCAGAGGAGCGATCCTCTGCGGGATGTAATGAGTCGGCCTCGTTCTGGGAGTGTTTGCATGTGTACGGACATTGTGTGTGTGTGTGTGAAAGTGTGGGGGTTGTCCCGAGACCTCGTGTCAGCGAGCCTTCCACATTTCTCGTGGCCTCAAAGTGCACCTGGCCTGGCACAGGCGCCATGGTAACGTCACCATCACTTAGTGGTGAATGGCGGGTATTGGTATTGATGTGGGAGCGGTAGTGTAGCGGTGAGTGCACTGTGCTACGAACGCGGCAACCTGAGTTCGTTTCTTGCTCACAGCCAACACCAGTACCTGGTGTGGGTGTGAACATCACCACTGGAGAGACAAAAGCAGCGGGCCGTGACGCTGGCCACCCACCCGTCGTGTGCCACAGTGGCGGCCATCTTAGGCGCTGCTCTCTGAGAATATTTGCCCCAAACAGCCTGTTAAGGCTACACGGGGGATTGTTGTCGTTGGGTGTCTTTGTCTTTGTGTGTGCATGCGTGCCCCGTTTGTTATGGTGACTCATTGCCACCCTTCCGACTACAGGCTAGCATCAATGTAAGTGAACATAAATAACATATTTTTTTCTATTCATGTTATTTTATGTTTGATTTACTATACAGTATTTTTTTTTAATTGTTAGATGCAAATGTTAAACATTTCTTCTTTATTATGAGCTTAACAATGCTTCCCTCTTGTTGAACCGTAACACATTTTATAACCGTGTCGGCATTTAAATACGGTGCATTATTATTCTCCGACTTACGAACGAGTCTCAGGAACAAATTACGTGCGTAACCCGATGACTGCCTGTACTGGATGCAATAGACTGTATGGGATACAATTGCATAATGGGGTTTATTTGGATTCACATCACGACCGTTCGCTGATTTGTCCACCAGGTGGCAGACAGAGCTCGAGTTTGAGTCTGGGTTGGTACTGACCTGAGACTCTCATGCAGGGGATCCTGGAAAACACAAACCCGCATTTCACATTAACATTGACATCATAAACAGATGCCCTGCATCCACACAGTCGCCTGCTATTTACAGCAGAGTGCGACATCAGAGAATTAGCAAATACCTGCACACTTAGAATGGATAAAAAGACAAAACCAATATTTACAGGTTTAGTCCAGCACCTACATGAGTGGTTTAATAACAAGTAATGTTCTCACTACAACAATTGATGTGTTGAACTCTGAATAAAGTTAACTTTAAAAAATATTTAGCAGGTAAATTCCACTGAGCTTTGTCGCTCTTTTTCAGAAGCAACCTGGCTATCACAAATGACAGCTCAACTCCGTGGCTTATCACGTGGGAATTTATAGTGGCTGCCTAATTCTTTGAATGTGTGATGTTTATTATAAATGTGGAGGGAAAAAACGGAGGACCGGGAAAAAATCCACGCATGCACGAGGAGAGAGAGAGATGCAAACTCCAAATATACAGCAGACGTCAGGGTTGTTATCGAACCCACGACCTCCTGCACACCAGGCGAGGTAGTTAACATCTCCTAACCACCACGGCGAGTGAATGGAGGTGGTGCCACCTGCAGGAAGGAGAGCGGGTCCTGCACGGCGAGGGCGGCGAGCAGCTGGTTGATCTCCTGCTCCAGGCCGCGTGCTCTGCTCTCGTAGCGAGCGATGTCCGCCTGGATGCGGACAGCGCGGAGCGGCCCTCCTCGTCCACGCGCTCCAGCGCCTCCCTCTCCTCCTCCTTCAGCTGCTCCCTCCGGCGCTCAAACTCTCGGCTGATCCGCGCCTTGATCCCACGCACAGACTCCTACAGAGACAGTGCCGAGTTGAGTCACACGTTAGGTAACGACACAATGTGGTGTACAGGCAATGATTGTTACCATACCTAGATTATGTACATGGAAGTGGGCGACACATACATTGGGAGCTCGTGAACATATGAAGCACAGGGAGAATGAAAATGGGACATACGGGGAATATATCATAGGCAAGGATAGTATATGAATTACTTCTGTCTGTAGCTACACGTTGCTGAGTGTCTATCTGGGGGAAATTAAATACATCTTTATGCGTATCATTCGCGTCTGTCTGTCCGTCCCACTCTGGATCTACCAAACGATGCGTCGGAGGGAAATGCGAATTAAATCAAAACAAAGTCTCTTGCCGAGAACATTCCCAGGAAATTGTGTCAAAGGTCTGCGAATATACAGAACAAATACACGTGACATTGCTCGATGGTTTTAAGCAAAAATGTGCTGAAAGACAAATACTGCTGATTTCTAAGGCAATACTCACGTCCACTCTCCCTGGCACTCAGGTTAAGTTGGTGGGGTCAAAATGGAGGTTGTGAGCAATAAACGAATCGACAGGGAAAGTCACCAATGCATCGTCTAGCGTGGATCGATTCCATCCCTCCAAAACCAAAACTGCTGTCATGTTGAAAGTTGCGTCATCAATTAAGTTTCTGTTTTATTGCGTGGTGGCCTAATCACGTCGTAAACGTGTGTTGCAAATGGGACCATCCTAAACCAGTTGTAATGTTTCCCACATTTTTTCCTGATGTGTAAAGATACACAAAAGGAATATATTTAGTTGAAGATTAAAGTTTTATAAAGGTTATGTCCTCAAAAAATGGGCTTTAAAAATGTTTTAGGACACAGTTACGAACTCACACTTTTCTCTGTTACAGTGTGATGTCGTTGATTTTGTATATTTATAGTAGGCAGCCAGTGAGTTGTCATTGGCAAACGATTCGCTTGAAATCCACACTGCTTGCAATTCACCGAAGTTATATCCCGTCCCGACGCGTGGGGAAGTGCTCGTCAATAATAAGAGTTACTTCAGCAGTTTTTTTTTTGCTGTGGTTATTCTTATGAGGATTGCTTGCGTTGCGATCGAAACGTCGTGATCTATTATTATTTCTACCTACGTGACTTTACCGAAAGAACCAAAGAGTAAATAAGAGTTAGGTTTCTTAAATACGATTCGTATGCAAACCAGAAGAGGGATTTGTGCGGCTGCCGCCTCTCACTGTACCTCCACGTATCGGTAGTCGTCCCTGAGTGTCCGTGCCCGTGACGCCGCCGTGTTCCTCTTCTCCTCTCTCCCTCCTTCTTGACTCTGAGCTCCTCCTGCGTTGTGGTAAATAAATCAATAAATACGAGGTGCTCACTATTGCCATTGGTGGATCACTAATAGACCTCATCCCGCATCTCTCCGATTAGGACCGTTGGCTACGAAAAAGTTCAACACACATACACACATTTGTTGTCATGTTTCAGCATACGTCTCCATTTATACTTTCACCATGATTGTATCGTGACTGCACTATCCGTGTTATATATTGAGATGAAGAATCCAAAGGGAACTACCGTGGAGCTATGCAATATCCTCCTACAACATCATCAACAAATATCACGTACATTCTAAAATATGTTTTAACCTCTTCCAGCGATGGGTGTAGTTGTTTCTCACACGCCTTACTATACATAGCAACGTTTCTCACTTAGTCAAACTAAGATTTTTATTCTAACGCAAAATATTGTTTAACGTGCTGTCAAATGTTTACTCGGCTTAGACCATCAACTCACTAAACTTGAGAATCCGGTTTAAACCATGGGCGGCCGACTTGATTCCAACTCAGAATTACATTTTTACCATCTCAGCGTTCTGACGTCTGAGCCCCCTTCCACCTCTACCTGGGTCTCCCTGTAGAGGGCCGTTTGGTCTCAACAGGAGCTCACCTGGTTGAGGTGAGGAGTCACGACCTACTGATGTGAATCTCTCAACCTCCTGTAACAATGTGGATTACAAAGGAACATGACACTTCACCTGTCTTGTCTGTTGCACTCTTTCCACTGCGATGACCCTGTGTCCAGAGTGGTCTCCTCCGATGGCGCAGACTGTGCAGACCGGGATTTCGTCCTGTTCACAGTAAAGAATGAGCTCCTGTCTGTGCTCCCGGCAGCGTCGCTCCTCCAGGTTCGCGGTGGGAGCCACCAGGACGTGATCACTCAGCCTGGGATTCTCTACATGAGGCCTCAAGTGCGTCGCACAGAAGGACATCTCACATCTCAGGCAGGTCCTCACTGCAGGAGTGTGGCCGTCACTGCAGATGTCACACACGACGGCCGCGGCCATCCCGTCTCCAACTCTGAGCTGCTCCGCCAGGTTGGCGAGGGCCACGTTCCTCCTCAGCTGGGGTCGCACAGGGAAGGCCGCTCGGCACTGCGGGCAGATGAAGCTGCTCGCCGTCTCCCAGGCGGCCTCCAGGCACCGCAGGCAGAACGAGTGTCCGCAGCTCAGCGTGGAGGGGCAGACGAACGTGCCCAGGCAGATGGAGCAGCTGAGCTCACTACCACACTCTCACTGGGAGTCACGCTCGCCATGACCCATGGCTTCGCTGGGATCGCTCGCTGTGTGGCTCAGGAGACGCTGGACAGGACCTCTCTCTTACAGCGACGGCGAAGAAGGAAGTAAAATACTTAATGCTTTCATTGTCGTCACTGACATCACGAGTCACTGCCTGGAATGTGAACCCGCGCCCTGAGGTGTGCAAACAGCAGCCTCAAGGTGAACACAGCTACTGTACACACGTTGACATTTAAAGAAATGAGTGATGTTGTTAATATAAATCGGTGAGGCTCAGCTGCGTTGGCTCATTCGTGAGATGAGTGTCGAGAGATGAACTCATCCTTCTACAGCAAGTTGTGGCAAGATGTTATCTCCCTCTCCCGGTGTACAGGTGTGGGATTTGATCCCGACCCTGACGCCTGCTTTATATTTAAAGTTTGCATCTCTCTCCGTGGTCGCATGAATTTTTCTCCGGGCCTCCGGGTTTTCCCTCCCATTTACAATCAACATCACGCGTTTAGAGTAGTTGGCTGCAATACATTTCCACGTGATAAGCCATCATTTGTGGCCAGGTCTTTCTGAAAATAGCTACACAGCTCAGTGAGCCTTACCTGCTAAAATTAAAATAAATAGTTGCATAGTTGTAGATATCTCATGATGTCTGTAACTCCATCTCCGTGTAATTACCCCAACGTGACAGTTGCTTGAATGTCATCGTGGCATCAGAAAAATAAGTAATATTAAAAAAACGTTTTTAAACACGCTTTTATGAAATGTACTAGTAATGGCAGAACAACAGGAAGTGGCCCCGAAGCTTGCCATGACGTAAGGACTGTGGCCAATTACAGCCAATGTCAGTTGACCGTGGACAATTAGACCCAAACCGAAACATAACATATAAAAATAATGTTTAAAAATATAGATTTTTATTTTTTATGATGAACATAGCATTGTCATCAGTTGACATAAGTATACCAAGTTTGCTGTCGATACCACATTGGGAAGTGGGTTAAATTGAGTTACAAGATTTGAGGATACAACAACGACAACACAACAGAGTGAGTAAAGAAAGCGCGTATAATAAAAAAATTGCTGTAGCCTCCCGTGACAGATCTGGAATCTTGAGCCTTTTGCTAGCAGTGTAAATCTATCACCAACTCTACCTGCCTCCATCACCCACTGCTGGCGATGTCACCGTCTCTCACTCTCACCTTGTCCGAGACTGCAGATCCCCGTGCCGGCCATTCACAGCCGCACCCACCGCTGCTTCACCTGCGTTGTTGTTTCACATTCACACGCACGGCTACTCAACACGCATGCACACGCAGCAACACAAATGCCCATCGGCGTTCATCGTTATTGTTAAAAATTNAAAAAATAATAAAATAAACTATTTTTACGTTACCAGGTGTAATGCCCCACTAAGCTATTATATTATTTTTCCGATGCGATCTGCCCATCACAAATATAGCTAAAAAAGTGGCTCATCATGTTGGAAATGCATAGCAGCCAAATATCTAAATACTGAACTCTAAACGCTGCTTGAACCGGATACGCTCTCTTGGGCTCTGCGGGTTGTTCACAGCAGATAACGAATGCCTTGGACTCTACACCCAGTCGGACTCGTGGGAAACCCGACCTGGATTCCACTGAACACGGCCTGGACTCATCCACTTACCTACTAACGGATAAAAACGCGGCACTGCATTTGAAAGCTTCCTTCTACAAGGTCACCAATGCGAGTGAAGGGGGTTCCCACGATGTCCACGGCTCATTCCAGGTGCAGCAGCAGCAGCGACGGCTCAGTGCTGAGTGAGGCGCAGTGGCTCCAGGCCAGGCAGGCAACGTGATCCGCCGCGGGTTTTGCTGCCAAAAAATCCTCGCAGCGTCCCGGGAGAGCCGGTTCGGTGACAGCTCAGCACCCCTCGGGTGCCGCACAGCCACACCCGCCTACGCAATGAGTTACACTCACACACTCACTCACTTACACACTCACTTACTCACTCACAACCTCACACTCACTCACACACTCACTCACACTTACACACTTACTCACACACTCAATCACACACACTTACTCACTCACTCACTTACACACTCACTCACTTACACACTCACACACACACACAATCACTCACTCACTCGCACGCTCACACACGGACCTACGGTCTGTTCTCTCTTTCTGACTCACCGCTTGTATAAAGCCGTCTCTGTCCCGTCTGTATGCTCCCGTACATGAATCTGTGTCTCCCTCGAGCCCGCGCGTCTTCCTCGAGCCCGCGCGTCTTCCTCGAGCCTGCATATATCTATAAAAAATTAACCCGTAAAAACAAAGTTTTTCACTATAAATCCTTTATATGCGTGGCATCGGTTTTATTTATTATTTATTTCTGTTTTTCTTGAGTAAGAGTTTATTTTTATCACATTGGTATTTAAATTAAATATGATTTTTCCTAAAAAGTGGAACATTTTGGAAAAAAAATTTCACGAAAATAAATTGTCACGCACAACGAGTCTGTGTGCAAAATGTCAGCTCGATTGGATCACGGGAAGTGGGTTAAAAAACGACCAAAATATTTGCACGGTCGTAAGCGCGCAAGTAAGCAAGCAAGTGAACTTAATATAAAGGATATAAAAAGTCATCTGTTTCCCGTCCGTGTTGTATATTTGCCTTTTTCAAAAATGTATATTAAGAGTGATATTGCCTATATTTAACGTATCAGTTTTTTTTCTCTGGATTTAGTACGTTCTAAAAAACACATCATACGAATTATGTAAATTCTCCACGTCCAGAATAACATGTATCCCAAGGGTATATCCAGAGCCTGCCCAACCGCCTTTGTCTTCCCAGTGGCTGTCATTGCGTGCCGCAGCAGGAATTCATATTAAGGATGAGTCGACCTAAAGAGGGGGGAAGGCCGCTTCACAATCAACAAGACGACAGACACACACCACACCAGGGGCAATTAAGAACATCTGCGCTCACACAATCTTGGGATGACCTCCGGAGGCAGGGAGGGGAGTTTTAGAGTTTTAGAGGGGTTATGACATCAGGTGTCAGCATGGCCAAATATAACTTTTTTTTTATTTAATTAGTAAATTATTATCTTAGTAATTTTTTACATGTATTTTATTATTTTATTATTCATTCACATTATTAATCGTATTATTCATTTGCTTTACTTATTATTCACTTTATTTGATACGTAATGTTCTTCTGCTATTCTTTGCGCTCATTTGCAAGTTCACTTTGCTCAGTAGATGGTTGCTGCTGAGGTCGTGACGGGTTTCTTTAATTCCATTCCCGTTGCTCTGTGGCCCCGGTACCGTTCCCGTGCTGCTGCGATGTGCACCGATGCCCACTTTAGTGAGGGCGACGTTGGCACGCAGACTGAAGATCGATTGAAGAGGACAAAAGCGAGTCCCTTCGTGTCCAGTTAATGTCTCTTTACTTGAACAAATATGCAAAACATTACCCCATTGTCTTCTTGGTTCTTTCGGTAAAGTCACGTAGAAGGAAAATAATAAAATAATAAAAATAAAACATAATAAAATAATTCTCACGACGTTTCGGCCACAACGCAAGCAGCCGTTTTCAGGTGAGAACAGGTCTGTCGAGAAGGCAGACTCTGCCTTCTAAACAGTCAGACTCTGCCTTCTCGACAGACCTGTTCTCCACCTGAAGACGGCTGCTTGCGTTGTGGCCGGAACGTCGTGAGAATTATTTTATTATGTTTTATTTTTATTATTTTTTCACTGACTTTACCGAAAGAACCAAGAAGATGAATCCCTGCAGTCACGAAAGCTTTAAATCGAAATTACCCCATTGCTCGAGGAGTATCCTGAAGCTCATTAAATAACTTAACAATTATGATTGGAATCTCAGCTCCATTGTAACGAAGAATGAAAGCTGTCAATGCTCCCCACGTTTCAGCTTTCAACTGAAGAAGCTTCAAATCTTGACGATGCTCCCAGCACGTGGAGGGAACGTCACAGACATCGCGCTGATCAACAAGCGGCAGAACCTGAAAGCGCATCGGAGAGAGGCACAACGCGTAATCTGCACACCGCACTCCGACGTGCACGCCGCTCACCAATCCCAGCGCTACAGTCCAGGCTCAACCTTGCGGAGCTTCCGAGATCTGGAAAAAAAATCGGCGACATTCCGGGTGGATTTGGCCATAGCCTCTTGTGAAATCTCCCGTGCACTTTCATTGCTCAGCGCCCCGCGAATCCCTGCGGTGGAGTGGCAGCGCCCTCGCGTGGCGCGCACCAACACCGCTCCAGGCAGCGCAGGGACCCAAACGGCGTCTGGGAATCGGTCGCGATTCGTGACTCGGTCCGCAACTCTGGACAGTGCCGGCAGTGAAACAATGAACCCCACGTGACCCCCAAATCCCCACCTCCCCCACCCCTAGGGGTCCCTCCTATCACGTGACAACCCCAAGCCCCCCCCCAGACAACCCCCCCACCTCTACCCCTCCCCTGGTGGCTGTTGTTGTGGTGGTGATTGTGGTGGTTGTTGTTGTACTGGTAATTGTTGTGGTTGTTGTGTTGTTGTGGTGGTGTTGTTGTGGTTGTGGTGGTGGTTGTTGTTGTGGTGGTTGACGTGTGGTGGTTGTGTAGTGGTGGTTGTTGTTGCTGCTCTACCACTTTCTCCTGACGAGCACCACGTGGTCACATGGCGCCCTCGCGGGAAGTTCCCAGCAGCGTCAGTGGTGACGTCACCACCCCCCCCCCCCCCACAGTGCTGGGTCACAGCAGCGATGACGTCACCCCCCCCCACAGTGCTGGGTCACAGCAGCGATGACGTCACCCCCCCCCACAGTGCTGGGTCACAGCAGCGAGGTGACGTCACCAACCCCCCCCCACAGTGCTGGGTCACAGCAGTGAGGTGACGTCACCAACCCCCCCCCCCCACAGTGCTGGGTCACAGCAGCGAGGCTGCAGGGTGCCCCTCAGGGCCTCTGTTTGTTTTTGTTGTCGCCAACGCGGTGACGTGGTGACGTCACAGCGCGGTAACGTGGTGACGTCACAGCGCGGTACTCCCCGAGTGGCGGGAATCCAGAACGTCAGAATCTGTGTTTGTGGTGCAGGAGGAATCCGATGAGCTGTGAAGCTCTTTGTGTTTACAGATGGTGCAGTGGTGAGGGGGTAGGGGAGAGGTGACGTGGTGACGTCAGCGCGATGAGGGAGCGTGAGTGGTGACGTCATCGCGTTGAGGGAGCGTGCGTGGTGACGTCACCGCGTTGGGGAGCGTGCATGGTGACGTCACCGCGTTGGGGAAGCGTGCCTGGTGACGTCACCACGTTGGGGGAGCGTGCGTGGTGACGTCACCGCGTTAGGGGAGCGTGTGTGGTGACGTCATTGCGTTGTAGTAGCGTGCGTAGTGACGTCACCACGTCCAAGACGCAGCAGCAGCAGACAACTTGAACAGCTCGGACATTGTTGGCGCCTTTTGTGTTTGGCGCCGTCTCTTTATTTGTTTATTAATTTGTAGAATTAATTTGCTTGGCAGTGGCTGTGTAGAGGATTTGGTCCTCGTGTTTAATTAATGAACGGCGTTGCGGGATGCAGTGAGCACGAATGACGCTGTACACAACTACATTGTTGCTGTTGTTGTTCAGTGTTTTTATTGTAGAATCGACGATAAAAGCGTTACATTGCCACAGTCGTACACGGACATTTATACTTTTTAAAATCAATATTATTGTTTTGACGTAAAACTTTTCTTGACTGATGACGGCCGCGTGTGTTGCGATCAAAACGTCATGAATTCTTGGTTTTACATTTGTATTTAATGTTTATTATTAAATTTTCATATTTTTATTATTTTTCTTTTTGCTATCTACATGACTTTACCGAAAGAACATAAAGAATATAATATTATTGTTGTGTCTCTCCACAACCCATGACACCAGTGTATAAACACATCCCAGTTCACCATCGCTAATCACTGCACCCTACACCACAGTCACACTCCTCTGGCAGGGTGAACACATCCACGCTGGCTTCACACACACACAGAGCGGTACCTATTTTATCACCCCCCCCATGAATGTTGTGAGGATTGTTTACGCTCAGCCTGCCCGTTGTGATGGAGAGCCTCGCAGCCCCTAGCCACCGACAGCCACCAGCCAGTCACGGGCGTGGCGCTGCGCGTGGCGGTGACGAGGGTGGCGAGTGCCGTGCGTCGTGGTGGCGTCTGCCCTCTGCGCTGTTCACGTTCACCTCTCTCAGACGCGCCACTCAGATCCACAATCCTCACTGAGCACCATCCCACCAATCCACCCCAACCCAGGGTGTAGGGGCTGAGTGAAAGTTTTATTAAACGAGTGTAACAGCGCCATGGAGTCGGCGCTGTAAAACGACAGCAGCCCTGCGTCCCAGTCCAGGTGGACCCCGACTCTCCGCGGAGGCTGCGGCACCGACAGTGACGTCACTACCCCGCCATGCCGCACTGAGAAACTGTCGACATCTTTCTGTAGACACCAGGAGACGTCGCTCCTCCCAGGCGGCACTCAGCACCAGTCCCTCTCCGTGGGATCGTCCCGTACGCGACTCCAAACCGACACCACCACACGCTCCCCACGTCCACCTCCCAGTAGTGCTGACCCGACGAGAAGCTCTCAGAGCACAGGGCTTGCTCCCAGTAATCAAAGCGGTGTGGGTGATGGGGACGACCCTGGGGACAGCGCTCCACGTCGCCGTCCTGAGATCCGAGGAAATCTGGAGGCGGTCGTGGCTGAGTTTGTGTCCAGAGTCGGTGAGCGTCCATCTGTGGTGAGTATTAGTGTACACATACTAATATTAGTTAGTGTTAGTGTACACATACTAATATTAGTTAGTATTAGTATACACACACTAATATTCGTTAGTATTAGTGTACACATACTAATATTAGTTAGTGTTAGTGTACACATACTAATATTCGTTAGTATTAGTGTACACAATCTAATATTCGTTAGTATTAGTGTAACATACTAATATTCGTTAGTATTAGTGTACACAACTAATATTCGTTAGTATTAGTGTACACACACTAATATTCGTTAGTATTAGTGTACACATACTAATATTCGTTAGTTAGTGTACACATACTAATATTAGTTAGTATTAGTGAACACAAACTAATATTCGTTGTATTAGTGTACACATACTAATATTCGTTAGTATTAGTGTACACATACTAATATTCGTTAGTATTAGTGTACACATACTAATATTCGTTAGTATTAGTGTACACAACTAATATTCGTTAGTATTAGTGTACACATACTAATATTCGTTAGTATTATTGTACACAACTAATATTCGTTAGTATTATTGTACACAACTAATATTCGTTAGTATTAGTGTACACAACTAATATTCGTTAGTATTAGTGTACACATACTAATATCGTTAGTATTAGTGTACACAAACTAATATTCGTTAGTATTAGTGTACACATACTAATATTAGTTAGTATTAGTGAACACAACTAATATTCGTTAGTATTAGTGTACATATACTAATATTCGTTAGTATTAGTATACATATACTAATATTCGTTAGTATTAGTGTACACATACTAATATTCGTTAGTATTAGTGTACACAACTAATATTCGTTAGTATTAGTGTACACAACTAATATTAGTTAGTATTAGTGTACCATACTAATATTCGTTAGTAGTAGTGTACACACTAATATTCGTTAGTATTAGTGTACACATACTAATATTCCTTAGTATTAGTGTACACATACTAATATTCGTTAATATTAGTGTACACAAATTAATATTCGTCAGTATTAGTGTACACAAACTAATATTCGTTAGTATTAGTGTACACATACTAATATTCGTTAGTATTAGTGTACACACTAATATTCGTTAGTATTAGTGTACACACACTAATATTCGTTAGTATTAGTGTATACATACTAATATTCGTTAGTATTAGTGTACACAACTAATATTCGTTAGTATTAGTGTACACATACTAATATTAGTTAGTATTAGTGTACACACTAATATTCGTTAGTATTAGTGTACACAAATAATATTCGTTAGTATTAGTGTACACATACTAATATTCGTTAGTATTAGCGTACACAAAGTAATATTCGATAGTAATAGTGTACACATACTAATATTCGTTTGTATTAGTGTACACACACCAATATTCGTTAGTATTAGTGTACACAAATAATATTCGATAGTAATAGTGTACACATACTAATATTCGTTAGTATTAGTGTACACAAATTAATATTCGATAGTAATAGTGTACACACTAATATTCGTTAGTATTAGTGTACACAAACTAATATTCGTTAGTATTAGTGTACACATACTAATATTAGTTAGTATTAGTATACACACACTAATATTAGTTAGTATTAGTGTACACATACTAATATTAGTTAGTATTAGTGTACATATACTAATATTAGTTAGTGTTAGTGTACACATACTAATATTCGTTGGTATTACTGTACATATACTAATATTAGTTAGTATTAGTGTACACACACTAATATTAGTTAGTATTAGTGTATACATACTAATATTAGTTAGTGTACACATACTAATATTAGTTAGTATTAGTGTACGCACACTAATATTAGTTAGTATTAGTGTACACATACTAATATCGTTAGTATTAGTGTACACATACTAATATTAGTTAGTGTTAGTGTACACATACTAATATTAGTTAGTATTAGTGTACACATACTAATATTAGTTAGTATTAGTGTACATATACTAATATTAGTTAGTGTACACATACTAATATTAGTTAGTATTAGTGTACACATACTAATATTAGTTAGTATTAGTGTACACATACTAAACTAATATTAGTTAGTATTAGTGTACACATACTAATATTAGTATTAGTGTACATAAACTAATATTAGTTAGTATTAGTGTACACATACTAATATTCGTTAGTATTATGTACATAAACTAATATCGTGTTTAGTGTACATATACTAATATTCGTTAGTATTAGTGTACACAAACTAATACGTTGTATTAGTGTACATATACTAATATTCGTNAGTTGTACACATACTAATATTCGTTGATTATGCTACAATACATATTCGTGTTGTACACAAACATATCAGTTTCACAAAATCNTTAGTATTCACATACTAATATTGTTGACATAAACAGTTTAACGTTCATATACTAATATTGTGTTGCACAGCCACCGCCACTCTCACATCCACACACAGACATCGTGTGTCACAGCCTCGCACACTCTCACACCCACACAACATTGTGTCACAGCCTCGCACACTCCACATCCACACACACATTGTGTGTCACAGCCTAGCACACTCTCACATCCACACACACATTGTGTGTCACAGCCTCGCACACTCTCACANCCACACACACATTGTGTGTCACAGCCTCGCACACTCTCACATCCACACACACATTGTGTGTCACAGCCTCGCACACTCTCACATCCACACACACATTGTGTGTCACAGCCTCGCACACTCTCACATCCACACAGACATTGTGTGTCACAGCCTAGCACACTCTCACATCCACACACATTGTGTGTCACAGCCTCGCACACTCTCACATCCACACACACATTGTGTGACACAGCCTCGCACACTCTCACATCNACACACAGACATTGTGTGTCACAGCCTAGCACACTCTCACATCCACACACACATTGTGTGACACAGCCTAGCACACTCTCACANCNCACACACACACATTGTGTGACACAGCCTCGCACATTCCACACCCACACACAGACATTGTGTGTCACAGCCTAGCACACTCTCACACCACACACACACATTGTGTGTCACAGCCTAGCACACTCTCACACACTCNCACACACACACATTGTGTGTCACAGCCTCGCACACTCTCACATCCACACACACATTGTGTGTCACAGCCTAGCACCTCTCACATCNACACACACAGACATTGTGTGTCACAGCCTCGCACACTCTCACACCACACACACACATTGTGTGTCACAGCCTAGCACACTCTCACACCACACAACACATTGTGTGTCACAGTCTCGCACACTCTCACATCCACACAGACATTGTGTGTCACAGCCTCGCACACTCTCACACCACACACACACATTGTGTGTCACAGCCTCGCACACTCTCACACCCACACACACATTGTGTGTCACAGTCTCGCACACTCTCACANCCACACACACACATTGTGTGNCACAGCCTCGCACACTCTCACATCCACACACACACATTGTGTGCACAGCCTCGCACACTCTCACATTCCCACANACACATTGTGTGCAGCCTGCACCTCTCACATCACAGCACATTGTCTGTGGCGCCTCCCTCGCCGTGGCATCGGGGGGGGGGTTATTTGACCATACTTCACCGCTCTCGTCAGTGCTTTGGCGATGGTGGGGCTCGTGAAGGTGGAAGTAGAGGTGCAGTACAACAATGGTTCACGCTGCCTGCCCTCTGCTTGTGTGATGTGTAAACATTTGACACGAGCGAGACAAAGGTGGCCGCGTGGTGCCTCTTTCTCACGGGCTGACTCTGATCTGCCTGATGTCATCTCCCTCACCTGGTATGCAGGAGCTTGTAGGTTTGATCCCGACCTGACCATGACTGCCGCTGCTGTATATTTGGAGTGTTTGTGTCTATCTCCCAGTGGTGGTCGCGTGGAATTTTCTCAGCATCCTCCAATTATTTGCTTCACATTTAGACTCAACTGCATGCGTTAAGATCATTTGGTTGCTACTATAAATTTCCATGTGATAATCCACTTAGTTGAGTTGTCATTTGCGGCCAGTTCCTTGTGAAAAAGAGCCACATAGCTCAGTGGATCTTACCTGGTAAAATATATATTTTTTAAAGATTCACGCCCAAGGACACGCCACCTGTCTTAAACAAAGTGCAGCAGCCTACCGAGCGGTGCCGGTCTGCATCGTTGTGTTTGTAATGAAAGATGTCGACAGATCAGTGCAGAGTGCAGAGAGAGACTCACACAAGAGAGCCACGCGCATCGTATTCACTCCTCCTAGCAGATGACCTCTGTGGCTCTTGGGACTGAATGTGGGAGGAGGCGCACCTGGATTCCCTGCGCGTCCAAATCCTGCACTCAGCACGGGACACGCAGAGTCTATGGAGGTGCAGTCCCTCCACTCACTCAGCACGGGACACGCAGAGTCTATGGAGGTGCAGTCCCTCCACTCACTCAGCACGGGACACGCAGAGTCTATGGAGGTGCAGTCCCTCCACTCACTCAGCACGGGACACGCAGAATCTATGGAGGTGCAGTCCCTCCACTCACTCAGCAGGGACACGCAGAGTCTATGGAGGTGCAGTCCCTCCACTCACTCAGCACGGGACACGCAGAGTCTATGGAGGTGCAGTCCCTCCACTCACACAGCACGGACACGCAGAGTCTATGGAGGTGCAGTCCCTCCACTCACTCAGCACGGGACACGCAGAGTCTATGGAGGTGCAGTCCCTCCACTCACTCAGCACGGGACACGCAGAGTCTATGGAGGTGCAGTCCCTCCACTCACAGCCGGGACACGCAGAATCTATGGAGGTGCAGTCCCTCCACTCACTCAGCACGGGACACGCAGAGTCTATGGAGGTGCAGCCCTCCACTCACTCAGCACGGGACACGCAGAGTCTATGGAGGTGCAGTCCTCCACTCACTCAGCACGGGACACGCAGAGTCTATGGAGGTGCAGTCCCTCCACTCACTCAGCACGGGACACGCAGAGTCTATGGAGGTGCAGTCCCTCCACTCACTCAGCACGGGACACGCAGAGTCTATGGAGGTGCAGTCCCTCCACTCACTCAGCACGGGACACGCAGAGTCTATGGAGGTGCAGTCCCTCCACTCACACAGCACGGGACACGCAGATCTATGGAGGTGCAGTCCCTCCACTCACTCAGCACGGGACACGCAGAGTCTATGGAGGTGCAGCCCTCCACTCACTCAGCACGGGACACGCAGAGTCTATGGAGGTGCAGTCCTCCACTCACTCAGCACGGGACACGCAGAGTCTATGGAGGTGCAGTCCCTCCACTCACTCAGCACGGGACACGCAGAGTCTATGGAGGTGCAGTCCTCCACTCACTCAGCACGGGACACGCAGAGTCTATGGAGGTGCAGTCCTCCACTCACAGCACGGGACACGCAGAGTCTATGGAGGTGCAGTCCTCCACTCACTCAGCACGGGACACGCAGAGTCTATGGAGGTGCAGTCCTCCACTCACAGCACGGGACACGCAGAATCTATGGAGGTGCAGTCCTCCACTCACTCAGCACGGGACACGCAGAGTCTATGGAGGTGCAGTCCCTCCACTCACTCAGCACGGACACGCAGAGTCTATGCAGGTCCATGTCTCTTGACATACGAACAATACGGGATACAACTGCATACAATTGGGTTTATTAGGAATCACATCTCGACCGTTCGCTGATTTGTCCACCAGGTGGCAGACGGAGCTCGAGTGTGAGTCTGGGTTGGTACTGACCTGAGACTCTCATGCAGGGGATCCTGGAAAACACAAACCGCATTTCACATGAACATTGACATCATAAACAGATGCCCACCTCCACACAGTCACCTGCCGCTTACAGTGGAGCGCAACATCAAGGAATTAATAAATACCTGCAAACAGAGAATGATGAAAAACAGAGTTATCTTTGTGCCTTTGTACTGTTATGCCTATTCTTATAAATTTTGACTTAAAGCTTTCGTGACTGCAGGGATTCATATGCTTGTGTTTCAATCGAAACTTCGTGATTTTTGTTTTTAATATTTTTTAATATTTTTGATATTTTTATTTTTATAATTTTTAATGTTTTTTATTTTTACTTTTCTTTCTATCTACGTGACATTACCGAAAGAACCATAGATATTAATTCCTGCAGTCACGAAAGCTTTAATTCAAAACATAGATTACCTCTTATTATTTTTTCATCAAAAACAGGATTCGTTTACCTGGACACGGACCCCAACAAATACAAAGCCACTCTTTGCAGGTCTAGTCTAGCAGCTAAACAATAGTTAAGTAATGTTCAACAACTCGTGTTTTTAACTCTTGTTCAGTAGCGAGCTGGTTATCACAAATGATAGCTTAACGAACTGGCTGATGTGGACATTTATAATAGCAGCCAAATACTCTGAATGTGATGTTGATTCGAAATGTGGAGCGAAAAACCAGAGGACCTGGAAAAAATCTACATCACAGAGAGAGACAGACTGACCAAATTTACAGCAGACATCGTCAGGTCGAACCCACGACTCCTGCATAGCAGGCGAGGTAGATGGCGATGTTGTACTGGACAAGTCAGGTCTGAATGTCACACGAAGCAAACGTGCGTCTATTTTGGCACGCCGCTTGCTCCAGATCGAAAAACAATGAAATAAGATTCCAACAATGTCAACGTCTCACAGGGCGGTGGCTCTGCTGGTTTAGTAAACCCTCTGATAAACCAAGGTGTGAGATAAACTTTTTAAACTACTTTTTATCCTTACCAGGTAAGGCCACTGAGCTATGCTTCGAAGTAACTTGCCAGAAATAAAATTAAGAAGTGGCGTATCATGTGGAAATTTAAGCAGCAAATTACCCAAACACGTGATGTTGATTTAAATGTGAGGGAAAACCGGAGGACCACACATCCACGAGGAGAGAGAGATGCAAACTCCAAATATACAGCAGATGTCAGGGTTGGTTCTAGATTTGAAGCTTTCGTGACTGCAAGGATTCATACTCTTAGGTTTTTTCGGTAAAGTCCCACCTGAAGACGAGACTTGTGTTGCCTCCGAAACGTCGTGATTTAATTGAGTTATTGCATTATTATTATTTATTAGTATTATTATTATTTTACCTACGTGACTTTACCGAAAAAAACCTAAGAGTAGTCAGGTTGGTATCGAACCCATGACCACCTGCATATCAAGCGAGGTAGTTAACATCTCCTAGCCACCGCGGCGAGTGAATGGAGGTGGTGCCACCTGCAGGAAGGAGAGCGGGTCCTGCACGGTGAGGCGGCGAGCAGCTGGTTGATCTCCTGCTCCAGGCCGCGTGCTCTGCTCTCGTAGCGAGCGATGTCCGCCTGGATGCGGGACAGCACGAGCGGCCCTCCTCGTCCACGCGCTCAGCGCTCCCTCTCCTCCTCCCTCAGCTGCTTCCTCCGGCGCTCAAACTCTCGGCTGATCCGCGCCTTGGTCCCACGCACAGACTCCTACACAGACAGCGCCGAGTTGTTGAGTCACTTGTTAGGTAACGACGCAATGTGGTGTCGTACAGGTAATGATTGTTACCATATCTCGATTAAGTACACGGAGGTGAGCTACGTGTGCATTGGGAGCTCGTGAACATATAAAGCACAGGGAGAATGAGAATGGGATATATAATATCCTAGACAGGAGATTACAGAAAATACGTCTGTCTGTAGCTACACGTTGCTGAGTGTCTATCTGGTGAAAATGAAAAACATCTTCATGGATATTATTCACATTTGTCTATCTGTCCATCCCACTCTGGATCTACCAAACGGTGCATGGGAAGAAAATGCGAATTAAACCGAAACAATTCTATTGCCAGGACATTCCCAGAAAAGTGTGTCAAAGTTTCTGCGAATATACAGAACAAATAAACGTCACATTGCTCTTGTTTTAACAAAATGTGCTGAAAGAGTTAAACAATGCTGATTTCGAGGCAATACTCACGTCCACTCTCCCGGGCCCTCAGGCTAAGTTGATGTGGTTCAGATTTGGGGAAGCCAGAAGGGAGGAATTGCAACATTCCATAGCAAGCATCGTGGTTGTGATCAATAAAGGAATCGACAGGACAAGTCGCCAACGCATCGTCCAGCGTGGATCGAATCTGCCCCCCAAACCAAAACTGCTGTCATGTTAAAAGTTGCGTCATAAATGAAGTTTCTGTGTCATACCGTGGTGGCCTTCTATTCACGAGTAAACGTGTTTTGCAATCTGGCCGTCCTAAACTGGTTGTAATGTTTCCCACATTTTTTCTTGATGTGTAAAAATACACAAAAGCAATATATTAATTGAAGATTAAAGTTTCATTAAGCTTATGCTCTCAAAAATGGGCTTGAAAAAAGTGCTGACAGACAAACACAGTTACGAACTCACACTTTGCTCCGTTACAGTTTGATGTCGTTGATTTTGTTGATTTAAAGTAGGCAGCAAGCGAGTTGTAATTGGGAAACGATTCGCTCGAAATCACCGAAGCAATTCCCATGCCAACGTGTGTGTCAGTGCTCGTCAATGATAAGAGCGAAGTTTAATGAAATACGATTCGTAAGCAAACCAGAAGAGGGATTTGTGCGGTTGCCGCCTCTCTCTGTACCTCCACGTGTCGGTAGTCGTCCCTGAGTGTCCGTGTCCGTGACGCGCCGTGTTCCTCTTCTCCTCTCTCCCTCCTTCTTGACTCTGAGCTCCTCCTGCATGTGGTAGATAAATCAATAAATACGCGGTGCTCACCATTGGTGGATCACCGATTGATCATCCCGCATCTCTGATTAGCACGGTTGGCTATGAAAGAAGTTCAACACACATACACACATCTGTTGTCATTTATTTCTGCATACGTCTCTATTTATATTTTTCCTCTTCCACGATTGTATCCGACTGCACTGTCCGTGTTATGCATTGAGATGAAGAATCAAATCGTAACTACTGCAGAGCAATGCAATATCCTGTTAGACAACATAATTGACAAATATCACGTACATTCTAAAATGTTTTTAACCTCTACCAGCGATGGGTGTAGCGGCTTCTCACACTCCCTGCTATACATAGCAACGTTTCTCACTTAGTCAAACTAATATTTGAATGAATTCTCACGTAAAATATTATTTAACGTGCTATCAAATGTTGACTGGGCTTAGCCCATCAACTCACTAAACTTGAGAATCCGGTTTAAACCATGGGCGGCCGACAAGATTCAACTGAGCATTACAGCGTTACCATCTCAGCGTTCTGACGTCTGAGCCACCCGGCGTTTGGTCTCAACAGGAGCTCACCTGGTCGAAGTGAGGGGTCACGACTACTGATGTGAATCTCTCAACCTCCTGTAACAATGTGGATTGCAATGGAGCATTACACTTCACCTGTCTTGTCTGTTGCGCTTTTTCCACTGTGATGACTCTGTGTCCGGGTGGTCTCCAGTGATGGTGCAGCCTGTGCAGACCGGGATCTTATCCTGTTCACAGAAGTACTTCAGCTCCTCTCTGTGCTCCTTGCATCTTCGCTCCTCCAGGTTCGCGATGGGAGCCACCAGGACGTGATCACTCAGCCTGGGATTCTCCACGTGAGGCCTCAAGTGCGTCGCACAGAAGGACATCTCACATCTCAGGCAGGTCTTCACTGCAGGAGTGTGGCCATCAGCGCAGTGTCACACACGACGGCTGCGGCCATCCGTCTCCAACTCTGAGCTGCTCCGCCAGATTGGCGAGGGCCACGTTCCTCCTCAGCTGGGGTCGCACAGGGAAGGTCGCTCGGCACTGCGGGCAGCGGAAGCTGCTCGCCGTCTCCCAGGCGGCCTCCAGGCACCGCAGGCAGAACGAGTGTCCGCAGCTCAGCGTGGAGGGGCAGACGAACGTGCCCAGGCAGATGGAGCAGCGCAGCTCACTATCCACACTCTCACTGGGAGTCGCGCTCGCCATGATCCATGGCTTCGCTGGGATCGCTCGCTGTGTGGCTCAGAGAGACGCTGGACCAGGACCTCTCTCTTATAGCGACGGTGAAGAAGGAAGTAAAATACTTGAAATGCTTTCATTGTCGTCATTGACATCACGAGACACCGCCTGGAATGTGAACCCGCGCCCCGAGGTGCACAAACAGCAGCCTAAAGGTGAACACGGCTACTGTACACACCTTGACATTTAAAGAAATGAGTGCTTTGTTAATATGAATCTGTGAGGCTCAGCTGGTGGCTCATTCGTGCGATGAGAGATGAACTCATCCTTCTACAGCAAGTTGGTGGCAAGACGTTATCTCCCTCGCCCGGTATACAGGAGGTCGTGGTTTGATCCCGATCCTGACGCCTACTTTATATTTAAAGTTTGCGTCTCTCTCTCCGTGGTCGCATGAATTTTTCTCCGGGCCCTCCGGTTTCCTCCACATTTACAATCAACATCACGCGTTTAGAGTAGTTGGCTGCAATACATTTCCACGTGATAAGCCATCAATTGTGGTCAGGTCGTTTCTGAAAATAGCTATACAGCTCAGTGAGCCTTACCTGATAAAATTAAATAAATAGTTGTGTAGTTGTAGATATCTCACGATGTCCTGTAACTCCATCTCCGTGTAATTACCCCAACGTGACAAGTTGCTTGAATGTCATCGTGGCATCAGAAAAATAAGTAACATAAAAACAATTTAAACACGCTTTTATGAAATGTACTAGTAATGGCAGAACAACACGACTCCAGGAAGTGGCCCGAAGCTTGCCATGACGTAAGGACCGTGGCCAATTACAGCCAATGTCAGTTGACCGTGGACAATTAGACCCAAACCGAAACATAAAATATAAAATAGAATGTTTAAAAATATAGATTTTTTTATTTGTTATGATAGAATATAGATTTCATCAGTGTGACATAAGTATACCAAGTTTGCTGTCGATACCACATTGGTAAGTGGGTTAAAATTGAGTTACAAGATTTGAGGATACAACAACGACACAGACAGAGTGAGTTAAAGAAAGCGTGTATAATAAAAAAAAATGTGCGTGTAGCCTCCCGTGACAGATCCTGGAATCTTGAGCCTTTTGCTAGCAGTGTGACTCTATCACCAACTCTACCTGCCTCCATCACCCACTGCTGGCGATGTCACCGTCTCTCACTCTCACCTTGTCCGAGACTGCAGATCCCCGTGCCGGCCATTCAAGCCGCACCCACCGCTTACTTCACCTGCGTTGTTGTTTCACATTCACACGCACGGCTACTCAACACACATGCACACGCAGCAACACAAATGCCCATCGGCGTTCACTATGATTGCAATATTTTTTACCAATAAAACTAAACTATTTTTATTTAACCAGGTGTAATGCCCCACTGAGCTATTAGCTTATTTTTCAGAAGCGACCTGCCCATCACAAATGGCAGCTCAAAAAAGTGGCTCCTCATGTTGGAAATGCATAGCAGCCAAATAATCTAAATACTGAACTCTAAACGCTGCTTGAACCCGGAGACGCTCTCTTGGGCTCTGCGGGTTGTTCACAGCAGATAACGAATGCCTTGGACTCTACACCCCAGTCGGACTCGTGGAAAACCCAACCTGGATTCCACTGAACACGGCCTGGACTCATCTGCTTAGCTTACTAACGGATAAATACGCGGCACTGCGTTTGAAGCTTCCTTCTACAAGGTCACCAATGCGAGCGAAGGGGTTCCCACGATGTCCACGGCTCATTCCTCGGTGCAGCAGCAGCAGCAGCGACGGCTCAGTGCTCAGTGAGGCGCAGTGGCTCCAGGCCAGGCAGGCAGCGCGATCTGCCGCGGGTTTTGCAGCCAAAAAAATCCTCGCAGCGTCCCTGGAGAGCCGGTTAGGTGACAGCTCAGCACCCCTCGGGTGCCGAACAGCCCACACCCGGCTGCGCATTCAGTTACACTCACACACACACTTACTCATTTGCGGCTGAGTCGACCTAGGGGAGGCCCAAAACCGGTTCAGATAATTGTCACTGGTCCGTGAGCAGGAATAGAACCGGGGTCGCCAGGTTCATAGCGCAGTGGACTAAGCGCTACACTACCACTTTCCACACTCATACACACACGCACACACACTCAACAACAACAACCGCCATTCGCCACTGAGTGGCGGTGACGTCACCACGACGCTTGTGCCAGGCCATGTGCACCTTGAGGCCACGTGAAGTGTCGAACGCCCGCTGGCGGAGGTCACGGGGCAGACCCAGGTGCCACGGGTCGACGGTATGTCTCTTTCTTTCTCATTCATCGCTTGATTAAAGCCCTCTATGTCCCGTCTGTATACTCCCGTACATAAATCTGTCTCTCGTCTGTGTGTCTCTAGTCTGTATATCTCTATAAAAAGTCATCTGTGTCCCGTCTGTGTTGTATATTTGCCTTTTCCAAAAAATAATATTAAGAGTGATATTGCCTATTTTAACGTAAAAGTTTTTTCTCTCCAAATGTCTGGATTTAGCGTATTCTGAAAAAACTCATGATACGAATTATGTCAATTCCCCACGACCAGAATAATATGTGTTCCAGGGGTATAACCAGAGCCTGCCCAACCGCCTTTGTCTTCCCAGTGGCTGTCATTGCATGCCGCAGCAGGAATTCATATTAAGGATGAGTCGACCTAAAGAGGGGGAAGGCCGCTTCACAATAAACAAGACGAGAGACACACACCACACCAGGGGCAATTAAGAATATCTGCAATCACACATTCTTAATTACACTTAGCACACATTTTAGTTAATCACAATTAATTGCATACGTTAACATATTGAACGTATTTTTTTGTAACTGTTTTATCAATATTTTCAAATTTTTTTTTTATCACGAAATATTTAACAGGGGTCACCAGATATTTGGACCACCCTTGTGCAAGGCACGCAATGGGATGGCCCCCGCAACGTTGACAGCAGTGGTTCTTAACCTTGACCGCAGCCTTGCACCCCTTTGGTTCTCAATAGTAAAAATGTTGAATAATGTGAATAAATACCTGGGGGTTTGATTAACAAAGGAGTCGTACTTACGGGCCCGTGCCTAATTTGTGTTTCGATGATTTACCTTCTAAACAAGTCTCCCCACATCTCGCACCCCCAGAAAGGGCATCTCGCACCCCAGGGGCTGCGTGCACGCCAGGTAAGAGCCACTGTCTACAGGGAGCGATCTCCGCTCATAAACCACGTGACCCTGAGGCCTACGTGTCGCCTCCTCCTAAGGACTCCGAGGTAAGGCTCTGTTCGTGGGGTGATCGAGTGGGTGAGTAAGTGGAGGTGAGTGGGTGGGTGAGTGGGTGGTGACTAGGTAGTAGGCCTCGGCAAGGTAAGATAAAAGTTAAAGGTAAAAACGAGCCTACCTTTACCCTACTTTACCTTACCACAATACAATCACTCTACCCTACCTTTTACCCTTTAGCGGGTAAGGTAAAAGGTAAAAAGCAACGAGCTTACCTTTACCCTACCTTTTACCCTTACCCCATAAAATTACCCGATTACAGGGTAATTACTAGGGAACTACTACACATGAACAAGGTTTATAACGGTAAATGCTATAAGGTAGAATACTCTCGATGATTCCAATGTTACACGCTTTCTTTTAACTCACTCTGTTGTTGTTGTATCCTCTAATCTTGAAACTCAAGTTTTACCCACTTCCTAATGTGGTATCGACTGCAAGCTTGGTATACTTAGATCATACTGATGACAACACTATATTCTATCATAAAAATATGTTTTTAAACATAATTTTTATGTTATGTTTCGGCTTGGGTCTAATTGTCCACGTTCAACTGACGTTGGCTGTAAATCACCACGGTCCCTGACGTTATGGCAAGCCTCGGGGCCACTTCCTGGAGTCGTAGAGTTCTGCCATTACTAGTAAATTTTATAAAAGCGTGTTTTGATAAAGTTTTTTTTAATATTACTTATTAAATGTAGGCCACGGACTGCGCCACGGAGCTTTTAGCAGTAAACAAGGTACCGTATTTACAGGGTAATACAGTACTTTGCGCTTCCTTTACCCTACCGGGTAATTCTTCCGAGCTACCTTTACCCTACCCTTTACCTTACCCCTTGGCATGTCGACATCTTTACCCTTTTACCCGGTAAAATAAGGTAAATTACCTTGCCTTGCCGAGGCCTAGTGGGTAGGTGGGAAGTGGTGAGTGGGTAGGTGGTGAGTGGGTGGTGGGTGAAACAGGATGCGTAGCCGGGTGTGGTCTGCTTGGCACCCGAGGGTGCTGAGCTGTCACCTAACCGGCTCTCCAGGACGCTGCGAGGATTTGTTGGCTGCAAAATCCGCGGCGGATCGCATCTCCCTGCCTGGCCTGGAGCCCTGCGCCTCACTGAGCACTGAGTCGTCGCTGCTGCTGTACCGAGGAATGAGCGACTGGGGTGGAGTCCAAGGCATTCGTTATCTGCTGTGAACAACCCGCAGAGCCCATGAGAGCGTCTCCGGGTTCAAGCAGCGTTTAGAGTTCAGTATTTAGATTATTTGGCTGCTATGCATTTCCAATCTGATGAGCCATTTTTGAGCTGTCATTTGTGATGGGCAGGTCGCTTTGAAAAATAAGCTAATTGCTAAGTGGGGCATTACACCTGGTAATAAAAATAGTTTAGTTTTATTGTATTTTTTTTACAATAATAGTGAACGCCAATGGGCATCTGTGTTGCTGCGTGTGTATGCATGTTGAGTTGCCGTGCGTGTGAATGTGAAACAACGCAGGTGAAGTAAGCGGTGGGTGCGGCTGTGAATGGCCGGCACGGGGATCTGCATTCTCAGACAAGGTGAGGTGAGAGACGTGACATCACCAGCAGTGGGTGATGGAGGCAGGTAGAGTTGGTGATAGATTCACACTGCTAGCAAAAGTCTCAAGATTCCAGGATCTGTCACGGGAGGCTACACGCAATTTTTTTCTGATGCCACGATGACATTCAAGCAACTTGTCACGTTGGGTAATTAGATGGAGTTACAGGACATCATGAGATATCTACAACTATGCCAACTATTTTTTTATTTTACAAAGCAAGGCTCACTGAGCAATGTGGCTATTTAAGAAACGACATGGCCACAAATGATGGCTTATTCCGTGGAAATACATTGCACCCAACTACTATAAATGCGTGATGTTGATTGTAAATGCGGAGTGAAAAACTGGAGAACCGGAGAGAGAGAGACGCCAACTTTAAATATAAAGCAGGCGACAGGTTGGGATCAAATCCACTTCCTGTATACCAGGCGAGGGAGATAACATCTTGCCACCAATTTGCTGTAGAAGGACGAGTTTATCTCTCGACACTCATCTCACAAATGAGCCTCACCGATTTATATTAACAACAGCACTCATTTCTTTAAATGTCAAGGTGTGTACAGTTGCCGTGTTCACCTTAAGGCTGCTGTTTGTACACCTCGGGCGCGGGTTCACATTCCAGGCAGTGACTCGTGATGTCAGTGACGACAATGAAACTATTTAAGTATTTTACTTCCTTCTTCGCCGTCGCTGTAAGAGAGAGGTCCTGGTCCAGCGTCTCTCTGAGCCACACAGCGAGCGATCTCAGCGAGCCATGGGTCATGGCGAGCGCGACTCCCAGTGAGAGTGTGGATAGTGAGCTGCGCTGCTCCATCTGCCTGGGCACGTTCGTCTGCCCCTCCACGCTGAGCTGCGGGCACTCGTTCTGCCTGCGGTGCCTGGAGGCCGCCTGGGAGACGGCGAGCAGCTTCAGCTGCCCGCAGTGCCGAGCGACCTTCCCTGTGCGACCCCAGCTGAGGAGGAACGTGGCCCTCGCCAACCTGGTAGAGCAGCTCAGAGTTGGAGACGAGATGGCCGCGGCCGTCGTGTGTGACAACTGCGGTGATGGCCACACTCCTGCAGTGAAGACTTGCGTGAGATGCGAGACGTCCTACTGTGCGACACACTTGAAGCCTCACTTGGAGAATCCCAGGTTGAGAGAACACCTCTGGTGGCTCCCATCGCGAACCTGGAGGAGCGAAGATGCAAGGAGCACAGAGAGGAGCTGAAGTACTTCTGTGAACAGGATAAGATCCCGGTCTGCACAGGCTGCACCATCACTGGAGGCCACCCCGGACACAGAGTCATCACAGTGGAAAAAGCGCAACAAACAAGACAGGTGAAGTGTAATGCTCCATTGCAATCCACATTGTTACAGGAGGTTGAGAGATTCACATCAGTTGGTCGTGACCCCTCACTCGACCAGGTCAACTCCTGTTAAGACCAAACGCCCCTTTACAGGGAGACCCAGGTAGAGGTGGCAGGGTGGCTCAGACGTCAGAATGCTGAGACGGTAACGCTGTAATGCTCAGTTGGAATCTTGTCGGCCACCCATGATTAAACCGGATTCTCAAGTTTAGTGAGTTGATGGTCTAAGCACAGTCAACATTTCATAGCACGTTAAACACTATTTTACGTGAGAATTCAAAATCTTAGTTTGACTAAGTGAGAAACGTTACAATGTATAGTAGGGCGTGTGAGAAGCCGCTCCACTCATCACTGGAAGAGGTTTAAAACATTTTAGAATGTACGTGATATTTGTTGATGATGTTGTAGGAGGATATTGCATAGCTCCACGGTAGTTCCCTTTGGATTCTTCATCTCAATATATAACACGGATAGTGCAGTCACGATACAATCATGGCAAAAGTAAAAGTATAAATGAAGACGTGTGCTGAAATCTGACAACAAATGTGTGTATGTGTGTTGAACTTCTTTCGTAGCCAACGGTCCTAATCAGAGATGCGGGATGATCTATTAGTGATCCACCAATGGCAATAGTGAGCACCGCGAATTTATTTATGTATCTACCACACGCAGGAGGAGCTCAGAGTCAAGAAGGAGGGGGAGAGGAGAAGAGGAACACGGCGGCGTCACGGACACGGACGCTCAGGGACGACTACCGACACGTGGAGGTTTGCCTACGAATCGTATTTTTCATCTTCTGGTTTGCGAAAAGTATTTTAAAACATAATATACTCTTTGGTGCTTGCGGTAAAGTCGTGAGAAAAAAATATTACTACGTCTTTACCGAAAGACAAGAAATGAATCCCTGAGTCACGAAAGCAAGAAAGAATCTATTTTATTAACTCTTATCATTGACGAGCACTGCCCCACACGTTGGCACGAGATATAACTTCGGTGAATTGCAAGCGGTGTGGATTTGAAGCGAATAGTTTCCCAATGACAACTCGTTGGCTGCCCACTTTAAATATACAAAATCAACGACATCAAACTGTAACGAAGAAAAGTGTTAGTTTGTAACCGTGTTTGTCTGTCCGAANTTTTTTTTAAGCCCACTTTTTGAGCATATAACCTTTCTGAAATTTAAATCTTAAATGAAATTTATTGCTTTTGTGTATGTTTACACATTAGGAACAAAAAGTGGAAACATTACAACCGGCTTAGGATGGCCCCATTTGCAACACACTTTTACGGCGTATTATAAGGCCACCACGGAATAACACAGAAACTAATTGACGACGCAACTTCCAACATGACAGCAGTTTTGGTTTAGGGGGATGGAATCGATCCGCGCTGGACAATGCATTGGCGACTTGCCCTGTCGATTCCTTTATTGCTCACAACCACGATGCTCGCCATGGAAGCTTTCGATTCCTCCCTTCTGACCCCCAAAATCTGGACAGCACCAACTTAGCCTGAGTGCAAGGGAGAGTGGACGTGAGTATTGTCTTCGAAATCAGCATTATTTGTCTATTTCAGCACATTTTAATTTAAAACCATCGAGCAATGTCACGTGTATTTGTTCTCTATATTCACAGACCTTTGACACAATTTCCTGGAATGTCCGCGGCAAGACTTGGTTATGATTTAATTCATGTTTCCCTCCTACGCATCGTTTGGTAAATTCAGAGTGGACGGACAGACAGACAGATGCGAATGATACCCATAGAGATGTATTTAATATCGCCCAGATTGACACTCAGAAACAGACAGAATAAATTCCTATACTACCCTTGCCATGATATTTTCCCCTTATATCCCATTCTCATTCTCCCTGTGCTTTATATGCTCACGAGCTCCCAATACACACGTCGCTCACCTCCGTGTACTTAATCGAGGCATGGTAACAATCATTACCTTACAACACCACATTGTGTCGTTACCTAACAAGTGACTCAACAACTCGGCACTGTCTCTGTAGGAGTCTGTGCGTGGGATCAAGGCGCGGATCAGCCGAGAGTTTGAGCGCCGGAGGGAGCAGCTGAAGGAGGAGGAGAGGAGGCGCTGAAGCGCGTGGACGAGGAGGGCCGCTCCGTGCTGTCCGCATCCAGGCGGACATCGCTCGCTACGAGAGCAGAGCACGCGGCCTGGAGCAAGAGATCAACCAGCTGCTTGCCGCCCTCGCGGTGCAGGACCCGCTCTCCTTCCTGCAGGTGGAACCACCTCGATTCACTCGCCGCGGTGGCTAGGAGATGTTAACTACCTCGCCTGGTATGCAGGTCGTGGTTCAATAACAACCCTGATGTCTGCTGTATATTCGGAGTTTGCATCTCTCTCTCCTCGTGCATGCGTGTCCTCAGTTTTTCCCTCCACATTTATAATCAACATCACATTCAGAGAATTGGCAGCTAAAATTTCCACATGATAAGCACGAAGTTGAGCTGCATTTATGGCCAGGTTGCTTCTGAAGCATAGCTCAGTGGGCATTACCTGGTNAAAAAAAAAAGTATTTTATCAGAGTTCAACACACGAGTTGTTGTGCGTTTTAGACCATCATGTAGGTGCGGACAGACCTGTAAGACGTTGTCATTTTAGACGTCTGTCCGTGTCCAGTTAAACGAACCCTGTTTTTCACTATTATCGTGTGCAGGTATTGTTAATTCCCTGATGTCGCACTCCACTGTAAATAGCAGGCGACTGTATGGAGGTGGGGCATCTGTTTATGATGTCAATGTTAATGTGAAATGCGGGTTTGTGTTTTTCAGGATCCGCTGCATGACAGTCTCAGGTCAGTACCAACCCAGACTCAAACTCGAGCTCTGTCTGCCACCTGGTGGACAAATAATTGAACGGTCGTGATGTGATTCCTAATTAACCCCTTTATGCAGTTGGAACCCATATAGTCTATTGTATCCCGTACGGGCAGTCCTCGGGTTACGCACGTAGTTTGTTAGTGAGACTCGTTCGTAAGTCGAACGGTTTGTAAGTCGGAAAATAATAATGCACCGTATTAAAATTCTGACACGGTTATAAAATGTGTTACGGTTCAACAAAGAGGGAAGCATTGTTAAACTCATAATAAAGAAGAAATGTTATACATTTGCATCTAACAATGTAATTTATTTTTACTGTAGTAAATTAAACATAAAATAAAATAAATAGAAAAGAAAATGTATGTTCACTTACATTGATGCTGGCCTGTAGTCGGAAGGGGGCAATGAGTCACCAACAAACGGGGCACGCATGCACACACAAAGACAAAGACACCCCAACGACAACAATCCCCGTGTAGCCTTAACAGGCTGTTTGGGGCAAGTTCTCTCAGCGAGCAGGGCCAAGATGGCCGCCACTGTGGCACACGAGGGGTGGGTGGCCAGCGTCACGGCCCGCTGCTTTTGTCTCCCCGTGGCGATGTTCACACACCACACCAGCTCCTGGTGTTGGCCGTGAGCAAGAACCGAACTCGGTCGCCGTTTCGTAGCGCAGCGCACTCACCGCTACACTACCGCTCCCACACCAATACCAATATCTGCCATTTGCAACTAAGTGATGGTGAGGTCACCACGGCGCCTGTACCAGGCCAGGTACACTTTGAGGCCACATGAAATGTCGAAGGCTCGCTGACAGGAGGTCTCGGGACAGACCCAGGGGCTTTGGGTTGGCTTTGACTGAGATGACTGGTAGATGAACCAGCTGTACCCCCGCACTTTCACACACAATATTCATACACACGCAAACACTCCCAGCACGAGGTCGACTCATTACATCTCGCAGAGGATCACTCCTCTGAACAAAATAGTTATGATGTTCAGTTTGCAACTGTGAGTTTGGAAGATGGTTTGTAAGTATGGGCGTTCGTAAGTCGAGGGCTGCCTTATTGTCCATTTGTAGGGAGACATGGACCGTCATTAGACTGTGAGTCTCATGCTGTGTGTGTAGAGTGACATGGACCCTCATTAGACTCTGTATGTGCCCCATGCTATGAGTGCAGAAGGAGCTCCGTCTCTCAGGAGACTCAGGATGACCCAGCCCCTGTCTCCAGCCGCCTGAACCTCGCAAAATTCATCTCAGTGGGAGGCGTCCAAACGAATCTCCTGGCTGCTCTTTGTAAGTCTCTCTGCTTCACTCATAGCTGCAGCCCCATTCGCTACAAACACAAGATCAGCACCACGAGGCGGCGGGCCTATGTCGTGCGTTTAAGCCAGGCGAGAGTGCACAGGCACTTGCCAACTTGGGAGGGGGAGACGTGAGGTGGATTCAGCGATAAACGCGGTCACCGAGGTGATAACAAAGAGAGCCTCAGTGTTTAAGAGGTACATCACGCAAAGTGTTCCTTGAGAGCAGCACGGTGGCCGTCTAAGCCAGGGGTCGGTAGCCAAAATAACAATAAGAGAATTTTGTTTGAATCCAGAATGTAAAAAGACAACTCTATATTTCAAAAGCCACCACAATGCATGAGGTGAACACGAGATGGTGGTGACCTTGAGAAATAACATCACGAAGCGGTCCCTGAAGGAGAGCCGCAGGTTACAGACCCTGGTCTAGGGAGATAAATCGCTGTGCGGAGTCTCTGCGTTGAATGTCGACAACGCTGACCGTAGGGCACCTCAGGCGGGCACCCATTCTGTCACGCGGGTGGAGTGGGGAGCAGAGGAGGGTGACGGTGCTGGCTGCTGAGGTGGACTCAGCTGATGTGAGCCGAACACGTTGCATGCTGCAGGTGTTCTAAACAAGATAGTAATAAGAATATATTTTACCCTTTCTGGCAATAAACAGGTGTTAAGATGTTTAAACACCAAACTGAAATCGTTTGCAAGGAATCATGACTGCATTAACCACGTACACTTGTGGTGAACATGCAAAAAAAAAACATTCTCTGGTAGTTTGTCCATTGTCCTTTCACCTTTTGGTGTCCTCTGGTCTAATACCGTTTGAGACGAGGCTCTAAAGAAAGCTGTCTCTGGTGTGGACCAATCAGTTTCAAAGACAATGCATCATATACTACCAGAGCANTTTTTTTTGCATGTTCACCACAAATGTAGTTAATGCAGACAAAAGGTTTCAGTTTGGTGTTTTAACATCTTAACACAACTGTAAAACCTATTCTTATATTTTGATACTGGCAAGGGAGGTCCCATGAAGGTAGAGCGATTATTATAGGGGCACAACTCTCACAGAGCAGAGTGTGTGGGAGTCAGAGAGGACTGGGATTAAACAACTGAGATACAAAGAAGGGCGGGGTGGAGACTGAATGCAATATAATAATCATCACCCAGGCAGCCTTCACAGCCAGTTATTATTATCACCTTGCCGACTTCAAGACGTGCATTAATTGGCTATTTATTGCTAGATGCTGGACCACACTTCTTATAATGATGCTCAGAGCTTAGAGAGGTAGGCATCACGGTGACGAGATGTTCACTACTCGCCTGACATACAGGAGGTCGTGGGTTCGATTCCAACCCTACCAATCCCTGCTGTATGTTCGGAGTCTGCATCTCTCTCTCTCCTCGTGGTGGTGGCATGAGTTTTTCTATGGGTCCTCCGGTTTCCTCTACATTTAGAATCAACATCACACGTTTAGACATGATAAGCCATTTCGTTGAGCTGAGGACACTGAGAAAAAATGAACAACTAAATAGCTCAGTGGGCCTTACCTGGTNAAAAAAAAAGTTTTTTTAAATTAATTTATGAAAGGATGCTCAGAGACCCACACTGCAGCAGAGCTGTAAGGAGCAGTAGGAGTGACTAGATCCGTGTAGTTACACACCAAGATGGTGAAGTGCACGCTCCAGTACAAGCACTGTTGTTTACACCACGGTGGCGATGTAGATGTTAACTACCTCGCCTGCTACACAGAATGTCGTCGGCTCAATCCCGACCCTAATCCCTGCTGTCTATTTGAAGTCTGCATGTTCTCTCCGTGGATGAGTGGATATTTCTCCTGGTCCACGAGGTTTTCCGTCCACATTTAGAAAATGTGTTTAGAGTTAGTAATTGTGTACGTGTACTAGTAATGTATGTGTACACAAATACGAATGAATGCTAATATGTGTACACCACTAATAACGAATGTTAGTATGTGTACACAGATACTGAAGAATATTAGTATGTCTACACTAATACTAACTAATATTAATATGTGTACACTAATACTAACGAATATTAGTATGTGTACACTAATACTAACTAATATTAATATATGTACAATAATACTAACGAATATTAGTTTGTACACTAGTACTAACTAATATTAGTATGTGTACACTAATACTAACGAATATTAGTTGTGTACACTAATACTAACGAATATTAGTATGTGTACAGTAATACTAACTAATATTAGTATGTGTACACTAATACTAACGAATATTAGTATGTGTACACTAATACTAACGAATATTAGTGTGTGTACACTAATACTAACGAATATTAGTATGTGTACACTAATACTAACTAATATTAGTGTGTACACTAATACTAACGAATATTAGTGTGTGTACACTAATACTAACGAATATTAGTATGTGTACACTAATACTAACGAATATTAGTTTGTGTACAATAATACTAACTAATATTAGTATGTGTACACTAATACTAACGAATATTAGTGTGTGTACACTAATACTAACTAATATTAGTTTGTGTACACTAATACTAACGAATATTAGTATTGTACACTAATACTAACGAATATTAGTGTGTGTACACTAATACTAACGAATATTAATTTGTGTACACTAATACTAACGAATATTAGTGTGTACACTAATACTAACGAATATTAGTGTGTGTACACTAATACTAACGAATATTAGTGTGTGTACACTAATTCTAACTAATATTAGTTGTGTACACTAATACTAACGAATATTAGTATGTGTACACTAATACTAACGAATATTAGTATGTGTACACTAATACTAACGAATATTAGTAAGTGTACACTAATACTAACGAATATTCGTTGTGTACACTAATACTAACGAATATTATTGTGTACACTAATACTAACGAATATTAGTTGTGTACACTAATACTAACTAATATTAGTTTGTGTACACTAATACTAACGAATATTAGTGTGTGTACACTAATACTAACGAATATTAGTTGTGTACACTAACACTAACTAATATTAGTATGTGTACACTAATACTAACGAATATTAGTATGTGTACACTAATACTAACGAATATTAGTTTGTATACCTAATACTAACGAATATTCGTATATGTACACTAATACTAACGAATATTAGTATATGTACACTATACTAACGAATATTAGTTGTGTACACTAATACTAACGAATATTAGTAGTGTACACTAATACTAACTAATATTAGTATGTACACTAATACTAACTAATATTAGTATGTGTACACTAATACTAACTAATATTAGTATGTGTACACTAACACTAACTAATATTAGTATTGTCACTAATACTAACTAATATTAGTATGTGTTCACTAACACTAACTAATATTAGTGTGTACACTAACACTAACTAATATTAGTATGTGTACACTAACACTAACTAATGTTAGTATGTGTACACTAACTAATATTTGTATGTGTACACTAATACTAACTAATATTAGTATGTGTACACTAATACTAACTAATATTAGTGTGTGTACACTAATACTAACTAATATTAGTATGTGTACACTAATACTAACGAATATTAGTATGTGTACACTAATACTAACGAATATTAGTGTGTACACTAATACTAACGAATATTAATTTGTGTACACTAATACTAACGAATATTAGTATGTGTACACTAATACTAACGAATATTAGTATGTGTACACTAACACTAACTAATATTAGTATGTGTACACTAACACTAACTAATATTAGTGTGTGTACACTAATACTAACTAATATTAGTATGTGTACACTAATACTAACGAATATTAGTGTGTGTACACTAATACTAACTAATATTAGTATGTGTACACTAATACTAACGAATATTAGTTGTGTACACTAACACTAACTAATATTAGTATGTGTACACTAACACTAACTAATATAGTATGAGTACACTAATACTAACTAATATTAGTATTGTACACTAACACTAACTAATATCAGTTTGTGTACACTAATACTAACTAATATTAGTATGTGTACACTAATACTAACGAATATTAGTATGTGTACACTTATACTAACGAATATTAGTATGTGTATACTAATACTAACGAACATTAGTGTGTGTACACTAATACTAACGAATATTAGTATGTGTACACTAAACTAACGAATATTAGTATGTGTACACTAACACTAACTAATATTAGTATGTGTACACTAACACTAACTAATATTAGTATGTGTACACTAATACTCACCACAGATGGACGCTCACCGACTCTGGACACAAACTCAGCCCACGACGACCTCCAGATTTCCTCGGACCTCAGGACGGTGACGGTGAGCCGTGTCCCCAGGGTCGCCCCCATCACCCACACCGCTTTGATGTCTGGCGACAAGCCCTGTGCTCTGAGAGCTTCTCGTCGGGTCAGCACTACTGGGAGGTGGACGTGGGAGCGCGAGGCGGTATCGGGTTGGAGTCGCGTACGGGACGATCCCACGGAGAGGGGTGGTGCTGAGTGCGGCCTGGGAGGGAGTGACGTCTCCTGGTGTCTACGGAAACATGGCGACAGCTTCTCAGTGCGGCATGGCGGGGTAGTGACGTCACTGTCGGTGCCGCAGCCTCCGCGGAGAGTCGGGGTCCACCTGGACTGGGACGCGGGCTGCTGTCGTTTTACAGCGCCGACTCCATGGCGCCATTGCACTCGTTTAATAAACTTTCACTCAGCCCTACACCCTGGGCTGGGTGTGGAGTGCTCAGTGAGGATTGTGGATCTGAGTGTTGCGTCCTGAGAGAGGTGAACGTGAACAGCGCAGAGGGCAGACGCCACCACGACGCACGGCGCTCGCCACCCTCGTCACCGCCACGCGCAGCGCCACGCCCGTGACTGGCTGGTGGCTGTCGGTGGCTAGGGGCTGCGTGGCTCTCCATCACAACGGGGGGGGGGCTGAGCGTCAACAATCCTCACAACATTAATGGGGGGGGGGGGGGATAAAATAGGTACCGCTCTGTGTGTGTGAAGCCAGCGTGGATGTATTCACCCTTCCAGAGGAGTGTGACTGTGGTGTAGGGTGCAGTGATTAGCAATGGTGAACTGGGATGTGTTTATACTCTGGTGGTGTCATGGGTTGTGGGAGAGATACAACAACAATAATATATTCTTTACGTTCTTTCGGTAAAGTCACGTAGATATAAAAAAGAAAAATAAGAAAAATATAAAAATTAATATTAAACATTAAATACAAATGTATAATGTGAAACCAAAAATTCATGACGTTTGATCGCAACACAAGCGGCCGTCATCAGTCAAGAAAAGTTTTACGTCAAAACAATAATATATTGATTTTTAAAGTATAAATGTCCGCGTACGACTGTGGCCTTGTAACGCTTGTATCGTCGATTCTACAAAAAAATACAGAAACAACAACAATAATGTAGTTGTGTACAGCGTCATTCGTGCTCACTGCATCCCGTAACGCTGTTCATTAATTAAACACGAGGACCAAATCCTCTACACAGCCACTGCCAAGCAAATTAAATCTACAAATTAATAAACAAATAAAGAGACGGCGCCAAACACAAAAGGCGCCAACAATGTCCGAGCTGTTCAAGTTGTTTGATGCTGCTGCGTCATGGACGTGGTGACGTCACCACGCACGCTCCTCCAACGTGGTGACGTCACCACGCTCTCCACCAACTGGTGACGTCACCACGCACGCTCCCCCAACGTGGTGACGTCACCACGCACGCTCCCCAACGTGGTGACGTCACCACGCACGCTCCCACAACGTGGTGATGTCACCACGCACGTCCCAACGCGCTGACGTCACCACGTCTCCCCCACCCCCTCACGCCCGCCCCTCACCACTGCACCGTCTGTGAACACAAAGAGCTTCACAGCTCATCGGATTCCTCCTGCACCACAAACACAGATTCTGACGTTCTGGATTCCCGCCACTCGGGAGTCCCTCGCTGTGACGTCACACGTCACCGCGCTGTGACGTCACCACGTCACCGCGTTGGCGACAACAAAAACAAACAGAGGCCCTGAGGGGCACCCTGCAGCCTCGCTGCTGTGACCCAGCACTGTGGGGGGGGGGGTTGGTGACGTCACCTCGCTGCTGTGACCCAGCACTGTGGGGGGGGGGGTTGGTGACGTCACCTCGCTGCTGTGACCCAGCACTGTGGGGGGGGGGTTGGTGACGTCACCTCGCTGCTGTGACCCAGCACTGTGGGGGGGGGTGACGTCACCTCGCTGCTGTGACCCAGCACTGTNGGGGGGGGGGTTGGTGACGTCACCTCGCTGCTGTGACCCAGCACTGTGGGGGGGGGTTGGTGACGTCACCTCGCTGCTGTGACCCAGCACTGTGGGGGGGGGTTGGTGACGTCACCTCGCTGCTGTGAACCAGCACTGTGTGGGGGGGGGTTGGTGACGTCACCTCGCTGCTGTGACCCAGCACTGTGGGGGGTGGGGGGTTGGTGACGTCACCTCGCTGCTGTGACCCAGCACTGTGGGGGGGGGTTGGTGACGTCACCTCGCTGCTGTGACCCAGAACTGTGGGGGGGGGGGTGACGTCACCTCGCTGCTGTGACCCAGCACTGTGGGGGGGGGGGGGGTTGGTGACGTCACCTCGCTGCTGTGACCCAGCACTGTNGGGGGGGGGTTGGTGACGTCACCTCGCTGCTGTGACCCAGCACTGTGGGGGGGGGGAGGTTTGTGACGTCACCTCGCTGCTGTGACCCAGCACTGTGGGGGGGGGGGGGTTGGTGACGTCACCTCGCTGCTGTGACCCAGCACTGTGGGGGGGGGGTTGGTGACGTCACCTCGCTGCTGTGACCCAGCACTGTGGGGGGGGGGTTGGTGACGTCACCTCGCTGCTGTGACCCAGCACTGTGGGGGGGGGTGACGTCACGCTGACGCTACTGGGAACTTTTCGCGAGGGCGCCACGTGACCACGTGGTGCTCGCCAGGAGAAAGTGGTAGAGCAGCAACAACAACCACCACCACAACAACCACCACTACGACAACCACCACAACAACAACCACCACCACAACAACCACAACAATTACCAGTACAACAACAACCCCACCAAAATCACCACCACAACAACAGCCACCAGGGGAGGGGTAGAGGTNGGGGGGGTTGTCTNGGGGGGGGGGCTTGGGGTTGTCACGTGAGAGGAGGGACCCCTAGGGGGTGGGGAGGTGGGGATGTTGGGGGTCACGTGGGGTTCATTGTTTCACTGCCGGCACTGCTCCAGAGTTGCGGACCGAGTCACGAATCGCGACCGATTCCCAGACGCCGTTTGGGTCCCTGCGCTGCCTGGAGCGGTGTTGGTGCGCGCCACGCGAGGGCGCTGCCACTCCACCGCAGGGATTCGCGGGGCGCGCTGAGCAATGAAAGTGCACGGGAGATTTCACAAGAGGCTGTGGCCAAATCCACCAGGAATGTCGCCGATTTTCTTTTTTCCAGATCTCGGAAGCTCCGCAAGGTTGAGCCTGGACTGTAGCGCTTGGATTGGTGAGCGGCGTGCACGTCGGAGTGCGGTGTGCAGATGACGCGTTGTGCCTCTCTCCGATGCGCTTTCAGGTTCTGCCCCTTGTTGATCAGCGCGATGTCTGTGACGTTCCTCCACGTGCTGGGAGCATCGTCAAGATTTGAAGCTTCTTCAGTTGAAAGCTGAAACGTGGGGAGCATTGACAGCTTTCATTCTTCTTGACGGTGGAGCTGAGATTTAATCATGATTGTTAAGTTATTTAATGAGCTTCAGGATACTCCTCGAGCAATGGGTAAGGTTTTACATATTTGTTCAACTAACGAGACATTTACTAGACACGAAGGGACTCGCATTTGTCCTCTTCAATCGATCTTCAGTCTGCGTGCCAACGTCGCCCTCACTAAAGTGGGCATCGGTGCACTTCGCAGCAGCACGGGAACGGTACCGGGTCCACAGAGCAACGGAATGGAACAAAAGAAACCCGTCACGACCTCAGCGGCGACCACCGACTGAGCAAAGTCAATTTGCAGCCGCGTGCAACGAATAGCAGAAAAACATTAAGTAGCAAATAAAGTGAATAATACGTAAAGAAAATGAATAAAAGTTAAGGAAATAAATAATAAATAAATAATAACATTTATAAGATGAATGAATAATAAAATATATAAAAACAATTTATAAGTTGCATGAATTTACAAATTTAAATAAAAGAACATAAAAAATAATTTTAGTTTTCATAATCTTAATAAAGTTAATAATGTATGAATAATAAATTAATAATATAAAGAATAATTTCAATGAACGTAATAATTTAGATGAATAATATTATAAAGTAATATTTATGAAATATGTAATAATTTAAATAAAATAAATTATGCATGAATAATACATGAATAATAAAATAAACAACAAGCAAATTAAAACAATAATAAAAACCGGTCCCCCCTCCGCCTTGTTAAATGGTGGCTGTTAGGGGCAGGCGAGTGTGAGTAGCTGCGTCTTGTACAGAGCACGGAGTTGAGAGACACTGGGCGCGTTGTGGACGTCGGGTGGACAATCCCGGTGCGGTTTGGATGAATAAATACATCTTAATATCTCATCATACCGTGCTAATCGTGAATATTTAAAACAAAAACGCTTCTCCTATCCGAATCAGCCACTGCAGTCATCTCGACAAGACGTGGAACCAACTCGGCTCGCGACAAACGCTCAACCCGAAGGCAGCCATTTTGTACGTTTTAACCATTAAACTTTAAAAAAACATTAAATTGAACAATCTACACAAACAACTGCCTCTATTTATATTTTCGTACCATTCAGAACGTTGTAACCGCATTCCGATCGCTATATGCGCATTAATTTACCTCAGAATTTCCATAACAAAGTTAGCAAAGCTCGTTAATTGCAAATAAATAAGTAAATGCAACAAAATGGAGTCTGCGACGCCATTTTGTATTTACACTTTTGGCGCCAAAAAATGAAGCGGCGAATGAGGCAACGTTGAAGACTTTAAATCATTGGCGGAGTTTGACTTTCATATTTGTCCCTCACATTAGGAATCGCGGGAGTATTTAATTTATTTTTGTTTGTAAATCATGAAAATAAATTAATAAAGGTGTCCAGTTATTTTTTGGGGGGGGGGGGCGTTGTGCCCCCTCCTCTCCCCCCTTCCCACCCAAACTGGGCCCACGCTGCAAGTGAACTTCTCGCACCGTCACCGCTGGCCAAGAGACACCGCATCGACCCAAACGGCCACAGACCAGCACCACTAACACCACCAACACCACTACCATCACCACCAACACCACTACCACCACTAACACCACCAACACCACTACCATCACCACTAACACCACTACCACCACCACCCCGCTCCATGCCCACCAACGGAGTACTGTACACTATATATATACTTCTGTGTCTCTGTATAAAGCCCTCTGTGTCCTGTCTGTACATGACCACTGTACACGGCCACCACCAGCAGCAGCAGTGTTGGCAATGAGCTGAACCGGCCCTGGGCCTCCCCTAGGTCGACTCGGCACCAAATGCATCCTGCCTGGTGCGCTGTGCAGTGAACATCGCTCCTGGGCAGAGGCGAAGCCAGGCGGCTGTGGTGCTGACAGCCACCAACTCGTGAGCCGTCACGGCCTCCCTAGGCACTGCTGCCACTCGCTTGCGGGACTTGTCCACACCATCTACTGGCGGGAATTTGTGTGTAATCTGTTTGCATGTAAGTCTCTCTGTGTATGTACAGCCTCTGTGTGTAGTCCTGTATATGATTCTGTGTGTCCCCAGTCTGTGTCGGTGTGCGTAGTACTGTACATGCCTCTTGTGTCGTCTGTGTGTCTTGTGTGTAGGACTGTACGTAATTCTGCGTGTCTGTAGTCTGTGAGTCTCTGTGTAGGATGTGTATGTGTCTCTAGTCTATGTGTATATCGGTGTAGTGTGTGTGTCTCTTAGTCTGTGTATAGTAATGTTTATGTTTCTCTGCGTTTCTAGTATGTGTTTGTCTCTGTGTGCAGGGAGTAGGCTGTGTATCGAGTGATTACAGGGTAGAGATTAGGACGTGTGTGTGGGAGTTCCCAGCAGCGTCAGTGGTGACGTCACCAACCCCCCCCCCCACAGTGCTGGGTCACAGCAGCGAGGTGACGTCACCCCCCCCCCCACAGTGCTGGGTCACAGCAGCGAGGTGACGTCACCAACACCCCCCCCCCCCCCCCCACAGTGCTGGTCACAGCAGCGAGGTGACGTCACCAACCCACCCCCCCCACAGTGCTGGGTCACAGCAGCAAGGTGACGTCACCAACCCCCCCCCCCACAGTGCTGGGTCACAGCTGCAAGGTGACGTCACCAACCCCCCCCCCCACAGTGCTGGGTCACAGCAGCGAGGTGACGTCACCCCCCCCCACAGTGCTGGGTCACAGCAGCGAGGTGACGTCACCCCCCCCCACAGTGCTGGGTCACAGCAGCGAGGTGACGTCACCAACACCCCCCCCCACAGTGCTGGTCACAGCAGCGAGGTGACGTCACCAACCCCCCCCCACAGTGCTGGGTCACAGCTGCAAGGTGACGTCACCAACCCCCCCCCCCCACAGTGCTGGGTCACAGCAGCGAAGGTGACGTCACCAACCCCCCCCACAGTGCTGGGTCACAGCAGCGAAGGTGACGTCACCAACACACCCCCCCCACAGTGCTGGGTCACAGCAGCGAGGTGACGTCACCAACCCCCCCCCACAGTGCTGGGTCACAGCAGCGAGGTGACGTCACCAACCCCCCCCACAGTGCTGGGTCACAGCAGCGAGGTGACGTCACCAACCCCCCCCCACAGTGCTGGGTCACAGCAGCGAGGTGACGTCACCAACCCCCCCCCACAGTGCTGGGTCACAGCAGCGAGGTGACGTCACCAACCCCCCCCCCCACAGTGCTGGGTCACAGCAGCGAGGTGACGTCACCAACCCCCCCCCCCACAGTGCTGGGTCACAGCAACGAGGTGACGTCACCAACCCCCCCCCACAGTGCTGGGTCACAGCAGCGAGGTGACGTCACCAACCCCCCCCCCCACAGTGCTGGGTCTCAGCAGCGAGGTGACGTCACCAACCCCCCCCCACAGTGCTGGGTCACAGCAGCGAGGTGACGTCACCCCCCCCCCTACAGTGCTGGTCACAGCAGTGAGGTGACGTCACCAACCCCCCCCCACAGTGCTGGGTCACAGCAGCGAGGTGACGTCACCCGCCCCCCACAGTGCTGGGTCACAGCAGCGAGGTGACGTCACCAACCCCCCCCCCACAGTGCTGGGTCATAGCAGCGAGGTGACGTCACCCCCCCCCCACAGTGCTGGGTCTCAGCAGTGAGGTGACGTCACCAACCCCCCCCCCACAGTGCTGGTCACAGCAGCGAGGTGACGTCACCAACCCCCCCCCCCACAGTGCTGGGTCACAGCAGCGAGGTGACGTCACCAACCCCCCCCCCCCACAGTGCTGGGTCACAGCAGCGAGGTGACGTCACCAACCCCCCCCCCCCCACAGTGCTGGGTCACAGCAGCGAGGTGACGTCACCAACCCCCCCCCCCCCCACAGTGCTGGGTCACAGCAGCGAGGTGACGTCACCAACCCCCCCCCCCCCCCACAGTGCTGGGTCACAGCAGCGAGGTGACGTCACCAACCCCCCCCCACAGTGCTGGGTCACAGCAGCGAGGCTGCAGGGTGCCCTCAGGGCCTCTGTTTGTTTTTGTTGTCGCCAACGTTGTGACGTGGTGACGTCACAGCGAGGGACTCCCCAGTGGCGGGAATCCAGACCGTCAGAATCTGTGTTTGTGGTGCAGGAGGAATCCGATGAGCTGTGAAGCTTTTTGTTTTCACATATGGTGCAGTGGTGAGGGGCGGCCGTGGGGGAGCGCATTGGGGTGGGGGTTAGAGTGGTGACGTCACCAAGTTGGGGGGAGCGTGCTTGGTGACGTCACCACGTCCATGACGCAGCAGCAGCAGACAACTTGAACAGCTCGGACATTGTTGGCGCCTTTTGTGTTTGGCGCCGTCTCTTTATTTGTTTATTAATTTGTAGATTTAATTTGCTTGGCAGTGGCTGTGGAGAGGATTTGGTCCTCGTGTTTAATTAATGAACGGTGTTGCAGGATGCAGTGAGCACGAATGACGCTGTACACAACTACATTGTTGCTGTTGTTTGTGTTCTGTATTTTTATTGTAGAATCGACGATACAAGAGTTACAATGCCACAGTCGTACGCGCACATTTATACTTTTAAAATCAATAATATTAATTTGACGTGAAACTTTTCTTGACTGATGATTGCCGCTTGTGTTGCGATCAAACGTCATGAATTTTTGGTTTCACATATGTATTTAATGTTCATTTATATATTTTTTCATATTTTCTTATTTTTTTCTTTTTTTCTATCTACGTGACTTTACCGAAAGAACGTAAAGAATATAATATTATTGTTTTTGTATCTCTCCCACAACCCATGACACCACCAGTGTATAAACACATCCCAGTTCACCATTGCTAATCACTGCACCCAAAACTACAGTCACACTCCTCTGGCAGGGTGAATACATCACGCTGGCTTCACACACACAGAGCGGTACTTATTTTATCACCCCCACCCCCCTATGAAGGTTATGAGGATTGTTTACACACAGCCCCCCCGTTGTGATGGAGAGCCACGCAGCCCCGAGCCACCGACAGCCACCAGCCAGTCACGGGCGTGGCGCTGCGCGTGGCGGTGACGAGGGTGGCGAGCGCCGTGCGTCGTGGTGGCGTCTGACCTCTGCGCTGTTCACGTTCACCTCTCTCAGGACGCGCCACTCAGATCCACGATCCTCACTGAGTCACCATGACACCCACCACAGCCCAGGGTGTAGGGGCTGAGTGAAAGTTTTATTAAACGAGTGTAACAGCGCCATAGAGTCGGCGCTGTAAAACGACAGCAGCCCCGCGTCCCAGTCCAGGTGGACCCCGACTCTCCGCGGAGGCTGCGGCACCGACAGTGACGTCACTACCCCGCCATGCAGCGCTGAGAAGCTGTCGTCATGTTTCTGTAGACACCAGGAGACGTCACTCCCTCCCAGGAGGCACTCAGCACCACCCCTCTCCGTGGGATCGTCCCGTACGCGAATCCAAGCCGACACCACCCGCGCCCCCACGTCCACCTCCCAGTAGTGCTGACCCGACGAGAAGCTCTCAGAGCACAGCGCTTGTGACCAGCGCTCAAAGCGGTGTGGGTGATGGGGGAGACCCTGGGAGACATCGCTCAGCGTCATCGTCTGAGATCCGAAGAAATCTGGAGGCGTCGTTGGCTGAGTTTGTGTCCAGAGTCGGTGAGCGTCCATCTGTGGTGAGTATTAGTGTACACATACTAATATTAGTTAGTGTTAGTGTACACACACTAATATTAGTTAGTATTAGTGTACACACACTAATATTAGTTAGTGTTAGTGTACACATACTATATAAGTTAGTATTAGTGTACACATACTAATATTAGTTAGTATTAGTGTACACATACTAATATTAGTTAGTATTAGTGTACACATACTAATATTAGTTAGTGTTAGTGTACACATACTAATATTAGTTAGTGTTAGTGTACACATACTAATATAAGTTAGTATTAGTGTACACATACTAATATTAGTTAGTACTAGTGTTTACAAACTAATATTCGTTAGTATTATTGTACATATACTAATATTCGTTAGTATTAGTGTACATATACTAATATTCGTTAGTATTAGTGTACACATACTAATATTTGTTAGTATTAGTGTACATATACTAATATTCGTTAGTATTAGTGTACATATACTAATATTAGTTAGTATTAGTGTACATATACTAATATTATTTAGTATTAGTGTACATATACTAATATTCGTTAGTATTAGTGTACATATACTAATATTCGTTAGTATTAGTGTACACATACTAATATTCGTTAGTACTAGTGTTTACAAACTAATATTCGTTAGTATTAGTGTACATATAATAATATTAGTTAGTATTAGTGTACACATACTAATATTAGTTAGTATTAGTGTAGACATACTAATATTCTTCAGTATCTGTGTACACATACTAACATTCTTTATTAGTGGTGTACACATAGCATTCATTAGTATTTTTGTACACGTACATTACTAGTACACGTACACAATTACTAACTCTAAACACATTTTTCTAAATGTGGACAGAAAACCTCGTGGACCAGGAGAAATATCCACTCAACCACGGAGAGAACATGCAGACTTCAAACAGACAGCAGGCATTAGGGTGGGGATTGAGCCGACGACATTCTGTGTACCAGGCAAGGTAGTTAACATCTACATCGCCACCATTGTGTTAACAACAGTGCTTGTGTAATGCGGGCGTAAACGGCCCTCCGGAAGTGACGTCATGAGGGGAGGAGTTAGGTCACGTGGGGGAGAGGGGTTAAGCTATAGAGGGAGGGGAACCGGAAGAGGAAGGGAGTGACGGGAGACCAGGAAGGGCGAAAGCGGAGGGTGGCGAGATCGCCACGGACACGGGGAGCGAGGATCGGCACCGTCGGCCAGCGGTGACCGACCCGAAGCAGCGAGGAGGCTGCAGTCAGCAGCGGGCTGCATACGGAGTCAGCAGCGGGTCTGCATACGGAGTAGCAGCCAAGAGGGTCTGCATATAGAGTTAGCAGCGGGATCTGCATAGGGAGTCAGCAGCGAGTCTGCAGGGAGAGGAAGGAGGTTACAATAGAGATAGCAGAGAGTCTGCAGGGAGAGGAAGGAGGCTACAATAGCGATAGCAGCCGGGGCTACAAATAGAGTGTCTATAAGAGAGTGCCGTGTGGGAAAAGACAAGAACCAATAAAGGACACGAAGTCAGAGAGAAGCGTCCGAGTCCTTTATTACAATTGTACTGGAGCGTGCACTTCACCATCTTGGTGTGTTACTACACTGAATCTAGTCACTCCTACTGCTCCTTACAGCTCTGCTGCAGTGTGGGTCTCTGAGCATCCTTTTATAAATTAATTTTAAAAAACTTTTAAATATTTTTATTTTACCAGGTAAGGCCCACTGAGCTATTTAGTTGTTCATTTTTTCTCAGTGTCCTCAGCTCAACGAAATGGCTTATCATGCTCTAAACGTGTGATGTTGATTCTAAATGTAGAGGGAAAAACCGGAGGACCCATAGAAAAACTCACGCCACCACCACGAGGAGAGAGAGAGATGCAGACTCCGAACATACAGCAGGGATTGGTAGGGTTGGAATCGAACCCACGACCTCCTGTATGTCAGGCGAGGTAGTGAACATCTCGTCACCGTGGTGCCTACCTCTCTAAGCTCTGGGCATCATTTTAAGAATTGTGGTCCAGCATCTAGCAATAAATAGCCCAATTAATGCACGTCTTGAAGTCGGCAAGGTGATAATTAACTACATTTGTGGTGAACATGCAAAAAAAATGCTCTGGTAGTATATGATGCATTGTCTTTGAAACTGATTGGTCTACACCAGAGACAGCTTTCTTTAGAGCCTCGTCTCAAACGGTATTAGACCAGAGGACAACGCCCAAAAGGTGAACAGGACAATGGACAATGCCACTATCACAGTATCAAAATATAAGAATAGTTTTTTTGTTTGCATGTTCACCACAAGTGTACGTGGTTAATGCAGACATGATTCCTTGCAAACGATTTCAGTTTGGTGTTTTAACATCTTAACACAGCTGTGTTATTGCCAGAAAGGGTAAAATATATTCTTATTACTGTACTTGTTTAGAACACCTGCTGGGCACAACGTGTTTGGCTCACATCAGCCCTGAGTCCAACTCGGCAGCCAGTACCGTCACCCTCCTCTGCTCCCCACTCCACTCCGCGTGACAGAATGGGTGCCCGCCTGAGGGTGCCCTACGGTCACCGGTGTCGACATTCAACGCAGAGACTCCGCACAGCGATTTATCTCCCGAGACCAGGGTCTGTAACCTGCGGCTCTCCTTAAGGGACCGCTTCATGATGTTATTTCTCAAGGTCACCACCGTCTCGTGTTAACCTCATGCATTGTGGTGGCTTTTGAAATATAGAGTTGTCTTTTTGTATACTGGATTCAAACAAAATTCTCTTATTGTTATTTTGGCTACCGACCCCTGGCTTAGACGGCCACCGTGCTGCTCTCAAGGAACACTTTGCTTGCTGCGTGATGTACCTCTTGATACACGGAGGCTATCTTTGTTATCACTTCGGTGACCGCGTTTATCGCTGAATCCACCTCACGTCTCCCCCTCCCAAGTTGGCGAGTGCCTGTGCACTCTCGCCTGGCTTAAACGCACGACATAGGCCCGCCGCCTCGTGGTGCTGATCTTGTGTTTGTAGCGAATGGGGCTGCAGTTATGAGTGAAGCAGAGAGACTTACACACAACAGCCAGGAGATTAGTTCGGACGCCTCCCCTGAGATGACTTTTGCGAGGTTCAGGCGGCTGGAGACAGGGCTGGGTCATCCTGAGTCTCCTGAGAGACGGAGCTCCTTCTGCACTCATAGCACGGGGCACATACAGAGTCTAATCAGAGTTCATGTCTCTCTGCACTCATAGCACGACACTCAAAGTCTAATGAGGGTCCATATCTCTCTACAAATGTACAATGCTGGCAGCCCTCGAATTACGAACGCCCGTACTTACAAACCAGCTTCCGTGAAATAAAAAAAATAACTTTGACTTAAAATGCAAACTCGCAGTTGCAAACAGAACATCAGAACTATTTTATTCAGAGGAGCGATCCTCCGCGAAATGTAATGAGTCGGCCTCGTGCTGGGAGTGTTTACGTGTGACATTGTGTGTGTGAAAGTGTGGGGGTACAACTGGTGCATCTACCAGTAATCTAAGTCAGCCAACCCATGGCACCTGGGTCTGTCCCGAGAACTCCTGTCAGCGAGTCTTGTAGATTTCACGTGGCCTCAAAGTGCACTTGACCTGGTACAGGTGCCATGGTCACGTCACCATCACATAGTGGTGAATGGCGGATATTGGTATTGGTGTGGAGAACGGTAGTAAAATTTCGATTAAAAAAGCTTTCGTGACTGCATGGATTGATCTTCTTGGTTCTTTCGGTAAAGTCACGTAGAAGGGAAGTAATAAAATAATAAAAATAAAACATAATAAAATAATTCTCACGACGTTTCGGCCACAACACAAGCAGCCGTCCTCAGGTGAAGAATGAAACACCACCAAGCTTGGAGCGTATATTTAAGCTAGGTTGGAGGGGGGGAGGTGGAAAGAAGAGCGCCTTGAGTGCGCTGTGCTACGAACGCGGCGACCTGAGTTCGTTTCTTGCTCACAGCCAACACCTGGTGTGGTGTGTGAACATCGCCACTGGGGAGACAAAAGTAGCGGGCCGTGACGCTGACCACCCACCCCCTCGTGTGCCACAGTGGCGGCAATCTTAGGCGCTGCTCGCTGAGAGAACTTGCCCCAAACAGCCTGTTAAGGCAACACGGGGATTGTTGTCGTTGGGTGTCTTTGTCTTTGTGTGTGCATGCGTGCCCCGTTTGTTGTGGTGACTCATTGCCCCCCTTCCGACTACAGGCCAGCATCAATGCAAGTGAACATACATTTAGTTTTCTATTTTGTTATTTTATTTTATATTTTATTTACTATGCAGTATTTTTGTTTAATTGTTATATGCAAATGTACAACATTTCTTCTTTATTATGAACTTAACAATGCTTCCCTCTTTGTTGAACCGTAACACATTTTATAACCGTGTCGGCATTTAAATACGGTGCATTATTATTCTCCGACTTACGAACGAGTCTCAGGAACAAATTACGTGCGTAACCCGAGGACTGCCTGTACGGGATACAATAGACTGCATGGGATACAATTGCATAATGGGGTTTATTAGGAATCACATCACGACCGTTCGCTGATTTGTCCACCAGGTGGCAGACAGAGCTCGAGTTTGAGTCTGGGTTGGTACTGACCTGAGACTCTCATGCAGGGGATCCTGAAAACACAAACCCGCATTTCACATTAACATTGACATCCTAAACAGATGCCCCTCCACACAGTCACCTGCTATTTACAGCGGAGTGCGACATCAGGGAATTAGCAAACACCTGCACACTGATAATGGTGAAAAACAGGGTTCGTTTAACTGGACACGGACTGACGTCTAAATATGATAAAACCACTCTAAACAGGTCTCGTCCAGCACCTACACGAATGGTTTAATAACGCGCAACAACTCATGTATTGAACTCTCAATAAACTTAACTTTTTAAAATGTTACCAGGTAAGGTCCACTGAACTATGTCGCTCTTTTTCATAAGCAACCTGGCTATCACAAATGACAGCTCAACGAAGTGGCTTATCACGTGGGAATTTATAGTAGCTGCCTAATACTCTGAATATGTGATGTTGATTATAAATGTGGAAGAAAAAATCAGAGAACCGGAGAAAAATCTACGGGACCATGGGGAGGGAGAGAGAAAAACGCAAACTCTAAATTTACAGCAGACATCGTCAGGGTCGGGGTCAAACCCACGACCTGCATACCAGGCGAGGTAGTTAACATCTCCTAACCACCACAGCGAGTGAATGGAGGTGGTGCCACCTGCAGGAAGGAGAGCGGGTCCTGCACGGTGAGGGCGGCGAGCAGCTGGTTGATCTCCTGCTCCAGGCCGCGTGCTCTGCTCTCGTAGCGAGCGATGTCCGCCTGGATGCGGGACAGCACGGAGCGGCCCTCCTCGTCCACGCGCTCCAGCGCCTCCCTCTCCTCCTCCTTCAGCTGCTCCCTCCGGCGCTCAAACTCTCGGCTGATCCGCGCCTTGATCCCACGTACAGACTCCTACAGAGACAATGCCGAGTTGAGTCACTCGTTAGGTAACGACGCAATGTGGTGTCGTACAGGCAATGATTGTTACCATATCTCGATTATGTACAAGGAGGTGAGCGACGTGTGCATTGGGAGCTCGTGAACATATAAAGCACAGGGAGAATGAAATGGGATATATAATATCCTAGGCAAGGAGATTACAGAAAATACGTGTCTGTAGCTACACGTTGCTGAATGTCTATCTGGTGAAAATGAAAAACATATTCATGGATATTATTCACATCTGTCTATCTGTCCATCCCACTCTGGATCTACCAAACGGTGCATGGGAAGAAAATGCGAATTAAACAGAAACAATTCTCTTGCCGAGGACATTCCCAGAAAAGTGTGTCAAAGTTTCTGCGAATATACAGAACAAATAAACGTCACATTGCTCTTTTTTAAATAAAATGTGCTGAAAGAGTTAAACAATGCTGATTTCGATGGCAAACTCACGTCCACTCTCCCGGCCCTCAGGCTAAGTTGATGTGGTTCAGATTTGGGGAAGCCAGAAGGGAGGAATTGCAACATTCCATAGCAAGCATCGTGGTTGTGATCAATAAAGTAATCGACAGGGCAAGTCGCCAACGCATCGTCCAGCGTGGATCGATTCTGCCCCCCAAACCAAAATTGAAGTCATATTGAAAGTTGCATCATAAATGAAGTTTCTGTGTCATACCGTGGTGGCCTTTATTCACGTAGTAAACGTGTTTTGCAAACCTGGCCGTCCTAAACTGGTTGTAATATTTCCCACATTTTTTTGTCCTGATGTGTAAAAATACACTTAAGCAATACATTAATTGAAGATTAAAGTTTCATGAAGCTTATGCGCTCAAAAATGGGTTTCAAAAAAGTGCTGACAGACAAACACAGTTACGAACTCACACTTTGCTTCGTTACAGTGTGATGTCGTTGATTTTGTAGATTTATAGTAGGCAGCAAGCAATTGTCATTGGGAAACGATTTGCTTGAAATCCACACCGCTTACAATTCACCAAAGTTGTATGTCGCGCCGACGCGTTGGGCAGTGCTCGTCAATAATAAGAGTTACTTCAGCAGTTTTTTCTTGCTGTGGTAGGCCCACCTGATGACGATTGCTTGTGTTGCGATCGAAACGTCGTGATCTATTATTTTTTCTACTACGTGACTTTACCGAAAGAACCAAAGAGTATAATAAGAGTTGGTTTAATTAAATACGATTTTAGGCAAACCAGAAGAGGGAATTGTGCGGCTGCCATCTCTCTCTGTACCTCCACGCGCCGGAGTCGTCCCTGAGTGTCCGTGTCCGTGACGCCGCCGTGTTCCTCTTCTCCTCTCTCCCCTCCTTCTTGACTCTGAGCTCCTCCTGCATGTGGTAGATAATAAATAAATACGCGGTGCTCGCCATTGGTGGATCACTGAATGATCATCCCGCAACTCTGATTAGCACGGTTGGCTATGAAAGAAGTTCAACACACATACACACATCTGTTGTCATTATATTTCTGCATACGTCTCCATTATATTTTACTTTTCCCACGATTGTATCCCGACTGCACTGTCCGTGTCATCTATTGAGATGAAGAATCCAATCGTAACTACTGCAGAACAATGCAATATCCTGTTAGACAACATCATTGACAAATTTACGTACATTCTAAAATATGTTTTAACCTCTACCAGCTTCTCACACGCCTTACGATACATAACAACGTTTCTCACTAGTCAATAAAGATTATGAATTCTCACGCAAAATGTTGTTTAACGTGCTTCAAATGTTGACTCGGCTTAGACCATCAACTCAACCATGGGCGGCCGACAAGATTCCAACTGAGCATTACAGCGTTACCGTCTCAGCGTTCTGACGTCTGAGCCACCCTGCCACCTCTACCTGGGACTCTCTGTAGAGGGGCGTTTGGTCTCAACAGGAGTTCACCTGGTCGAGTGAGGGGTCACGACCAACTCATGTGAATCTCTCAACCTCCTGTAACAATGTGGATTGCAATGGAGCATTACACTTCACCTGTCTTGTCTGTTTCGCTTTTTCCACTGTGATGACTCTGTGCCCGGAGTGGTCTCCTGCGACGGGGCAGACTGCAGACCGGGATCTTGTCCTGTTCACAGTAAAGAACGAGCTCCTGTCTGTGCTCCTGGCACTGTCGCTCCTCCAGGTTCGCGATGGGAGCCACCAGAGGTGTTCTCTCAACCTGGGATTCTCCAAGTGAGGCTTCAAGTGCGTCGCACAGTAGGACGTCTCGCATCTCACGCAGTCTTCACTGCAGGAGTTTGGCCGTCACCGCAGTTGTCACACACGACGGCCGCGGCCATCCCGTCTCCAACTCTGAGCTGCTCACCAGGTTGGCGAGGGCCACGTTCCTCCTCAGCTGGGTCGCACAGGGAAGGTCGCTCGGCACTGCGGGCAGCGGAAGCTGCTCGCCGTCTCCCAGGCGGCCTCCAGGCACCGCAGGCAGAACGAGTGTCCGCAGCTCAGCGTGGAGGGGCAGACGAACGTGCCCAGGCAGATGAAGCAGCTCATCCCACTGTCCACACTCTCACTAAGAGTCACGCTCGCTATGACCCATGGCCTCGCTGGGATCGCTCGCTGTGTGGCTCAGAGAGACGCTGGACCAGGACCTCTCTCTTATAGCGACGGTGAAGAAGGAAGTAAAATGCTGAAAATATTTTCATTGTCGTCACTGACATCACGAGACACCGCCTGGAATGTGAATCCGCGCCCCGAGTGCGCAAACAGCAGCCTCAATGTGAACACAGCTACTGTACACACCCTGACATTTATAGAAATGAGTGCTGTTGTTAATATAAATCGATGAGGCTCATTTGTGCGATCAGTGTCGAGAGATAAAATCATCCTACTACAAAACGTTGGTGAAAAGATGTTATCTCCCTCGCACGGTATACTTGAAGTCGTGGGTTCGATCCCAACAGTGACGCCTAATTTATATTTAAAGTTTGCGTCTCTCTCTCTCCGGTTCTCCAGTTTTTCTCTCTGCATTCACAATCAACATCACGCGTTTAGAGTAGTTGCTGCAATAAGTTTCCACGTGATAAGCCACTTCATTGAGCTATCATTTGTGGCCATGTCGTTTTGTTAAATAGCCACATTGCTCAGCGAGCCTAACCTGGTAAAATAAATAAATAGTTGGTATAGTTGTAGATATCTCATGATGTCCTTTAATCCATCTAATTACCCCAACGTGACAAGTTGCTTGAATGTCATCGTGGCATCAGAAAAAAATTGCGTGTAGCCTCCCGTGACAGATCCTGGAATCTTGAGCCTTTTGCTAGCAGTGTGAATCTATCACCAACTCTACCTGCCTCCATCACCCACTGCTGGCGATGTCACCGTCTCTCACTCTCACCTTGTCCGAGACTGCAGATCCCCGTGCCGGCCATTCACAGCCGCACCCACCGCTTACTTCACCTGCGTTGTTTCACATTCACACGCACGGCTACTCAACACGCATGCACACACAGCAACACAGATTCCCATCGGCATTCACCATGATTGCAAAAAAAATAACAATAAAACTAAACTATTTTTACGTTACCAGGTGTAATGCCCCACTCAGCTATTAGCTTATTTTTCAGAAGCGAGCTTCCCATCACAAATGACAGCTCAACAAAATGGCTCATCATGTTGTAAATTGCATAGCAGCCAAATAATCTAAATACTGAACTCTAAACGCTGCTTGAACCCGGAGACGCTCTCTGGGCTCTGCGGGTTGTTCACAGCAGATAACGAATGCCTTGGACGCTACACCCCAGTCAGCTCATTCCTCGGTACAGCAGCAGCGACGGCTCAATGGTCAGTGAGGCGCAGTGGCTCCAGGCCAGGCAGGGAGATGCGATCCGCCGCGGATTTTGCAGCCAACAAATCCTCGCAGCGTCCCTGGAGAGCCGGTTAGGTGACAGCTCAGCACCCCTCGGGTGCCAAGCAGACCACACCCGGCGACGCATCCTGTTTCACCCATCCACCCACTCACCCACCTACCCACTCCCCACCTACCCACTCACCCACCTACCACTCACCCACCTACCCACTCACCCAACTACCCACTCACCCACCTACCCACTCACCCACCTACCCGCTCACCCACCTACCCACTCACCCACTCACCCACCTACCCACTCAGCCACTTACCTACCCACTCACCCACCTACCCACTCACCCACCTACCCACTCACCCACCTACCCACTCACCATCCACCCACTCACCCACCCACCCACTCACCAACCTACCCACTCAACCACTTCCCCACCTACCCACTAGGCCTCGGCACGGTAAGGTAATTTACCTTATTTTACCGGGTAAAAGGGTAAAGATGTCGACATGCCAAGGGGTAAGGTAAANGGGAGGGTAAAGGTAGCTCGGAAGAATTACCCGGTAGGGTAAAGGAAGCGCAAAGTACTGTATTACCCGGTAAATATGGTACCTTGTTTACCGCTAAAAGCTCCGTGGCGCAGTCCGTGGCCTACATTTCATAAGCAATATTTAAAAAAACTTTATCAAAAACACGCTTTTATAAAATGTACGAGTAATGGTAGAACTCCACGACTCTAGGAAGTGGCCCCGAAGCTTGCCACAACGTAAGGGACCGTGGTGATTTACAGCCAACGTCAGTTGAACGTGGACAATTAGACCCAAGCCAAAACATAACATATAAAAAATAATGTTTAAAACATATTTTTATGATAGAATATAGTGTTGTCATCAGTATGACCTAAGTATACCAAGTTTGCAGTCGATACCACATTAGGAAGTGGGTAAAACTTGAGTTTCAAGATTAGAGGATACAACAACGACAACAAAACAGAGTGAGTTAAAAGAAAGCGTGTAACATTGGAATCATCGAGAGTATTCTACATGATTAAAGCGCTCTACCTTATAGCATTGACCGTTATAAACCTTGTTCATGTGTAGTAGTTCCCTAGTAATTACCCTGTAATCGGGTAATTTTTATGGGGTAAGGGTAAAAGGTAGGGTAAAAGGTAAGCTCGTTGCTTTTTACCTTTTACCTTACCTGCTAAAGGGTAAAAGGTAGGTAGAGTGATTGTATTGTGGTAAGGTAAAAGCTAGGGTAAATGTTGGCTCGTTTTTACCTTTAACTTTTATCTTGCCTTGCCGAGGCCTACTACCCACTCACCCACCTTCACTCACCACCCACTCACCTCCACTTACTCACCCACTCGATCACCCCACGAACAGAGCCTTGACCTCGGAGTCCTTAGGAGGAGGCGACCCGTAGGCCTCAGGGTCACGTGGTTTATGAGCAGAGATCGGTCCCTGTAGACAGTGGCTCTTAACTTGGCGTGCACGCAGCCCCTGGGGTGCGAGATGCCCTTTCTGGGGGCTGTGAGACGTGGCCAGACTTTGTGAGAAGGTAAATCATCGAAACACAATTTAAGTACGGGCACGTAAGTACAACTCCTTTGTTTATCAAACCCCCAGGTATTTATTCACATTATTCAACATTTTTACTATTGAGAACCAAAGGGGTGCAAGGCTGCAGTCAAGGTTAAGAACCACTGCTGTCAACGTTGCGGGGGCCATCCCATTGCGTGCCTTGCACAAGGGTGGTCCAAATATCTGGTGACCCTGTTAAATATTTCGTGATAAAAAAAATATTTGAAAATATTGATAAAACAGTTACAAAAAAATACGTTCAATATGTTAACGTATGCAATTAATTGTGATTAACTAAAATGTGTGCTAAGTGTAATTAAGAATGTGTGATTGCAGATATTCTTAATTGCCCCTGGTGTGGTGTGTGTCTCTCGTATTGGTTATTGTGAAACGGCCTTCCCCCTCTTTAGGTCAACTCATCTTTAATATGAATTCCTGCTGCGGCATGCATTGACAGTCACTGGGAAGACAAAGGCGGTTGGGCAGGCTCTGGTTATACCCCTGGACCACATTATTCTGGTCGTGGAGAATTGACATAATTCGTATTATGCGGGGTTTTTATGTGTTAATTCCAAACATTTGGAGAGAAAAAACTTTTACGTTAAAATAGGCAATATCACTCTTAATATTATTTTTTGAAAAGGGCAAATATACAACACAGACGGGACACAGAGGACTTTTTATAGAGATATACAGACTAGAGACACACAGACGAGAGACAGATTTATGTACGGGAGTATACAGACGGGACATAGATAGCTTTATTCAAGCGATGAATGAGAAAGAAAGAGACAGACTGTCGGCCCGTGTGTGAGTGAGTTTGTGAGTGGGTGTGTGTATGAGTGTAGGGAGTGGTATTATAGCGGTTAGTGCACTGCGCTATGAACCTGGCGACCCCGGTTCGATTCCTACTCACGGACCCAGTGACAATTATCTGAATCGGTCCTGGCCTCCCCTAGGTCGACTCAGCTGCAAATGAGTAAGTGTGTGAGTAAGTGTGTGAGTGAGTGTAACTGAATGCGCAGCCGGGTGTGGGCTGGTTGGCACCCGAGCGGTGCTGAGCTGTCACCTAACCGGCTCTCCCGGGACGCTGCGAGGATTGTTTGGCTGCAAACCCGCAGCAGATCGCGCTGCCTGCCTGGCCTGGAGCCACTGCGCCTCACTGAGCAGCACTGAGCCAACGCTGCTGCTGCTGCACCGAGGAATGAGCCGTGGACATCGTGGGAACCCCTTTCGCTCGCATTGGTGACCTTGTAGAAGGAAGCTTTCAAACCCAGTGGATGAGTCCAGGCCGTGTTCAGTATAATTCAGTTCTTGTTTTCCCACAAGTCCGACTTGGGTGTTGAGTCAAAGACATTCGTTATCTGCTGTGAGTTCAAGTTCAAGTTCATTTATTAGGTATAGCCCTGTGAGCCATGCGGCTCTTAAGTCGGGTGCAACCACAACAAACTAAATATGAACACAGAACATCTTAAAGCGACGACGCGTAACAAAAACATCCTGGAATAATCAACAAATATAAAAAAACGTATTAAAACGCGAATAATAGGGGGTTTCCCTTTTTTCTGGCAACAAAAATTAAACCTTTTTACGAGGATTCATGTCTGCCTTAACCACAATACTTGCAGTCAAAATGCAAACAAAAACACACTACGATATATTTTGGTACTGGCAACGGAGGTCTAATGAAAAATAAGCTCATATTTCAGTGGGCTTTACCGGGTAAAATTAAAAAATTGTTTAGTTTTATTCGTATTCTCTTTTTACAATCATGGTGAACGCCGATGGGCATTTGTGTTGCTGCGTGTGCATGCGTGTTGAGTAGCCGTGCGTGTGAATGTGAAACAACGCAGGTGAAGTAAGCGGTGGGTGCGGCTGTGAATGGCCGGCACGGGCATCTGCAGTCTCGGACAAGGTGAGAGTGAGAGACATGGTGACATCGCCAGCAGTGGGTGATGCAGGCAGGTAGAGTTGGTGATAGATTCACACTGCTAGCAAAAGGCTCAACATTCTAGGATGGGTCACACGAGTCTACAGACAAATTCCATCTCGGATGCTACCATGACATTCAAGCAACTCATCATGTTGAGGAAATTACACTGAGTGGAGTTAAAGGACATCATGAGATATCTACAACTATACCAACTATTTATTTATTTTACCAGGTTAGGCTCACTGATCAATGTGGCTATTTAACAGAAACGACATGGCCACAAATGATAGCTCAATGAAGTGGCTTATCATGTGGAAACTTATTGCAGCCAACTACTCTAAACGCGTGATGTTGATTGTGAATGCGGAGGGAAAAACCGGAGAATCCGGAGAAAAATTCACGCGACCACGGAGAGAGAGAGACGCAAACTTTAAATATAAATTAGGCGTCACGGTCGGGATCGAACCCACTACTTACTGTATACCGGGCGAGAGAGATAACATTTTGCCACCAACGTGTTGTAGTCGGATGCTTTTATCTCTCGACACTGATCGCACGAATGAGCCACCGTAACTGAGCCTCATCGATTCATATTAACAAAAGTACTCATTTCTATAAATGTCAGGGTGTGTACAGTAGCCGTGTTCACCTTGAGGCTGCTGTTTGCCCACCTCAGGGCGTGGGTTCACATTCCAGGCAGTGACTCGTGATGTCAGTGACGACAATGAAATATTTAAAGTATTTTACTTCCTTCTTCACCGTCGCTATAAGAGACAGGTCCTGGTCCAGCGTCTCTCTGAGCCACACAGCGAGCGATCCCAGCGAAGCCATGGGTCATGGCGAGCGCGACTCCCAGTGAGAGTGTGGATAGTGAGCTGCGCTGCTCCATCTGCCTGGGCACGTTCGTCTGCCCCTCCACGCTGAGCTGCGGACACTCGTTCTGCCTGCGGTGCCTGGAGGCCGCCTGGGAGACGGCGAGCAGCTTCAGCTGCCGCAGTGCCGAGCGACCTTCACTGTGCGACCCCAGCTGAGGAGGAACGTGGCCCTCGCCAACCTGGCGGAGCAGCTCAGAGTTGGAGACGGGATGGCCGCGGCCGTCGTGTGTGACAACTGTGGTGATGGCCAAACTCCTGCAGTGAAGACCTGCCTGAGATGTGAGATGTCCTTCTGTGCGACGCACGCGAAGCCTCACTTGGAGAATCCCAGGTTGAGTGACCACGTCCTGGTGGCTCCCATCGCGAACCTGGAGGACCGGCGGTGCCGGGAGCACAGCAGGGAGCTGGAATTCTACTGCACAGTAGACAGCAGCCTGGTCTGCTCGACTTGCACCATCGCAGGTGACCACACAGGACACAAGGTCCTGACGCTTAAGAAGGAGCACGAGACACGGAAGGTGAGGCCCTCAGAGTGAGACACCACAACACGATCTGACCAATTCCGTCACTCAGCTACACAATATCTGATGAAAAAAACCTGAATTATGTGTTCATGCTCTCTCCTTTCATCTCCTGTTTGGGTTCTTAGGATACAGCCTCAGGATGTATTTCATGCCAGGCTCTCAATAACATAATTCCCGTGTAAAGGAATTAAGTGAATAGAGATGTGAGACGGATATCACAGCCACCTGATAGACAATTCTATTAGATGTATCTTTTAAACTAGACAGCTGTGGGCACATGAGCCTTTGGGTCCTAGTCGGTACAGACACCAAGTCAGCACGGCTCCCAGTGGCTGCTGCTACAACGAGACATCAGCTTGCCCACTCCGAGTTCCCCCATCTCAGTCGACGTACAGAGGCGGTGTGGAGATGAGGGCCTTCACTGTGGAGCGGTCGGTGTGGAGGGAAGGGCGGTGTGAAGGGTGGCTCAGGGGGCTGGAGTCTCCCCTGGTGACGTCTCGTATCTCACTACAGACGCGCGTAGGGGAGGAGACGCGAGCGGTGGGGGAGAAGAGGAAGAAGGCGGAGGAGTCCGTGAAGCGGATGGAGGCCGCTCGCAAGGAGGCACAGGTACCGTGACCGGGTCGGGCTCTTTGACCCCTGTGACCTCCACCCAGTGTGGAAGTCGTGGAGGTCAAAATGCATTTTAGAAAATGCGTGCAGATTCATAACTTTGATGCCTATTACTATAACTATATCATTGACTTTCAAACTCAACATTAACCACGAGGGGTTACACGTTTACCGCATTCGATAACTGCATCGGCAAGTCTGCCAAAAGGTCGTGTTACTCAGTATTGCGTCTTCCACTCCTGTGGCACAAAATATATATAAAGTGCCGAGGATTGTCGGGGTGGAGCTGTGGTGCAGCTGGTGCACTGCACCGGCACGGACGCAGAGGCTTGAACATCGCACAGCTGAACCTCACGCCATCCATGAGTCTATTTAAACTACAATTATTTATTTAATCAGGTAAGGCCCCACTAAGACTGTGTAGATTTTTTCAGAAGCTACCCTGGCTGTCACAAATGATAGCAGCTTAACAAAGTGGCTGACATGATCATCATCATCATCACGTAGAAATATATACAGCAGACCCATAGAGATACTAGAGACCCATAGAGATACATAGTGACAAAGAGAGGTACAAGGAGACCCAAATAAATACCTAGAGACCCATAGAGATATATATGGATGCATAGAGATATATATAGACACATAGAGATACATAGGGACAAATAGAGATGCACGGAGACCCATAGACTCAACTATCTTTATTTTACCAGGTAAGGCCCCACTGAGCCTTGTAGCTCTTTTCCAGAAGGAACCTGAATATCACAAATGAAAGCTCAATGAAATGGCTTAACAGGTGGAAATTGATAGCAGCAACATACTTTAAATACTGTACTCTTAACGCAATCCGAAGACACCCTTGGGCCCTGCGGGTTGTTCACAGCAGATAACGAATGCCTTGGATTATAAACCCGACTGGGACGTATGGGAAAACCGACCTGGATACGCCGCTTCTAAATGTGGAGGATAAAGCCAAAGGACTCGGAGAAAAATCTACGCAGGCATGAGGATCGTTGTCAAACCCACGACCACCTGTATACCAGGCGAGGTAGTTAACATCTCAACACATCTCGTCGGACCCACGAGGGGCCCCCACCGGACCCCAAGTGCCCGAGTCTCAACATCCACGACCCCAGCGCCCTCTAGGTGAGAAACAAGAAGAGAGCGGCACCCCTCTTGCCCCTTGGCATGGATCCACTCAGTCCCATGGGTGCCTCGTCAATGGGCATGATTCACCACTAGGGGATATTATTTTATTATTTTACCAGGCAAGGCCCACTGAGATGTGTAGCTCTTTTTCAGAAGCGACCTGGCAATCACAAATTACAGATCAACCAAATTGCTGATATCATCATTATCACGTGGAAATATATGGCAGCAGCAAAATATACATAGAGACCGATATCGATCCATAGACACCCATATACATACTACACCCATAGAGATACCTAGACACCATAGAGACACACAGATATACAGAGATATATAGAGACCCTGAGAGAGGCTTAGAGACCCGTAGAGACCCATAGACACCCATAGATTAAACTAANTTTTATTTGACCAGGAATGGCTCCACTGAGCAACGTAGTTCTTTTGTCAGAAGCGACCTGGCTATTACAAATTATAGCTCAACAAAGTGGCTAATTGTAACGTGGAATTTGATAGCAGCCAAATACTCTAAACACGCGACGTTGATTATAAATGTGGAGGCAAAACAGGGAGACCCGGAGAAAAATCCATTAGACTACAGAGAGAAATATACAGACGTCAGGGTCAGGATCGAACCCAGACCTGCTGTATACCAGGCGAGTGAGTGAACATCTCCTAGCCACCACGGCGCCCACACGCACACACGGAGTGACTCATGGCTCAAGGAACCAACCGTGGTGCCCGCGTCTCCGCAGGAATCGTGGCCGGGATCAGGGGTCGCATCACGGGCAAGTTCGCCCGCCTAAGGAAGGCTCTGAACGAGGACGAGAGGGAGGCTCTCCAACGTGTGGCCGTGGAGGAGCGAGAGCTGCTGTCCCGGATAGACGAGGACATCGCTCGTCACAAGCGGGAGATCGGCGAGCTCCAGACGGCGGCCGCTCGCCTGCGTGCTCTGCAGCACGAGAGGGACTCGCTCGCCTTCCTGCAGGTGGGAGCGCCTCTGTGGAGACGCCGTTTGGGTGTCCAGAACAACAGAGCAGGCAGTGGCACAGGGGCTCGTGGTGCAAGGTGAGAGATGTCACTCATGATCCCTCTCTGTCTCCTCTTTCTTCCACAGGGGCACCTGGAGGAGACGCGCAGGTACAGATACTTAACGTCTCACGGTTAAACACTCACAACATGATGTTAGACACACGGGCTGTGTGTCTTAGACACAGGTGTGTTTGTGTGTGTAGACATGCTGGCTGTGTGTGAGACACGGGCTGTGCGTGAGATACGGGCTGTTTTCGAGATACGGGCTGTGTGTGAGACACGGGCTGTGAGTGAGACACTGACTCTGTGTGAAACACGGGCTGTGTGTGAGACATGGGCTGTGTGTGAGACACTGGCTGTGTGTGAGACACTGGCTGTGTGTGAGACACTGACTGTGTGTGAGACACTGGCTGTTTGTGAGACACGGGCTGTGTGTGAGACATGGGCAGCGTGAGACACGTGCTGTGTATGCTATGGATGCTGAGTGTACCAATGCTGTGGTTAAACGAGGCTGTGTGTGATGCTGTTGGTGGTTGTCCCAGGAGAGAGATCCAACGGAATCTGCACCCCATCTCCCACTTCACTGGACGTCACCACGATCCGCTCCCTTGAAAGGGCCATGCGCAGACTCCTGCCTCTCGTCTGTGAGTTCCTCAGTCTTGCACCGGCGTGTCCGCTGTTTCACTGCACTTCAGTGCTCCCCACCTTCGTCAACATTAAATTTTATTTTACCAGGTAACAAACCCACTGAACCATGTCGCGCTTTTGTCGCAAGCGACCTATCACAAATGACAGCTCTACGAAATGGCTCATCACGTGGAAATTTATAGCAGCAGCCAAATCATCTGAATGCAGATTGATTATACACGTGGAAGTAAAAAAAAAAAACCAGGGAGAAATCCACGCCACCACGGGAGAGAGACGCAGACTCTGCAAGAGAGCGACATTGATCAGTGGGCTCAACCTGGTGACATGAAATTAGTTTAACAGTTTCAATATTCTACTAAACCCTATTGCTGGTACTGGGGCAAGTGCTGTTAGCGAGCAGCAGCACCTATGAAGGCCGGCACGGCACACGAGGGAGTGGGTGGCCAGCATCACGCCCGGGCGCCTTTGTCTCCTCGTGTCAAATGTTTACACATCACACCAGCTGAGGGCAGCGCAGCGTGAACCATTGTTGTACTGCACCTCTACGCTTCCACGTTCACGATCCCCACCATCGCCAACGAGCACCGACGAGAGCGGTGAAGTATGGTCAAATAANCCCCCCCCCCAGGACGCGCACGGCGTGGGAGGCGCTCATCCAGCAGCGGAGTGACACACAATGTGTGTGTGGATGTGAGAGTGTGCGAGGCTGTGACACACAATGTCTGTGCGTGGGTGTGAGAGTTTGCGAGGCTGTGACACACAATGTGTGTGTGTGGATGTGAGAGTGTGCGAGGCTGTGACACACAATGTCTGTGTGTGGGTGTGAAAGTGTGCGAGACTGTGACACACAATGTATGTGTGTGGGTGTGAGAGTGTGCGAGACTGTGACACACAATTTGTGTGTGTGGGTGTGAGAGTGTGCGAGGCTGTGACACACAATGTATGTGTGTGGATGTGAGAGTGTGCGAGGCTGTGACACACAATGTCTGTGTGTGAGAGTGTGCGAGGCTGTGACACACAATGTCTGTGTGTGGGTGTGAGAGTGTGCGAGGCTGTGGTGGCTGTGGTACAAGCGTCGTGTTTCTCGAGAGACGCTGTGAGAGTGGCGTCAACATCGTGGTGCTGGCATCATCACCACTGTTCACTGCCACTGTACACACACACATGCTCATGTTAGTGTAGCACTATTGTTATTTTTAATAATTATTATTATTCACAAGTAACAATTAGTGTGTGTACACTAATACTATCTAATATTAGTGTGTGTACACTAATACTAACTAATATTAGTATGTGTGCACTAAAACTAACTAATATTAGTACGTGTACACTAATACTAACTAATATTAGTACGTGTACATAATACTAACTAATATTAGTATGTGTACACTCATACTAACTAATATTAGTGTGTGTACACTAACACTAACTAATATTAGTATGTGTACACTAATACTAACTAATATTAGTATGTGTACACTAATACTCACCACAGATGGACGCTCACCGACTCTGGACACAAACTCAGCCCACGACCTCCTCCACATTTCCTCGGACCTCAGGACGGTGACGGTGAGCGGTGACTCCCAGGGTCGCCCCCATCACCCACACCGCTTTGATGTCTGGTACCAAGCACTGTGCTCTGAGAGCTTCTCGTCGGTCAGCACTACTGGGAGGTGGACGTGGGGAGCGCGAGGTGGGGGTGTCGGTTGGAGTCGCGTACAGGACGATCCCACGGAGAGGGAGTGGTGCTGAGTGCGGCCTGGGAGGGACTGACGTCTCCTGGTGTCTACAGAAACTTGGTGACAGCTTCTCAGTGCGGCATGGCGGGGTAGAGACGTCACTGTCGGTGCCGGAGCCTCCGCAGAGAGTCGGGGTCCACCTGGACTGGGACGCGGGGCTGCTGTCGTTTTACAGCGCCGACTCCATGGCGCCTTTACACTCGTTTATTAAAACTTTCACTCAGCCCCTACACCCTGGGCTGATGGTGGGGTACGGTGCCTCAGTGAGGATTGTGGATCTGAGTGGTGCGTCCTGAGAGAGGTGAACGTGAACAGCGCAGAGGGCAGACGCCACCACGACGCTCGCCACCCTCGTCACCGCCACGCGCAGCGCCACGCCCGTGACTGGCTGGTGGCTGTCGGTGTCTAGGGGCTGCGTGGCTCTCCATTACAACGGGGGAGCTGAGCTTAAACAATCCTCACAACATTCATGGGGGGTGATAAAATAAGTACCGCTGTGTGTGTGTGAAGCCAACGTGGGTGTATTCACCCTGCCAGAGGAGTGTGGCTGTAGTGTTGGGTGCAGTGATTAGCAATGGTGAACTGGATGTGTTTATACACTGGTGGTATCATAGATTGTTGGAGAGATACAACAACAATATTATTTTTAAAGTATAAATGTACGCGTACGACAGAGTCATTGTAACGTTTGTATCGTCGATTCTACAATAAAAATACAGAACAACAATGTAGTTGTGTACAGCGTCATTCGTGCTCACTGCATCCCGCAACGATGTTCATTAATTAAACACGAGGACCAAATCCTCTACACAGCCACTGCCAAGCAAATTTAATCTACAAATTAATAAACAAATAAAGAGACGGCACCAAACACAAAAGGCGCTAACAATGTCCGAGCTTTTACACCATTGGAACCTCATTTGCCAGTAAAAAATATGATAATTGGTTTTTTACCCTTCTATTTGGCAACAAAACTGACACCTTTTTTACAAGAAGTCATGTTTGCAGAGACCACAATACCTGCAGTCATAATGCAAACAAAAAGCATAACTCTGATAATGTGCACTGTCCTTCAAGTTGATTGGTCCACACCCGAGACAGCTTTCCTTAGAGCCTAGTCTAACATGGGTTGGACCAGATGACGCCAAAAGGCGCACAACTCAACTTCAAGGACAGTGCACATTATCAGAGTTATGCTTTTGTTTGCATTATGACTGCAGGTATTGTGGTCTATGCAAACATGACTCCTTGTATAAAAGGTGTCAGTTTTGTTGCCAGATAGAAGGGTAAAAAACCAATTTCATATTTTTACTGGCAAATGAGGTTCCAATGGTGTAAATGCTTACCCGAGCTCTCATACTCTGATGGTGCATTGTCTTTGAGTTGTGCGCCTTTTGGCGTCATCTGGTCCAACCCATGTGAGACTAGGATCTAAGGAAAGCTGTCTCGGGTGTGGACCAATCAACTTCAAGGACAGTGCACATTATCAGAGTTGTGNTTTTTGTTTGCATTATAACTGCAGGTATTGTGGTCTATGCAAACATGACTCCTTGTAAAAAAAAGTGTCAGTTTTGTTGCCAGATAGAAGGGTTAAAAACCAATTATCAATGTCCGAGCTGTTCAAGTTATCTGCTGCGTCATGGATGTGGTGACGTCACCACGCACGCTGCCCCACTCTGTGACGTCACACGTCACCCCTNCCCCTCTCCCCCACGCCCGCCCCAGCACTGTGGCGGGGGGGGTCACCACTGACGTTGCTGGGAACTCCCCGCGACGGCGAGTCGACGAGGCACCACGTGGCCCTGGTGCTCAATACGTGGGAAAGCAGCAACAACCACCACAATCATCACCACTAGCACAACCACCACAACAACAACCACCACCAAAACCACAACAACCACCACAAACAACAATCACAACCACAACAACCACCACAACCATTACCACCACAATTACAACCACTAGCCAACCACCACCATAACCACCACAACCACACAATCATCACCGCCTCCACCACCACAACCACCACCACGACCACCACAACAATATCCATCACAACCACCACAACCTCCACCACAACCACACCACAACCACCACAACCACCATCACCACAACCACCACAACACCACCACAACCACTACCACAACCACAACAACCACCACAACAAACACCACAACAACACCACCTCCACAACAACCACCACCACAGCAACCACTACCACACAAGCACCACCACCACAACAACCACCACAACCACCACAATAACACCACACAACCATCACCACAACAACACCACAACAACCACCACCAAACAACCAACACAACCACAACAAAACCACAACCACCACAACCACCACAACCATCACCACAACAACCACCACAACCACCACCTCAACAACCACCACCATCACAACAACCACTACCACCATACCACCACACAACCACTACCACAACAACCAGCAACACCACCACAACCACCACCACAACAACAACCACCAAAACAACCAACACCACCACCACCACAACCACCACAACAACCACGAACACAACAACAACAACCACCATCACAACAACAACACCACCAACACCACCACCACAACAACAACAGCACAACCACCACACAACAACCACCGCAACCACCGCCACAACAACCACAACAACCAGAACAACCATCACAACCGCCACACCACAACAATCACCACAACAATCACCACAACAACCACCACAACAACCACCACAATCATAACCACCACAACCACCATAACAACCACAACAACCACCATAAACACCACCACAATCACAACAACCACCATAACCACCACCACCACAACAACCACCATAACCACCACAACACCAACCACCACCACCACAACCACCACCACAACCACCACAACAACCACACAATCACAACCACAATCACAACCACCATAACAACCACAACTTCCACCATAACCACCACCACAACCACAACAACCAAATAACCACCACCACAACCACCATAACCACCACCACAACACCACCATCACCACCACAACCACCACCACCACGCGTTAACTTCACACAGTGACAGGGACTGGGAACTAACAATAAAAGTCGTCCCCAGGCTTTGTGTCAACTCGCCGCACACAAATTCCGGCTATAGGCAACAATTATTAATTCATTTATAAACAAATACATATTTATATTTATACATGTTCACTGTATGTTAAATTTTGTACTTACATGGTTATATTTACGTATAAATATTTTTGTTTTTGTAAATATCCATTTGAAATATATTTACACGTAATTAACATTAATATCAAACGTATATAATGATGTAATAAAATACCTCGTCACACACTGCTGGTCTCCGTTGCTCTTTTATTTAGCTTCTTTATCGTACCCCGCTGGTCCTGACAGCGGACCAGCGTCTCCTCAAGCGCGCCCCGCACGCGCTCCCTCGTCAGTTCTTCCGCTCCCCACTTCGCACACCGCTGGCCGACGGTGTGCTGAAGCTCCTTCAGCCACGTGGCTGATGGCGCGAATCCCCTCCGGCCACCCAACGTGGTTCAGCTTCTTCACTCCAGCAACTGCCCCGGAGCCCTTCTGGCTCCCACCTATATCCCCTTTACCACGTGATCCTGACTCCTCCCCTTCCGGATCGTCAAATCCGGCCTTCCCATATTGCCCTGCTGGCTCCACCCCCGTTCACCTCGCTTCCGATTGGACCCGAGGTGAACGGCGGGCCCTCCCATACGCCCCATACTGGGCTCCGTCCCCAATACCCGGGCCGTATGATTGGGCCAGAGCCCAGCAGCGAACCCCGTTTACGCTCGCATTACAATGATATGAATATATAATACATTATAAATATATTGATATGAAATCTAAATACATGTGTATATATGTTCATATATATAAATATATATGAACAAGTGGGAATGGCCCGGGTTTGTAGCGCAGCGCGCCACTAAGGATCCGTCCATAAATGACGTCACGCACCTAGTGGGGGGGGGGGGGGTCAGACATTTGTGACGATGTGTGACTAGGGGGGGTTGAGAAATGTGACGTCACATCAAAACGCGCAACTTTAAATAAATACAGACAAATAAATGTTTTCTCCTACAACATCAGAGTTTAGCGCCACATTAAATACGCACAACAATGACAATAATTTGAAGCGATTTGCAGCATGTTTTTTTGGGAGGGGGCAGAGCTTTGTGACGTCATATTTGAGGGGGGTCTGACTTTTTATGACGCCGTGTGAAGAGGGGGGGTCAAAAATCGTCCAAAATCACGTGACGTCTTTTATGGACGGCCTGCTCACTGCTGCGCCACCGCTCCCACGCTGGGTGCGCAGCCCGAGCGGCAGAGACGCGGACACCGTGGGGCTCCCATCACGAGGAGACCCACGTGGAGACGTCTCAACGTGAACTCGCGCCCGCTGACGTCGCTCCTTCACACCGTTGCCGTAGTCCAGGATGCCTCTAACACGACGCGTTGCGTTGAGCGAGCGAGCGGCCTGGCTGAGCGGCAGCGATGGAGCGCACGGAGGGATCCGCTGAGCGAGCAGCTCACTGTCATCTACCACGTGACGAGCACGAGGCCTGGCCCAGCCCTCACCAATCAGAGAGCAGCACATGAAGTGGGGTGCGAGGAGGGGGGGGGCGCCCTGGGTTTGGGGAGGGTAGGGGAGTGGGAGGGAGTAGGAGGGTAGTGGTAGGGGCAGGGTAGTGGGAGGGGTGCGGGTGGTCGGAAGGAGGCGTGAGGTAGGGGGGGTTGTCTGGGTGGGGGGCGCTTGGAGGTTGTCACGTGAGAGGAGGGACCCCTAGGGGTGGGGAGGTGGGGATGTTGGGGTCACGTGGGGTTCATTGTTTCACTGCCGGCACTGGTCCAGAGTTGCGGACCGAGTCACGAATCGCGACCGATTCCAGACGCCGTTTGGGTCCCTGCGCTGCCTGGAGCGGTGTTGGTGCGCGCCACGCGAGGGCGCTGCCACTCCACCGCAGGGATTCGCNGGGCGCGCTGAACAATGAAAGTGCACGGGAGATTTCACAAGAGGCTGTGGCCAAATCAACCCGGAATGTCGCCGATTTTTTTTCCAGATCTCGGAAGCTGCGCAAGGTTGAGCCTGGACTGTAGCGCTGGATTGGTGAGCGGCGTGCACGTCGGAGTGCGGTGTGCAGATGACGCGTTGTGCCTCTCTCCGATGCGCTTTCAGGTTCTGCCCCTTGTTGATCAGGCGATGTCTGTGACGTTCCCTCACGTGCTGGGAGCATCGTCAAGATTTGAAGCTTTTTAGTTGAACGTGAAATGTGGGAGCATTGACAGCTTTCATTCTTCGTTACGGTGGAGCTGAGATTCCAATCATAATTGTTAAGTTATTTAATGAGCTTCAGGATACTCCTCGAGCCATGGGTAAGGTTTTACATATTTGTTCAAGTAACGAGACATTTACTGACACGAAGGACTCGCATTTGTCCTCTTCAATCGATCTTCAGTCTGCGTACCAACGTCGCCCTCACTAAGTGGGCATCGGTGCACATCAGCAGCACGGGAACGGTACGGGCCACAGAGCAACAGGAATGGAACAAAAGAAACCCGTCACGACCTCAGCGGCGACCACCGACTGAGCAAAGTCAATTTGCAGCCGCGTGCAACGAATAGCAGAAGAACATTAAGTAGCAAATAAAGTGAATAATAAGTAAAGAAAATGAATAAAAGTTAAGGAAATAAATAATAACATTTATAAGATGAATGAATAATAAAATGAAAAAATATATATAAAGACAATTTATAAGTTACATGAATTTAGTAATTTAAATAAAATAACATAAAAATAATTTTAGTTTTCATAATTTTAATAAGTTAATTAGTAGAATAATAAATTAATAATGGAATGAATAATTTCAATGACGTAATAATTTAGATAAATAATATTAGAAAGTAATATTTATGAAATATGTAATCATTTAAATAAATAAATTATGCATGAATAATAATGAATAATAAAATAAACAACAAGCAAATTAAAGAATAATAAAACACCGGTCCCCCCTCCGCCTTGTTAAATGGTGGCTGTTCGGGGCAGGCGAGTGTGAGTAGCTGCGTCTTGTACAGAGCACGGAGTTGAGAGACACTGGCGCGTTGTGGACGTCGGGTGGACAATCCCGGTGCGGTTTGGATGAATAAATACATCTTAATATCTCATCATACCGTGCTAATCGTGAATATTTAAACAAAAACGCTTCTCTATCCGAATCAGCCACTGCGGTCATCTCGACCAAGACGGAACCAACTCGCTCGCGACAACGCTCAACCCGAAGGCAGCCATTTTGTACGTTTTAACCATTAACACTTTAAAAAAACATTAAATTGAACAATCTACACAAACAACTGCCTCTATTTATATTTTCGTACCATTCAGAACGTTGTAACCGCATTCCGATCGCTATATGCGCATTAATTTACCTCAGAATTTCCATAACAAAGTTAGCAAAGCTCGTTAATTGCAAATAAATAAGTAAATGCAACAAAATGGAGTCTGCGACGCCATTTTGTATTGACACTTTTGGCGCCAAAAAAATGAAGCGGCGAATGAGGCAACGTTGAAGACTTTAAATCATTGGCGGAGTTTGACTTTCATATTTGTCCTCACATTAGGAATCGCGGAGATTTAATTTATTTTTACTTGTAAATCATGAAAATAAATTAATAAAGGTGTCCAGTTTTTTTAGGGGGGGGGCGTTGTCCCCCGTGCCCCTCCTCTCTCCCTCCCACCCAAACTGGGCCCACGCTGAAAGTGAACTTCTCGCACCGTCACCGCTGGCCAAGAGACCCACGCGGCCACAGACCATGACCACCACCACTACCACTACTACCACCACTACCACTACTACCACTACTACCACCACTACTACTACCACCACCACTACTACCACCACCACCACACCAACACTACCACCACTACCGCCACCACTACCAACACCAACACCCCTAACTTGTATTTAAGAGACAAGCTCTTAAATACAAGTTAGGGGGAGGGCTTATCTGAATGTGGGAGCCAATGAATGGAACGTGTTNGGGGGGGTGTGGGCGGGGCTAAACATACAACTGAATAATAATGTTGATGTATTCGTTACCATTGTACAAGTAAGCAACGAGCGAGTGGCGCGTGTGTGGATGTGAGAGTGGCCACTTAACGGCAGCGCACAGACAAAGATCCCCCGCGTAGCCTCCACAGGCGGCGGGGCAAGTGCTGTTAGCGAGCGCCTATTAAGGCCGGAGAGGTATACACGGGAGGGCTGTGTGGAGAGCACCACGCCCGACCGACTTTGTCTCCCCGGTGCTGGCGATGTTTACACGCCGCGCCAGGGAATCATTTGAGGCTGAGTCAACCTAGGGGAGGCTCGGTTCAGATAATCGTCAGCGGTGTTGGCCGTGAGCAGGGATCGAACCCGGGTGGCACAGCGAGCTGATCGCTACACACAGCACACACGGGGCCTGCGTCTCTCTCTCTTACCAATTGTGTGAAGCCCTCTGTGTGTCCTGTCTGTATACCACTGTGCACGATTCTGTGTGTCTCTGTGTAGTACTGTACACTATACACACTTCTGTGTGTCTGTGTACTGTACACTATATATACACTTCTGTGTGTCTGTGTAGTCTTATATTGTACATTATATATACACTTCTGTGTGTNTGTGTAGTGTACACTATATATAGACTTAGTGTCTACTGTGCAGTACTGTACACTATATATAGTGTGTCTCTGTGTAGTGTACACTCTANATACACTTGTGTGTATCTGAGAGTACTGTACAGGGCGGTTTCTTCATTAGGGCGATTGGGCGACGCACCACCAATGTCATTCAACCACAGAGTCACGCTAGCCGTCACTGTGCCTCTGGATATAGTCCAATCAGCGTCATGTCACGTTCTGTGGAGTACCGCCTCTTTTGGGGCGATTTCACTACGGCTGAGAATCGCCCGAGTGGTCCCATAGACTTACATTGAAAGATGTTTTTTTTCGAACGGGGGCGCTCCAATGCATTATCTATGGCTTCCGGAGGGCATGCACTACGTGCTTACGTCATCATACGTGCTAACGTCATCATACGTAAGCACGTTTCATCCAACAATATAATTTATCGCTACCTAGTGGAATCTTTAATAAAATAAACTTGAGTGGTTTGTTTTAATAGTGAGTATAAACAAACAAGATGTATTGTAAGAGTCACTTTATTTTCATTAATATTAAAGAAGTGAAGTTGCCTTTACATGCTTAAGCTGTTAATTTATTCATTGCATGGGTGGACCTTATCCTTATCAATCATCCAGACATTTCCCCCCTGAGAGATTTTGCAGGAGCCGCCACTGGACTGTACACTCTATATACATTGTGTGTATCTGTAGAGTACTGTACACTATATATATATTCTGTNTGTGCATACTGTACACTAATACACTTCTGTGTTGTGTGTACTGCACACTCTATATACACGTGTCTGTGTAGTACTGTACACTGTATATATACACTTCTGTGTCTTGTATAAAGTTGTGTCCTGTCTATACACGACCACCACCAGCAGCAGCAGTGTTGGCAATGACCTGAACCGGCCCTGGGCCTCCCTAGGTCGACTCAGCACCAAATGCATCCTGCCTGGTGCGCTGTGCAGTGAACATCGCTGCTGGGCAGAGGCGAAGCCAGGCGGCTGTGGTGCTGACAGCCACCAACTCGTGAGCCGTCACGGCCTCCCGAGGCACTGCTGCCACTCGCTCGCGGGACTTGTCCACACCATCTGCTGAGGCTCTACGGGGAATTTGTGTGTAATCTGTTTGCATGTAAGTCTCTCTGTGTATGTACAGCCTCTGTGAAGCTCTTTTTCTTCACAGATGGTGAAGTGGTGATGGAGGCCGTGGCTATCGGTGGCGCGTGGGGGGGAGTAAAGGGAGAGGGGTGACGTGGTGACGTCACCGCGTTGGGGCAGCGTGCGTTATGACGTCACCGGTGTGTGAGTGTGCGTGGTGACGTCACCACGTTGGAGGAGCATGCGTGGTGACGTCACCACGTTGGGGGAGCGAGCGTGGTGACGTCACCACGACCATTACGCAGCAGCAGCAGATAACTCGAACAGCTCGGACAATGCAATATATTATATTATTTATTATGTTGTTTTATTATATTATATTATTATATTATTTTATTATGTTTTATTTTTATTATTTCCCTTCTACGTGACTTTACCGAAAGAACCAAGTAGCTCGGACATTGTTGGCGCCTTTTGTGTTTGGCGCCGTCTCTTTATTTGTTTATTAATTTGTAGATTTAATTTGCTTGGCAGTGGCTGTGTAGAGGATTTGCTCCTCGTGTTTAATTAATGAACGGCGTTGCGGGATGCAGTGAGCACGAATGACGCTGTACACAACTACATTGTTGTTGTTGTGTTCTGTATTTTTATTGTAGAATCGACGATACAAGCGTTACATTGCCACTGTCGTACGCGTACATTTATACTTTTTATTATTAATATTATTATTGTTGTTCTTGCGTCTCTCCCACAACCCATGACACCACCAGTGTATAAACACATCCCAGTTCACCATTGCTAATCACTGCACCCTACACTACAGTCACACTCCTCTGGCAGGGTGAATACATCCACGTTGGCTTCACACACACACAGAGCGGTACCTATTTTACCACCCCCTAATCAAGATTGTGAGGATTGTTTACGCTCAGNCCCCCCGTTGTGATGGAGAGCCACGCAGCCCGAGCCACCGACAGCCACCAGCCAGTCACGGGCGTGGCGCTGCGCGTGGCGGTGACGAGGGTGGCGAGTGCCGTGCGTCGTGGTGGCGTCTGCCCTCTGCGCTGTTCACGTTCACCTCTCTCAGGACGTACCACTCAGATCCACAATCCTCACTGAGCCACCATCCCACCAATCCACTCCCAGCCCAGGGTGTAGGGGCTGAGTGAAAGTTTTATTAAACGAGTGTAACAGCGCCATGGAGTCGGCGCTGTAAAACGACAGCAGCCCGCGTCCCAGTCCAGGTGGACCCGACTCTCCGCGGAGGCTGCGGCACCGCCAGTGACGTCTCTACCCCGCCATGCAGCACTGAGAAGCTGTTGAAATGTTTCTCTAGACACCAGGAGACGTCGCTCACTCCCAGGAGGCACTCAGCACCATCCCCTCTCCGTGGGATCGTCCCGTACGCGACTCCAACCCGACACCAACTCGCGCTCCCACGTCCACCTCCCAGTAGTGCTGACCCGACGAGAAGCTCTCAGAGCACAGCGCTTGTGGCCAGCACTCAAAGCGGTGTGGGTGATGGGGGCGACGCTGGAGACATCACTCCACGTCATCGTCCTGAGATCCGAGGAAATCTGGAGGTTGTAGGCTGAGTTTGTGTCCAGAGTCGGTGAGCGTCCATCTGTGGTGAGTGTTAGTGTACACATACTAATATTCGTTAGTATTAGTGTACACATACTAATATTAGTTAGTATTCGTGTACACACTAATATTCGTTAGTATTAGTGTACACATACTAATATTAGTTAGTGTTAGTGTACACATACTAATATTAGTTAGTGTTAGTGTACACATACTAATATTAGTTAGTGTTAGTGTACACATACTAATATTAGTTAGTATTAGTGTACACGTACTAACATTAGTTAGTGTTAGTGTACACATACTAATATTCGCTAGTATTAGTGTACACACACTACTATTCGTTAGTGTTAGTGTACACAGACTAATATTAGTTAGTATTAGTGTACACACTAATATTAGTTAGTGTACACAAACTAATATTCGTTAGTATTAGTGTACACAAACTAATATTAGTTAGTGTTAGTGTACACATACTATTTAGTTAGTGTACACAAACTAATATTCGTTAGTATTAGTGTACACAAACTAATATTAGTTAGTGTTAGTGTACACATACTAATATTAGTTAGTATTAGTGTACACATACTAATATTAGTTAGTTTAGTGTACACACACTAATATTAGTTAGTGTTAGTGTACACATACTAATATTAGTTAGTATTAGTGTACACATACTAATATTAGTTAGTGTTAGTGTACACACACTAATATTAGTTAGTATTAGTGTACACATACTAATATTAGTTAGTGTTAGTGTACACACACTAATTTTCGTTAGTATTAGTGTACACAAACTAATATTCGTTAGTATTAGTGTACACAAATAAATATTCGTTAGTATTAGTGTACACACTAATATTCGTTAGTATTAGTGTACACATACTAATATTCGTTAGTATTAGTGTAACATACTAATATTCGTTAGTTTTAATGTATACATACTAATATTCGTTAGTATTAGTGTACACATACTAATATTCGTTAGTATTAGTGTACACATACTAATATTCGTTAGTATTAGTGTACACATACTAATATTCGTTAGTATTAGTGTACACATACTAATATTCGTTAGTATTAGTGTACACAAACTAATATTAGTTAGTATTAGTGTACACAAACTAATATTCGTTAGTAATAGTGTACACACACTAATATTCGTTAGTATTAGTGTACACATACTAACATTCGTTAGTATTAGTGTACACAAACAAATGTTAGTTAGTATTAGTGTACACAAACTAATATTCGTTAGTAATAGTGTACACACACTAATATTCGTTAGTATTAGTGTACACATACTAATATTCGTTAGTATTAGTGTACACAAACTAATATTAGTTAGTATTAGTGTACACATACTAATATTAGTTAGTATTAGTGTACACACACTAATATTCGTTAGTAATAGTGTACACACACTAATATTCGTTAGTATTAGTGTACACATACTAATATTCGTTAGCGTTAGTGTACACACTATTATTCGTTAGTATTAGTGTACACACACTAATATTCGTTAGTATTAGTGTACACAAATTAATATTCGTTAGTATTAGTGTACACACACTAATATTCGTTAGTATTAGTGTACACAAATTAATATTCGTTAGTATTAGTGTACACATACTAATATTCGTAAGTATTAGTGTACACATACTAATATTCGTTAGTATTAGTGTACACACACTAATATTCGTTAGTAATAGTGTACACACACTAATATTCGTTAGTATTAGTGTACACATACTAATATTCGTTAGCGTTAGTGTACACACTATTATTCGTTAGTATAGTGTACACACACTAATATTCGTTAGTATTAGTGTACACAAATTAATATTCGTTAGTATTAGTGTACACACTAATATTCGTTAGTATTAGTGTACACAAATTAATATTCGTTAGTATTAGTGTACACATACTAATATTCGTAAGTATTAGTGTACACATACTAATATTCGTTAGTATTAGTGTACACACACTAATATTCGTTAGTATTAGTGTACACATACTAACATTCGTTAGTATTAGTGTACACACACTAATATTCGTTAGTATTAGTGTACACACACTAATATTCGTTAGTATTAGTGTACACAAATTAATATTAGTTAGTATTAGTGTACACACACTAATATTCGTTAGTATTAGTGCACACAAATTAATATTCGTTAGTATTAGTGTACACATACTAATATTCGTTAGTATTAGTGTACACACACTAATATTCATTAGTATTAGTGTACACATACTAATATTCGTTAGTATTAGTGTACACATACTAAAATTCGTTAGTATTAGTGTACACACACTATTATTCGTTAGTATTAGTGTACACAAATTAATATTCGATAGTAATAGTGTACACACACTAATATTCGTTAGTATTAGTGTACACTTACTAATATTCGTTAGTATTAGTGTCCACATACTAATATTCGTTAGTATTAGTGTATAAACACTAATATTAGTTAGTGTTAGTGTACACTTACTAATATTCGTTAGTGTCAGTGTACACAAACTAATATTCATTAGTATTAGTGTACACCCACTAATATTAGTTAGTATTAGTGTACACACACTAATATTAGTTAGTCTTAGTGTACACAAACTAATATTCGTTAGTATTAGTGTACACAAACTAATATTCGTTACTATTAGTGTACACATACTAATATTCGTTAGTATTAGTGTACACAAACTAATATTCGTTAGTATTAGTGTACACATACTATATTCGTTAGTATTAGTGTACACAAACTAATATTAGTTAGTGTTAGTGTACAAACTAATATTCGTTAGAATTAGTGTAGACATACTAATATTCGTGTGTGCAGTGGTAGTGAAGAGCGGTGATGATACCAGGACCACGATGTAAACGCCACTCTCACACCCACACACAGACATTGTGTGTCACAGCCTCGCACACTCTCACACCCACACACAGACATTGTGTGTCACAGCCTCACACACTCTCACATCCACACACAGACATTGTGTGTCACATCCTCGCACACTCTCACATCCACACACAGACATTGTGTGTCACAGCCTCTCACACTCTCACACCCACACACACATTGTGTGTCACAGCCTCGCACACTCTCACACCCACACACAGACATTGTGTGTCAGCCTCGCACACTCTCACACACAGACATTGTGTGTCACAGCCTCGCACACTCTCACACACAGACATTGTGTGTCACAGTCTTGCACAATCTCACATCCACACACACACATTGTGTTTCACAGCCTCGCACACTCTCACACCCACACACAGACATTGTGTCACAGCCTCGCACACTCTCACACCCACACACACATTGTGTGTCACAGCCTCTCACACTCTCACACCAACACACAGACATTGTGTCACAGCCTCGCACAATCTCGCATCCACACACACACATTGTGTGTCACAGCCTCGTACACTCTCACATCCACACAAACACATTGTGTGTCACAGTCTCGCACACTCTCACATCCACACACAGACATTGTGTGTCACAGCCTCGCACACTCTCACATCCACACACAGACATTGTGTGTCACAGCCTCGCACACTCTCACATCCACACACAGACATTGTGTGTCACAGCCTCGCACACTCTCACATCCACACACACACATTGTGTGTCACAGCCTCGCACACTCTCACACCCACACACAGACACTGTGTCACAGCCTCGCACACTCTCACATCCACACACACACATTGTGTGTCACAGCCTCGCACACTCTCACAACCACACACAGACATTGTGTGTCACATCCTCGCACACTCTCACATCCACACAGACATTGTGTGCCACAGCCTCGCGCACTCTCACATCNACACACACACACAGGCATTGTGTGTCACAGCCTCGCACACTCTCACATCCACACACACAGACATTGTGTGTCACAGCCTCGCACACTCTCACATCCACACAAACACATTGTGTGTCACAGTCTCGCACACTCACATCCACACACAGACATTGTGTGTCACATGCTCGCACACTCTCACATCCACACACAGACATTGTGTGTCACAGCCTCGCACACTCTCACATCCACACACAGACATTGTGTGTCACAGCTCGCACACTCTCACATCCACACACACACATTGTGTGTCACAGCCTCGCACACTCTCACACCCACACACAGACACTGTGTCACAGCCTCGCACACTCTCACATCCACACACAGACACTGTGTCACAGCCTCGCACACTCTCACATCCACACACACACATTGTGTGTCACATCCTCGCACACTCTCACAACCACACACAGACATTGTGTGTCACATCCTCGCACACTCTCACATCCACACAGACATTGTGTGCCACAGCCTCGCACACTCTCACATCCACACACAGACATTGTGTGTCACAGCCTCGCACACTCTCACATCCACACACAGACATTGTGTGTCACTCCGCTGCTGGGTGAGCGCCTCCCCACGCCGTGCGCATCCTGGGGGGGGGTCTTGTTTGACCAAACTTCACCGCTCTCGTCAGTGCTCGTTGGCGATGGTGGGATCGTGAAGTTGGAAGCGTAGAGGTGCAGTACAACAATTATTCACGCTGCGCTGCCCTCGGCTGGTGTGATGTGTAAACATTTGACACGAGGGAGACAAAGGCGGCCGGGCGTGGTGCTGGCCACCCACTCGTGTGCCGTGCCGGCCTTCATAGGTGCTGCTGCTCGTTAACAGCACTTCCCCATTACCCAGCAGTAGGGTTCAGTAGAAAATTGAAACTGTTAAACTAATTTCATGTCGCTCTCTTCCAGAGTCTGCGTCTCTTTCCCGGTGGTGGCGTGGATTTTTCCCTGGTTCCCTGTTTTTTTCTTCCACATTTAGAATAATTTTACATTTACAGGATTTGCCTGCTGCTATGAATATCCACGTCATGAGCCACTTCGTAGAGCTGTCATTGTGATAGTCAGGTCGCTTGCGACAAAAGAGCGACAAGGTTCAATGGGTTCCTTACCTGGTGAAATAAAATGTTGATGAAGATGGGGAGCACAGAAGTGCAGTGCAACAGAGCGGGACACGCGGGTGCAAGACTGAAGAACTCACAGACGAGAGGCAGGAGTCTGCGCATGGCCCTTTCAAGGGAACGGATCGTGGTGGCGTCCAGTGAAGTGGGAGGTGGGGGTGGAGATTCCTTTGGGATCTCTCTCCTGGGACAACCACCAACAGCATAACACACAGCCTCGTTTAACCACAGCATTGGAACACTCAGCATCCATAGCACACACAGCCCGTGTCTCACACACAGTCAGTGTCTCACGCACAGCCCGTGTATCACACAGCCAGTGTCTCACACAGTCAGTGTCTCACACACAGTCAGTACCTCACACACAGCAGCCCGTGTCTCACACACAGTCCGTGTCTCACACACAGCCCGTGTCTCACACACAGCCCGTGTCTCACACACAGCCCGTGTCTCAACACAGCCCGTGTCTCACACAGTCAGTGTCTCACACACAGTCAGTGTCTCACACACAGCCCGTGTCTCACGCACAGCCCATGTCTCACACACAGTCAGTGTCTCACACACAGCCGTGTCTCACACACAGCCCGTGTCTCACACACAGTCAGTGTCTCACACACAGCCCGTGTCTCACGCACAGCCCGTGTCTCACACACAGTCAGTGTCTCACACACAGCCTGTGTCTCACACACACACAAACACACTCAGTGTCTAACACACACAACCCGTGTGTCTAACACACACATCATGAGTTGTGAGTGTTTAACCGTGAGATGTTAAGGATCTGTACCTGCGCGTCTCCTCCAGGTGCCCCTGTGGAAGAGAGAGGAGACAGAGAGGGATCATGAGTGACGTCTCTAACCTTGCACCACGAGCCCCTCTGCCACTGCCCGCTCTGTTGTTCTGGACACCCAAACGGCGTCTCCACAGAGGCGCTCCTCACCTGCAGGAAGGCGAGCGAGTCCCTCTCGTGCTGCAGAGCGTGCAGGCGATCGGCTGCCGCCTGGAGCTCGCTGATCTCCCGCTTGTGATGAACAATGTTCTCCTCGATCCGGGACAGCAGCTCGCGCTCCTTCACGGCCACGCGTTGGAGAGCCTCCCTCTCGTCCTCGTCCAGAGCCTTCCTTAGGCGGGCGAACTTGCCCGTGATGCGACCCCTGATCCCGGCCAACAATTCCTGCGGAGATGCAGGGACCACGGTTGGCTCCCTGAGCCATGAGCTACAGAATTTGACTGCTGCTATACATTTCCACGTAATAAGCTACTTCGTTGAGCTATTATTTGTATTGACCAGGTTGCATCTGCAAAAAAGCTATACATCTCAGTGGGACTTATTTCGTGAAATAAAAAAAAAATTCCCGAGTCGCGAATCATGCCCCGGCCATGAGGGCCATGGGACTCAGTCCATCCATCCCACGGTGGCAAGATAAGTGTGGCCCTATTCTTGTTTCTCTCTTCGAGGGCGCTGGATGGGAATGTAAGTATTCATGTTGAACGTCTTTCACACCATACGTATCCAGCCATGCTAATCGGAGGTGCGGGGAAGGACAACAAACTAAAACACAAAAAGCAGTGCTCAACAAATGAGTTTTCAATCTAGAATCAAAGGTGAATAGCTTCAGTGGCTTTCTAATATCGGAGGAAGAGTGTTCCAGACGGCCGCAGAAGCACATCTGAATGTCCCACGCGATGCAGTGACCGTCTGTTCGATGGCTGATCAAAAGCCGCTGCTGCGAGGATGACTGGAGTTCACATGATGGTGGTTTATGTTCCTTGACGAGATCAGCAGTAAGGTATCGTGGTTCTCATGTTTTAAAGTCTCTACATTGGTTGCCTGTCAGCTTTGGAATTGATTTAAAGTTTATTTTATTGTTTTTTAAGTCACTAAATGGGCTGGAACCTCAATACATGTGAAGAGGAGACAGAGACTGGTTAAGCACTTCTTTATTCTTCAAACCACAGCCACACTCGTTCCTAAAACCAACCTCGAACACGCGTCTCACAGCCCTTTTAAACCCTTCATCTCTGCCCTCCTTCCTAATCCACATCTATGTTTTGCACCCTGTGAGCATTTGGCGTCAGTGCCCTTTAATCCCCTGACCCCCGTCTCATGTATTCCCGTGCGTGTGATTGGTGTGCTATGTTGAGTGCGGAGATTGCGTGTCTGCGTGGTGCGAGTGCGTGAGAATAGCTCGGACATCCCTACACATGTCTGACATGCTTTTAAGGTATGAACACAGTAGATCTCTCAGGTCTTTCGGCACTGGTCTTTTGGTCGTGGCAAAGGCCAGGACTAAAACAAGAGTCAGTGTTCAGCTTTGAAACAGCCTGCCAGAGGATCTGAGGACATTAGAATAAGTGAATAATTTTGACCACCACGACTTCGACACTGGGTGGAGTTCACGGGGCCACGGAGCCAGACCCGGACACGGTACCTGTGCCTCCCTGCAAGCGGCCTCCATCTGCTTGACGGACTCCTTCGCTTTCTTCCTCCTCTCCTCCACCACTCGCGTCTCCTCCAATACGCTCAACTGTAAATTAGAAACGAGACGTCACCAGGGGGAGACTCCGGTCCCCATGGGTGGTGCCACCCTCACACCCGCCCTTTCCTCCACACCAGCAGTTCTTAACCTGGGGTGTATGTCATTAAACCCGCAACCACCCGACACAGCCAATTAGTCAGGGTTTGCCACGTAAACAAAAGGTGCTAATTAGTTACGAATTCAGCGCTATCAGAATCAGAATATGTATTTATACTGCAGGTAGAATCCGATGAGCTATGAAGCTCTTTGTGTTCACAGATGTCCAGTAGGGGCACGGGTAAGAATGTTATAACACAACACAATAACAAATACACAACATTCGCCCACAGTACAAGATACACAAATCACCAAAACACATACGGATACAACACAAAACGATCCCCATCCTACCAGACAAAGCCCATTGAGGTATTCACTTCTTTTCAAAAGACGCCTGGCCACAAATGCTATCACAACAAACTGGCTTATCATTTGAATATATATAGCAGCAAAATAATCTAAATACTTTAACGTGCGTTTTTCAGAGTAAACCCACTAGAAAATTTGAGTACCATTACGTTTCGCCGGTAAATACAACAACCAGCATCATCAGGTGACAGCCAGGGTTGGCACTACGTTTTTTTGACGTTAAAACCCCTTACTAAATGGCCATGTCGGGTGGTGGCGGGTTTAATGACACGCCTTTTTATTTACGCGATGGAACCAAAAAAACGTACGACCAATATTGGTCGTGAAAGCCTTATTACTGGAGTAACACCCGACACAGTAGTCTTCAATAACAGGAGTTTTTCATTCTTACAGCACGAGAGACATGCGGGGTCTTCAAGGATTCCTTTCACTCCAAGCGTCCCGAACTCTTTCGCTTCCCCCTCTCATATATCCCTCAATGCCCCTTTACTAAGGTTTCCTTAACCTTCCACTTTCCTCCAGCAATCACCTTCCCAATTTTCCGAACGCATCCCAACCATTTCACCCCCTGACAATAATCCCTCCGTCTCCCGATCTTTCCATTTTGTATTTCTACCCTCCATCCCCTTCAATTCCCTTGCATTTAACCAATCCCCTTTCAGGCCCCAGGTTAAGTAGCCATCAGAAGGCATGCTTTACCTTCTGACTGTCCGTGTTGTGCACGCCGTGTCCATAACGTCAGGTGAGTTTATTCGGTTGCGATTGAATGACTACACTACTACTACTCATAATAGAGGTTTTTTGGGTCAGATCGCATAAATGTAAATGTGTTGTTAAACCGGCCACCACCCGACACAGCCAATTAGTAAGGTTTATCCCGTAGACTAAACATGGCAATTCATTACTCGTACAGCACTAACCAGTTTGTTGGAGAATAAACCCACTACAACATTTACAAATCGAGTACTGTGACGTCTTGCCAATAATTACAACCAGCATCATCAGGTGACAGCCAGAGTCGTGGAGAAATCCTATTGTTTCGTTCAAAATAGAGGAGAGATAGTTTAACACGTAGGCTTTCGCGACCAATATTATTCATAATCAACGTTTTTGGGTTTAGATCCGTTATTTATAGTGCGAACCCTACCACCACGGATCAGTAAAAAAGTGTCCTACTCCATACCTTGCCCACCTTGTAAGCGTCCCCATTTACTTTGAGTACGATTTCGCTGGTAATTGCGCATCTCGGGCAATAAAGGGGCCGCCTAAATGACGTAGATCTGGGGCTTCCGTGGCTGGTGCAATTGCGGCTTCTGTGTTGGGTTTCAGCTCAACACACCGGTGGTCAGTGAACTTTGCTTTGCACGTGACACTTTTTTTACTGATTGGGTCTGGTGGAGGGACGACTAACGCGTCACCCAACTTATTATGGAGGAGAGATAAATGTTTATGATGTCACAGGTCACTTGTGAGCCACTTACACCACTACGCTACTACTCTACTTGTTTCGTGAGTGCCGCGTCCCTGCTCAGGGTCGGCTCCTGCTCCACTCACCTTGGCCCTCGTGCGCGTCCCCAGGCAACGTGCCCGCGTGCTCCCCACGATGGCGCAGTGTGCAGNCCATGGCTCCCGTCTGCGTGCAGTAGAACTTGAGGCGCTTTCTTGCCTCGGGCACTGCAGCTTCCGTGCTGGCCCCGGCTCCACGGCTCGTGGTCCTTATCGCGTCTGCAGGTGCCTTAGCAATGGGACTCGCAGAGGGGTCTAGTCAGCTTCTTAGGGGGACATCACCATCCAGGCAGTGTCACAGCACCTGCGGAGCCACTTTCTCCCAAGTGAGCTCTCTACGAGTTGGCGAGCGCCACGTTCCTGCTCAGCAGCGGCTTCTGCTCAAACTCTGNTCGCACTGGGGCAGAAGTGACCCAGCCACTGCCACGCGTTCTCCAGGCACCGCAGGCAGAAGGAGTGTCGCAGTCAGCGTGGAGGGGCAGCGAACGTCCCAGGCAGTGGAGCAGTGAGCTCCTCAGTCAGGCAGTGGGTGCCAGCAGTGTCTCAGTGAGTCAGCGAGTGTCTCAGTGTCTTAGTGAGTCAGTGAGTGTCTTTGTGAGTGTCTTAGTGAGTCAGTGAGTGTCTCAGTGAGTGTCTTAGCAAGTGTCTTGGTGAGTCAGTGAGTGCTCAGTGAGTCTCTCGGTGAGATCAGTGAGTGTCTCAGTGAGTGTCTTAGCAAGTGCTCGGTGAGTCAGTGAGTTCTCAGTGAGTGTCTCAGTGAGTCAGTGAGTGTCTCAGTGAGTGTCTTAGCAAGTGTCTCAGTGAGTCGAGATCTCAGTGAGTGTCTCAGTGAGTCAGCGAGTGTCTCAGTGAGTGTCTCATGAGTGTCTCATGAGTCAGTGAGTGTCTTAGCAAGTGCTTGGTGAGTCACGAGTGAGTGTCTCAGTGAGTCATGAGTATCTCAAGGTGAGTGTCTCGTGAGTCAGCGAGTGTCTCAGNGAGTGTCTCAGTGAGTGTCTTAGCAAGTGTCTTGGTGACCTGGTCAGTGAGTGTCCCAGTGAGTGTGCGGAGGCACACACACAGAGTGCCGTACGATCCACGGAGAGTGAACAGGAAACTGACAGCGCCAGTCACTTAGGAAGCGGGTGACGGCCCGTTCCAGGAAGAGNAGCGTCACCAATTGAATTCACCCACGCTTAACCAGGCAGGCAGCCCCAGTCCGCGTGAATGTTTTANGTCGCTGTTGTTGTTGAACGGGTCGAGACCTCGAAAGAGAGACACAGGCAAGAGGGAGAGTAGTCTCACTTTGCAAGGGGAGTGATGACCTGGCTCACGAGAGAGACGCAGGCAAGAGGGAGATGAGTATCACTTTACAACTTGTGTCATTACGTAGGTCTCGGAATTCAGACTCACCACTGGAGACAGTTCGTCACCACGACAATGATGCACGAGAAAGGAAAGAAGCACTCGAACCTGTTTTTAACTAAGCAAATTTAATATCAACGTACTCATTATCCAGAACTCTTATCAGCAGGAATTAATAGCAACGACATTACCCATGCAAATATACCTACCATCAATCCGTATTGAATGGCAAAAAAATAACTAATATTGGGTAACATTCAGACAGTGATAAAAACAATAGGCAGATCCTAAAATAGAAATGTAGGAATGCGTGTCCGAAAATATGCGTATCAAATGGTAAGAAGCATCAACAATCGGATCTCACGATCACATGACAAAGAAAACCACAGGCTAACCCACAACAACGGTATCAAGTCAGCATACGTGTTCAAAAAAATATCCTCAAATGTAAAAGGCATCTGATCAGATTTGCAAGACGATTGAAGACACCGCTATCAAAATTACGTATCCATGAGGCATGTGGGTTAAAATAAACAATAGGCTGTCAATGGACCTCGAGCCATACACAATTCCCTTGTTGTGGTGCTGTGACGCGTGCAAGCTGAGTTCTCTTAGCACAAGACAAGTTACAGCTACAAACAGTGAGTGAGTGCAAAGTTAATTCTGATTTGGTTTTCGTGACTGCAAGGAACCATATTCTTTGGTTCTTTCGGTAAAGTCACGTGGTAAAAAAAATCAATAAAAATAAATAAAAATAAATTAAATCCGAGTTTCGATTGCAACACAAGCAATCATCATCACGATTTAGTTAATTTTTAAGTTTTATTTTATTTTTATTTATTATTATTATTTTTCACCTACGTGACTTTACCGAAAAAACCAAAGGATAGAGAGCAAAGTTCATGTTTCTCCTCCTTTCTTCTTTCTGACCAACACCTCAAGTCCCACAACGAAGTTGCAGCACGCAGGCTTGGTCCACAGTTGTCGCTCGCTCGCGGCCCTGCTGCTCGCCGCCCCTTCGCACCGTTGTCTGTGCATCGTGCTCGCTCCACGCTGCAGGGCGCTCGGGCTCCCGAGTCGGCGCGCTCGTGGTCAGCCGCCAGCTGCTGCGCTGCGCGGCTTGCAGGTGATCTGCACGCCAGGCTCCGTCGGCAGTTGCGGTGCTCAGTGGCCACGCTGCTCCTCGTTCCTTGTCAGCAGCTACCTGCTTCGCGTGAGCACCCTTGGTGCCTCCCTCCCCTCCCTCGGGAGGTCTCCTGCTGTGCGCCGTTGTCTCACTGCTCCTCGCTTCTCCAGAACTCATCAAGACTCTCACCGTCAGAGTATCAGTCACTTGGTCAACAGAACTTGTCCAGGCGATGGCTTGGACAATATTTCATGCACTCTCGATATTGTGTGTAACTCAGATCTCCACTTAACTTCTCACACGTTTTAGCTGATCACAGTATTATATGAGTGTGAGACTGTGAGTGGTGAGTGTGAGTGTGTGAGTGTGAGTGAGTGTGTACGATGAGTGTGCGAGTAAGTGTGCGTGTGAGTGTATGTGAGTGTATAAGTGAGTGTGTGAGCGAGTGAGTGAGTGTGTGAGTTGTGAGTGTGAGTGAGTGAGTGGAGTGAGTGAGTGTGTGAGTGAGTGAGTGTGTGTGAGTGTGTGTGAGTGAGTGAGTGAGTGTGTGAGTGAGTGTGTAGTGAGTGTGTGAGTGAGTGTGTGAGTGAGTGTGTGAGTGAGTGAGTGTGTGAGTGTGAGGGTTGTGAGTGGAGTGTGTGAGTGAGTGTTAGTGTGTGTGAGTGTGTAAGTAAGTGTGTGTGTGAGTGTAACCGAATGCGTAGCCGGGTGTGGCTGCGCGGCACCCGAGGGGTGCTGAGCTGTCACCTAACCGGCTCTCCCGGACGCTGCGAGGATTTTTTGGCTGCAAATCCGCGGCGGATCACGTTGCCTGCCTGGCCTGGAGCCACTGCACCTCACTCAGCACTGAGCCGTCGCTGCTGCTGCTGCACCGAGGAATGAGCCGTGGACATCGTGGGACCCCCTTCACTCGCATTGGTGACTTGTAGAAGGAAGCTTTCAAACGCAGTGCCGCGTATTTATCCGTTAGTAAGCTAAGCAGATGAGTCCAGGCCGTGTTCAGTGGAATCCAGGTCGGGTTTTCCCACGAGTCCGACTGGGGTGTAGAGTCCAAGGCATTCGTTATTTGCTGTGAACAACCGCAGAGCCCACGAGAGCGTCTCCGGGTTCAAGCAGCGTTTAGAGTTCAGTATTTAGATGATTTGGCTGCTATGCATTTCCAACATGATGAGCCACTTTTTTAGCTATAATTTGTGATGGGCAGATCGCATCGGAAAAATAATATTCCAATAGCTTTGTGGGCATTACACCTGGTAACGTAAAAATAGTTTAATTTTATTAGTTTTTTTTACAATAACGATGAACGCCGATGGCATTTGTGTTGCTGCGTGTGCATGCGTGTTGAGTAGCCGTGCGTGTGAATGTGAAACAACGCAGGTGAAGTAAGCGGTGGGTGCGGCTGTGAATGGCCGGCACGGGGATCTGTAGTCTCGGACAAGGTGAGAGTGAGAGACGGTGACATCGCCAGCAGTGGGTGATGGAGGCAGGTAGAGTTGGTGATAGATTCACACTGCTAGCAAAAGGCTCAAGATTCCAGGATCTGTCACGGGAAGCTGCACGCATTTTTTTATTATTCTTTCACGCTTTTAACTCGTTCTGTTGTCGTTGTTGTATCCTCAAATTTGTAACTCAATTTTAACCCACTTCCCAATGTGGTATCGACTGCAAACTTGGTATNATTACGTCACACTGAAGACAATGCTATATTCTATCATAAAAAAAAAATCTCCATTTTTAAACATTTTTTTTATTGTTATCTTTCGGTTTGGGTCAAATTGTCCACGGTCAACTGACATTGGCTGTAATTGGCCACGGTCCTTACGTCATGGCAGCTTCGGGGCCACTTCCTGGAGTCGTGTTGTTCTNCCATTACTAGTACATTTCATCAAAGCGTGTTTAAAAAAAGTTTTTTTAATATTACTTATTTTTCTGATCCACGATGACATTCAAGCAACTTGTCACGTTGGGGTAATTACGCGGAGATGGAGTTACAGGACATCGTGATATATCTACAACTATTTATTTTAATTTTAGCAGGTAAGGCTCACTGAGCTGTGTAGCTTTTTTCAGAAACGACCTGGCCACAAATGATGGCTTATCACGTGAAATGATTGCAGCCAACTACTCTAAACGCGTGATGTTGATTGTAAATGTGGAGGGAAAAAACCGGAGGGCCCGGAGAAAAATTCACGCGACACAGAGAGAGAGACGCAAACTTTAATTAAAGCAGGCGTCAGGTCGGGATCAAATCCACCACCTCCTGTATACCGGGCGAGGGAGATAACATCTTGCCACCAACTTGCTGTAGAAGGATGAGTTTATCTCTCGACACTCATCTCACGAATGAGCCACGCAGCTGAGCCTCACCGATTTATATTAACAACAGCACTCATTTATTTAAATGTCAAGGTGTGTACAGTAGCCGTGTTACCTTGAGGCTGCTGTTTGCGCACCTCAGGGCGTGGGTTCACATTCCAGGCGGTGTCTCGTGATGTCAGTGACGACAATGAAAGCATTTCAAGTATTTTACTTCCTTCTTCACCGTCGCTATAAGAGAGAGGTCCTGGTCCAGCGTCTCTCTGAGCCACACAGCGAGCGATCCCAGCGAAGCCATGGGTCATGGCGAGCGCGACTCCCAGTGAGAGTGTGGATAGTGAGCTGCGCTGCTCCATCTGCCTGGGCACGTTCGTCTGCCCCTCCACGCTGAGCTGCGGACACTCGTTCTGCCTGCGGTGCCTGGAGGCCGCCTGGGAGACGGCGAGCAGCTTCAGCTGCCCGCAGTGCCGAGCGACCTTCCCTGTGCGACCCCAGCTGAGGAGGAACGTGGCCCTCGCCAACCTGGAGACGGGATGGCCGCGGCGTCGTGTGTGACACTGCGGTGATGGCCAACTCCTGCAGTGAAGACTTGCGTGAGATGCGAGACGTCCTACTGTGCGACGCACTTGAAGCCTCACTTGGAGAATCCCAGGTTGAGAGAACACCTCCTGGTGGCTCCCATCGCGAACCTGGAGGAGCGACAGTGCCAGGAGCACAGACAGGAGCTCGTTCTTTACTGTGAACAGATAAGAGCCCGGTCTGCACAGTGTGCACCATCGCTGGGGAACATCAGGGCATGAGGTCATGACAATAAAGAATGCACAACAGACAAGCAGGTGAGATATAAATCGCTGCTGTAACTAAATATCCCGCCGTGTGACTGCATCATCCTGTGTGTGTATTGTTCAGATAGAGAGTGTGTATTTTATCATTTAGATCTGCGTATTATTAGGTACCTCCTATTGTCAGCATTGTGACGGTCAATCAAATCACACGGAAGAGGGCAATGTTGATTTGAATGGACAGCAAAGCAGTATGTTCCATGGTTTCGTTAGAAGACAAATCACTTTGTGACATGGCTGGCAAAGTTGCAAAATATTTGGCATTATAAGATTCGTACTTGTGAGTAGCAATGATGGGTAGAAAGAAATTTGGACTAACACAAGATACTTCAAACGTGAGACGGTTCAAAAGTGCACTGACCTTGGACTTAAAATAGGCAAATGTAAGGCCATTCCAGTGGGAGAGACAGGCCGTCAGGCACAGGTAGATTGTCCATAGGGCAGATTTAGATTTGATTCTGTCGCAATGTTTTGTGTCTAAAATGCCACCCTGCCTCTAACATAGACGCCGTATTTGCATTCCGTGCAGAACAGTGGATTGTGTTGAGCGCTGCACGATGAAACTTGCAACCACCAGAGCGTTTAGCCTGCCACGCTTTTATTGGCAGGTGAAATGCGGCAAGAGAGTGCGGGACTAAGGCCACACAGCCAGCAGACTGGTGGGACTTGGCGTGGGCAGTTTCACGTTCACAGCGCTTAATCCTGCCAGTGTCAGGCCCTGTCAGGGCAATCAAATGGGGACAGCTCAAGTCAAACATAACAATAGGATATTTAAGTCAATATCATCATCATGACTATGGATGTGTTTGTTGTTTCTGTTGTCGTTGTTGCTGCTGGTAATATTCCTCTATCGTTAGAGTGTTAAAATGATAATGTTAATATTGACATTATTGTGTTTCCTGCTACTGACAATGTTTTTCTGCATATTCAATTCTGGCTGTCGCCTGATGATGCTGGTTCTAATTAGTAGTGGAGCAAAACGTCACGGTACTCTAATTGTAAATGTTTACTTTCCAACACACCGGTGTGCTGAACTAGTAACTAATTGGCACGTTGTGTTTAAGTGACGAACCTTACTAATTGACTGTGTCAGGTGGTGGCGGGTTTAACGACACATTTCTATTTACACGACCTAACCCAAAAATATATTTTATGAATAGTATTGGTCGCCAAAGCCGACTTGTTAAACTTAATCTGCAATATTTACTTGCAGCAATATTCCTTAAATTACTATTACCACATACACTGCTTTTCTAGAAATGTTTAAACTGTGACATGAGTGTGCGGTTGTTCCTGCTTTGGGGAGCGGTGGTGTAGTGGTTAGCATGCTGCGAACCTGTCACATGGCTCTCCCATCCCTGAGTCCTGTCCAACTTGTCCCAACACACCCGAGCAGCAGCCCCATCAGCACCAGAGCTGTCTGTACTCCTAATACCGCTCTAGTACTAAACTTGGTTTCCTGTAAGATTTCGGATTTAAGTTTTGGTATTTACCGCACTGTCACGCAAAGTGTGTGCTGTAGATATCTCGGAGGGTTATGGTTGTCGGTTCCGCGAGATACCATTGTTAGGAAAAACTGGATAAAACACGAGCGTGTAAGTGGGGACTCCTCAATACACCACGCTGTGATCCAGCCACCTACCTCTGACACGGATGTTGTGCTACCTCCTGAAGACCACAGCACAATGTGGGAGGTTGAACGATTCAAAGGGCGATGATTATCGCTGGGCGATCCAGAAAACTGGCCTGCAAGGCTCCGGGTTAAAGACATGGGCCAGTTGATGATAATGATGGGAGTACCAAACATCGCGTATTTGTCTACCCCGTGTATAGGAGGCGTTCCGACTCGAGAAGACGGGGAGAGAGAAGAAGAAGACTACGGCAGAATCACGGACACAGCAGCTCAAGGGTGAATACAAGCGCGTGCAGGTACAGAGAGACACACAGACACGTGCAGATACAGAGAGATACATGACACTTTTTTGCTGATTGGCCGTGTCGCGTGGTGGAGGGTTACGACACATTTATAAATAACGCGATCTAACCCAAAAACGTTGATTATGAATAATATTGGTCGCGACAGTCTACGTGTTAAACAGACACACAGACACGTGCAGATATAGACAAACACGCAAACAATACGGATACTTAGACTTTGGCATAAGAGTGCCCATGAATATCCTCACTAAATCTCCTTTCATGCATTTCATTACTCGACGTTCTCACAAATTAAGTCACCCGCCTCTTTGTACGGAGTTATGAGACGTGGCCGTATCGAAGTCCTTTATGACGTCACATCGCACTGTGTCGTGTTGCGTTTCAAGAGCGCGCCATTATATCTCTGCGTAGGAGTCTCTGCGTGGGACCAAGGCGCGGATCAGCCGAGAGTTTGATCGCCGGAGGGAGCAGCTGAGGGAGGAGGAGAGGGAGGCGCTGGAGCGCGTGGACGAGGAGGGCCGCTCCGCGCTGTCCCGCATCCAGGCGGACATCGCTCGCTACGAGAGCAGAGCACGCGGCCTGGAGCAGGAGATCAACCAGCTGCTCGCCGCCCTCGCCGTGCAGGACCCGCTCTCCTTCCTGCAGGTGGCACCACCTCCATTCACTCACCGTGGTGGCTAGGAGATGTTAACTACCTCGCCTGATATGCAGGAGGTCGTGGGTTCAATAACAACCCTGATGTCTGCTGCGTTTCTCTCTCTCTCTCCTCGTGCATGCGTGGATTTTTTCCCGGTCCTCCGTTTTTTCCCTCCACATTTATAATCAACATCACACATTCAGAGAATTAGGCAGCCACTAGAAATTTCCACATGATAAGCCACGAAGTTGAGCTGTCATTTATGATAGCCAGGTTGTTCTGAAAAAGAGTGACATAGCTCAGTGGGAATTACCTGGTAAAAAAATGTAAAAGTTCATTTTATTTAGAGTTCAACACACGAGTTGTTGCGCGATATTAAACCACTCATATAGGTGCTGGACTAGACCTGTAAAGAGCGGTTTTGTCATGTTTAGACGTCTGTCCGTGTCCAGTTAAACGAACCCTGTTTTTCACCATTCTCAGTGTGCAGGTATTTGTTAATTCCCTGATGTCGCACTCCACTGTAAATAGCAGGCGACTGTGTGGAGGTGGGGCATCTGCTTATGATGTCAATGTTAATGTGAAATGCGGGTTTGTGTTTTTCAGGATCCGCTGCATGACAGTCTCAGGTCAGTACCTTCCCAGACTCAAACTCGAGCTCTGTCTGCCACCTGGTGGACAAATAATTGAACGGTCGTGATGTGATTCCTAATTAACCCCTTTATGCAGTTGTAACCCATATAGTCTATTGTATCCCGTACGGGCAGTCCTCGGGTTACGCACGTAGTTTGTTCGTGAGACTCGTTCGTAAGTCGAACGGTTTGTAAGTCGGAAAATAATAATGCACCGTATTAAAATTCTGACACGGTTATAAAATGTGTTACGGTTCAACAAAGAGGGAAGCATTGTTAAACTCACAATAAAGAAGAAATGTTATACATTTGCATCTAACAATGTAATTTATTTTTACTGTATAGTAAATTAAACATAAATAAAATAAATAGAAAAGAAAATGTATGTTCACTTGCATTGATGCTGGTCTATAGTCGGAAGGGGGGCAATGAGTCACCACAACAAACGGGGCACGCATGCACACACAACGACAAAGACACCCCAACGACAACAGTCCCCTTGTAGCCTTAACAGGCTGTTTGGGGCAAATATTCTCAGAGAGCAGCGCCTAAGATGGCCGCCACTGTGGCACACGAGGGGTGGGTGGCCAGCGTCACGGCCCACTGCTTTTGTCTCCCCAGTGGCGATGTTCACACACCACACCAGCTCCTGGTGTTGGCCGTGAGCAAGAATCGAACTCGGTCGCCGTTTCGTAGCGCAGCGCACTCACCGCTACACTACCGCTCCCCACACCAATACCAATATCTGCCATTTGCAACTAAGTGATGGTGAGGTCACCACGGCGCCTGTACCAGGCCAGGTACACTTTGAGGCCACATGAAATGTCGAAGGCTCGCTGACAGGAGGTCTCGGGACAGACCCAGGGCTTTGGGTTGGCTTTGACTGAGATGACTGGTAGATGAACCAGCTGTACCCCCGCACTTTCACACACACAATATTCATACACACGCAAACACTCCCAGCACGAGGTCGACTCATTACATCTCGCAGAGGATCACTCCTCTGAACAAAATAGTTATGATGTTCAGTTTGCAACTGTGAGTTTGGAAGATGGTTTGTAAGTATGGGCGTTCGTAAGTCGAGGGCTGCCTTATTGTCCATTTGTAGGGAGACATGGACCGTCATTAGACTGTGAGTCTCATGCTGTGTGTGTAGAGTGACATGGACCCTCATTAGACTCTGTATGTGCCCCATGCTATGAGTGCAGAAGGAGCTCCGTCTCTCAGGAGACTCAGGATGACCCAGCCCCTGTCTCCAGCCGCCTGAACCTCGCAAAATATCTCAGTGGGAGGCATCCAACGAATCTCCTGGCTGTTTGTGTAAGTCTCTCTGCTTCACTCACAGCTGCAGCCCCATTCACTACAAACACAAGATCAGCACCACGAGGCGGGCCTGTGTCGTGTTTAAGCCAGGCGAGAGTGCACAGGCACTTGCCAACTTGGGAGGGGGAGACGTGAGGTGGATTCAGCGATAAACGCGGTCACCGAGGTGATAACAAAGAGAGCCTCAGTGTATCAAGAGGTGCATACGCAGCGGGCAAAGTGTTCCTTGAGAGCAGCACGGTGGCCGTCTAAGCTAGGGGTCGTAGCCAAAATAACAATAACATAATTTTGTTTGATTCCAGTATGTAAAAAAGACAACTCTATATTTCAAAAGCCACCACAATGCATGAGGTGAACACGAGACGTGGTGACCTTGATAAATAACATCACGAAGCGGTCCCTGAGGAGAGCCGCAGGTTACAGACCCTGGTCTAGGGAGATCAATCGTGAGAGTCTCTGCTTTGAATGTCGACACGGTGACCGTAGGGCACCCTCAGGCGGGCACCCATTCTGTCACGCGGGTGGAGTGGGGAGCGGAGGAGGGTGACGGTGCTGGCTGCCGAGTTGGACTCAGAGCTGATGTGAGCCGAACACGTTGTGCCCAGCAGGTGTTCTAAACAAGGTACTGTTATATGAATAGATTTTACCTTTCTGGCAATTAAACAGTTGTGTTAAGATATTAAAACACCAAACTGAAATCTTTGCAAGAATCATGTCTGCATTAACCACGTACACTTGTGTGAACATGCAAACAAAAAAACTATTCTTATATTTTGATACTGGCAAGGGAGGTCCCATGATGTAGCTGCTCACCCCGAGCTCTCAATGTCGTATAGTGGCATTGTCCTTGTGCTGTCGCCTTTTGGGCGTTGTCCTCTGGTCTAACGCTGTTTGAGACGAGGCTCTAAAGAAAGCTGTCTCTGGTGTGGACCAATCAGTTTCAAAGACAATCATCATATACTACCAGAGCATTTTTTGTTTGCATGTTCACCACAAATGTAGTAAATGCAGAGACGATTCATTGCAAAAGGTTTCAGTTTGGTGTTTTAACATCTTAACACAACTGTTTTATTGCCAAAAGGGTGAAACTATTCTTATATTTTGATACTGGCAAGGGAGGTCCCATGAAGGTAGAGCGATTATTGTCGGGGCACAACTCTCACAGAGCAGAGTGTGTGGGAGTCAGAGAAGACTGGGATTAAACAACTGAGATACAAAGAAGGGCGGGGTGGAGACTGAATGTAATAGAATATTCATCATTTAAGCAGCCTTCACAGCCAGTAATTATAACCTTGCCGACTTCAAGACGTGCATTAATTATCCATTGCAACTCTAAATGGACTATTTATTGCTAGATGCTGGACCACATTCTTCAAATGATGCCAGAGCTTACAGAGTGGCGCCACTGTGGAGAGATGTTCACTACCTCGCCTGACATACAGGAGGTCGTGGGTTCGATTCCAACCCTACCAATCCCTGCTGTATGTTCGGAGTCGCATCTCTCTCGCTCTCTCCTCGTGGTGGTGGCGTGAGTTTTTCTCTAAGTCCTCCGGTTTTCCTCTACAGTTAGCTACATCTATAAATGTCCACATGATCAGCCATTTCGTTGAGCTGTCATTTGTGGCCAGGACACTGAGAAAAAATGAACTAAATAGCTCAGTGGGCCTTACCTGTAAAATAAAAATATTTAAAAGTTTTTTTAATTAATTTATAAAGGATGCTCAGAGACCCACACTGCAGCAGAGCTGTAAGGAGCAGTAGGAGTGACTAGACTCAGTGTGTCACACACCAAGATGGTGAAGTGCACGCTCCAGTACAAGCACTGTTGTTTACACCACGGTGGCGATGTAGATGTTAACTACCTCGCCTGGTACACAGAATGTCGTGGCTCAATCCCACCCTAACGCCTGCTGTCTATTTGAAGTCTGCATGTTCTCTCCGTGGTTGAGTGGATTTTTCTCCTGGTCCACGAGGTTTCCGTCACATTTAGAAAAATGTGTTTAGAGTTAGTAATTGTGTACGTGTACTAGTAATGTATGTGTACACAAATACTAATGAATGCTAATATGTGTACACCACTAATAACGAATGTTAGTATGTGTACACAGATACTGAAGAATATTAGTATGTGTACACTAATACTAACGAATATTAGTATGTCTACACTAATACTAATATTAGTATTGTACACTAATACTAATATTAGTATGTGTACACTAACACTAACTAATATTAGTATATGTACACTAACACTAACTCATATTAGTGTGTGTACACTAATACTCACCACAGATAGACGCTCACCGACTCTGGACACAAACTCAGCCCACGACGACCTCCAGATTTCCTCGGATCTCAGGACGGCGACGTGGAGCGATGACCCCAGGGTCGCCCCCATCACCCACACCGCTTTGATTACTGGCCACAAGCCCTGTGCTCTGAGAGCTTCTCGTCGGGTCAGCACTACTGGGAGGTGAACGTGGGGAGCGTGTGGGGGTGTGGGTTGGAGTCGCGTACGGGACGATCCCACGGAGAGGGGATGGTGCTGAGTGCCTCCTGGGAGAGAGCGACGTCTCCTGGTGTCTACAGAAACATGGCGACAGCTTCTCAGCGCTGCATGGCGGGTAGTGACGTCACTGTCGGTGCCGCAGCCTCCGCGGAGAGTCGGGGTCCACCTGGACTGGGACGCGGGGCTGCTGTCGTTTTACAGCGCCGACTCCATGGCGCTGTTGCACTCGTTTCACCAAATCTTCACTCAGCCCTACACCCTGGGCTGTTGATGGGGTGGGAGGTGTTGGTGACTCAGTGAGGATTGTGGATCTGAGTGGCGCGTCCTGAGAGAGGTGAACGTGAACAGCGCAGAGGGCAGACGCCACCACGACGCACGGCGCTCGCCACCCTCGTCACCGCCACGCGCAGCGCCACGCCCGTGACTGGCTGGTGGCTGTCGGTGGCTCGGGGCTGCGTGGCTCTCCATCACAACGGGGGGGGGGGGGGGCTGAGCGTAAACAATCCTCACAATCTTTATTGGCGGGAGATGGGTGATAAAATAGGTACCGTTCTGTGTGTGTGTGAAGCCAGCGTGATGTATTCACCCTGCCAGAGGAGTGTGACTGTGGTGTAGGGTGCAGTGATTAGCAATGGTGAACTGGGATGTGTTTATACACTGGTGGTTTCATGGGTTGTGGGAGAAACACAACAACAATAATATTATATTCTTTATGTTCTTTCGGTAAAGTCACGTAGATAGAAAAAAAAAAATAAGAAAAATATGAAAATTTTTATAATAAACATTAAATACAAATGTAAATGGAAACCAAAAATTAATGACGTTTTGATCGCAACACACGCGGCCGTCATCAGTCAAGAAAAGTTTTACGTCAAAACAATATTATATTGATTTTTAAAAGTATAAATGTCCGCGTACGACAGTGGCAATGTAACGCTTGTATCGTCGATTCTACAATAAAAATACAGAACACAAACAACAGCAACAATGTAGTTGTGTACAGCGTCATTCGTGCTCACTGCATCCCGCAACGCCGTTCATTAATTAAACACGAGGACCAAATCCTCTACACAGCCACTGCCAAGCAAATTAAATCTACAAATTAATAAACAAATAAAGAACGGCGCCAAACACAAAGGCGCCAACAATGTCCGAGCTGTTCAAGTTGTCTGCTGCTGCGTCATGGACGTGTTGACGTCACCACGCACGATCCTCCAACGTGGTGACGTCACCACGCACGCCTCCCTAAAGCGGTGACGTCACCACGCACGCTCCACAACGTGGTGACATCACCACGCACGCTCCCTCAACGCGCTGACGTCACCACGTCACCTCTCCCCCACCCCACGCCACCCCCTCACCACTGCACCATCTGTGACCACAAAGAGCTTCACAGCTCATCGGATTCCTCCTGCACCACAAACACAGATTCTGACGTTCTGGATTCCCGCCACTGGGAGAGTCCCTGGCTGTGACGTCACCACGTCACGCGCTGTGACGTCACCACGTCACCACGTTGGCGACAACAAAAACAAACAGAGGCCCTGAGGGCACCCTGCAGCCTCGCTGCTGTGACCCAGCACTGTNGGGGGGGGGGGGTTGGTGACGTCACCTCGCTGCTGTGACCAGCACTGTGGGGGGGGTTGGTGACGTCACCTCGCTGCTGTGACCCAGCACTGTNGGGGGGGGGTTGGTGACGTCACCTCGCTGTGTGACCCAGCACTGTGGGGGGGGGGGTTGGTGACGTCACCTCGCTGCTGTGACCCAGCACTGTGGGGGGGGGGTTGGTGACGTCACCTCGCTGCTGTGACCCAGCACTGTGGGGGTGACGTCACCTCGCTGCTGTGACCCAGCACTGTGGGGGGGGGGTTGGTGACGTCACCACTGACGCTGCTGGAACTCCCCGCGAGGGCGCCACGTGACACGTGGTGCTCGTCAAGAGAAAGTGGTAGAGCAGCAACAACAACCACCACAACCACCACCACCACAACAACCACAACAATTACCAGTACAACAACAACCACCACCAAAATCACCACCGCAACAACAGCCACCAGGGGAGGGTAGAGGTGGGGGGGGGTTGTCTGGGGGGGCTTGGGGTTGTCACGTGAGAGAGGACCCTAGGGGGTGGGGAGGTNGGGGATGTTGGGGTCACGTGGGGTTCATTGTTTCACTGCCGGCACTGGTCCCGAGTTGCGGACCGAGTCACGAATCGCGACCGATTCCCAGACGCCGTTTGGGTCCCTGCGCTGCCTGGAGCGGTGTTGGTGCGCGCCACGCGAGGGCGCTGCCACTCCACTGCAGGGATTCGCGGGCGCGCTGAACAATGAAAGTGCACGGGAGATTTCACAAGAGGCTGTGGCCAAATCAACCGGAATGTCGCCGATTTTTTTTTCCAGATCTCGGAAGCTGCTCAAGGTTGAGCCTGGACTGTGGCGCTGGGATTGGTGAGCGGCGTGCACGTCGGAGTGCGGTGTGCAGATTGCGCGTTGTGCCTCTCTCCGATGCGCTTTCAGGTTCTGCCCTTGTTGATCAGCGCGATGTCTGTGACGTTCCCTCCACGTGCTGGGAGCATCGTCAAGATTTGAAGCTTCTTCAGTTGAAAGCTGAAATGTGGGGAGCATTGACAGCTTTCATTCTTCGTTACGGTGGAGCTGAGATTCCAATAATAATTGTTAAGTTATTTAATGAGCTTCAGGATACTCCTCGAGCAATGGGGTAATTTCGATTTAAAGCTTTCGTGACTGCAGGGATTCATCTTCTTGGTTCTTTCGGTAAAGTCAAGGAAAATAATAAAAAATAAAAATAAAACATAATAAAATAATTCTCACGACGTTCGGCCACAACGCAAGCAGCCGTCTTCAGGTGGAGAACAGGTCTGTCGAGAAGGCAGAGTCTGACTGTTTAGAAGGCAGAGTCTGCCTTCTCGACAGACCTGTTCTCACCTGAAGACGGCTGCTTGCGTTGTGGCCGAAACGTCGTGAGAATTATTTATTATGTTTTATTTTTATTATTTTATTATTTTCCTTCTACGTGACTTTACGAAAGAACCAAGAAGACAATGGGGTAATGTTTTGCATATTTGTTCAAGTAAAGAGACATTGACTGGACATGAAGGGACTCGCTTTTGTCCTCTTCAATCGATCTTCAGTCTGCGTGCCAACGTCGCCCTCACTAAAGTGGGCATCGGTGCACATCGCAGCAGCACGGGACGGTACCGGGGCCACAGAGCAACGGGAATGGAATTAAAGAAACCGTCACGACCTCAGCAGCAACCATCTACTGAGCAAAGTGAACTTGCAAATGAGCGCAAAGAATAGCAGAAGAACATTACGTAGCAAATAAAGTGAATAATAAGTAAAGCAAATGAATAATACAATTAATAATGTGAATGAATAATAAAATGAACAAAATACATGTAAATAAAATTTACATGTATTTTGTATTATTCATTTGCTTTACTTATTATTTACTAATTTAAATAAACAAAAAAAATTATATTTTGGCCATGCTGACACCTGATGTCACAACCCTCTAAAACTCTAAAAACTCCCTCCCTGCCTCCGGAGGTCATCCCAAGATTGTGTGAGCGCAGATGTTCTTAATTGCCCCGGTGTGGTGTGTGTCTGTCGTCTTGTTGATTGTGAAGCGGCCTTCCCCCTCTTTAGGTCGACTCATCCTTAATATGAATTCCTGCTGCGGCATGCAATGACAGCCACTGGGAAGACAAAGGCGGTTGGGCAGGCTCTGGATATACCCTTGGGATACATGTTATTCTGGACGTGGAGAATTACATAATTCGTATGATGTGTGTTTTTAGAACGTACTAAATCCAGAGAAAAAAACTGATACGTTAAAAATAGGCAATATCACTCTTAATATACATTTTTGGAAAAGGAAAATATACAAAACGGACGGGAAACAGATGACTTTGTATAGATATATGCAGGCTCGGGGAGACAGATTTATGTACGGGAGCCTACAGACGGGACAGAGACGGCTTTATACAAGCGGTGAGTGAGAAAGAGAGAGACAGACCGTAGGTCCGTGTGTGAGTGTGCGAGTGAGTGAGTAATTGTGTGTAAGTGTGTGTGAGTGAGTGTGTCAGTGTGTGAGTGAGTGTGTGTGTAAGAGTGAGTGAGTGTGTGAGTGTGGAGTGTGCGAGTGTGTGTGTGTGAGGAGAGTGTGTGTGTGTAGTGAGTGTGTAAGTGTGTAAGTGAGTGTGTGAGTGAGTGTNAGTGAGTGAGTGTGTAAGTGAGTGAGTGTGTAAGTGAGTGATTGTGTGTAAGTAAGTGAGTGTGCAAGTGAGTGAGTGTGTTAGTGTGTAAGTGAGTGTGTAAGTGTGTAAGTGAGTGAGTGTGTAAGTGAGTGAGTGTGTGAGTGTGTGTGAGTGAGTGTGTAAGTGTGTGAGTGAGAGAGTGTTTAAGTGAGTGAGTGTGTGTGAGTGTGTGAGTGAGTGAGTGTGCAAGTAAGTGAGTGTGTAAGTGTGAGTGAGTGTGAGTGAGTGTGTGTGAGTGTGTGTAAGTGAGTGAGTGTGAGTGAGTGAGTGTGTGAGTGTGTGTAAGTGAGTGAGTGTGTGAGTGTAACTGAATGCGTAGGCGGGTGCGGCTGCGCGGCACCCGATGGGTGCTGAGCTGTCACCGAACCGGCTCTCCAGGACGCTGCGAGGATTTTTTTGGCTGCAAAACCCGCGACGGATCACGTTGCCTGTCTGACCTGGAGCCACTGCGCCTCACTCAGCACTGAGCCGTCGCTGCTGCTGCTGCTGCACCGAGGAATGAGCCGTGGACATCGTGGGAACCCCTTCACTCGCATTGGTGACCTGGTAGAAGGAAGCTTTCAAACGCAGTGCCGCGTTTTTAACCGTTAGTAGGTTAAGTGGAGAGTCCAGGCCGTGTGTTCAGTGGAATCCAGGTCGCGCTTTCCACGAGTCCGACTGGGGTGTAGAGTCCAAGGCATTCGTTATCTGCTGTGAATAAACCGCAGAGCCCAAGAGAGCGTCTCCGGGTACAAGCAGCGTTTAGAGTGCAGTATTTAGATGATTTGGCTGCTATGCATAGCCAACATGATGAGCCACTTTGTTGAGCTGTCATTTGTGATGGGCAGGTCGCTTTGGAAAATAAGCTAATAGCTCAGTGGGGCATTACATCTGGTAAATGAAAATAGTTGAGTTTTATTTGCATTTAATTTTTACAATAATGGTGAACGCCGATGGCATTTGTGTTGCTGCGTGTGCATGCGTGTTGAGTAGCCGTGCGTGTGAATGTGAAACAACAACGCAGGTGAAGTAAGCGTGGGTGCGGCTGTGAATGGCCGGCACGGGATCTGCAGTCTCGGACAAGGTGAGAGTGAGAGACGGTGACATCGCCAGCAGTGGGTGATGGAGGCAGGTAGAGTTGGTGATAGAGTCACACTGCTAGCAAAAGGCTCAAGAATCCAGGATCTGTCACGGAGGCTACACGCACATTTTTTTATAAATACGCGCTTTCTTTTAACTCCTCTGTTATCTGTTGTCGTTGTTGTATCCTCAAATATTGTATCTCAATTTTAACCCACTTCCCAATGTGGTATCGACTGCAAACTTGGTATACTTATGTCAACTGATGACAATGCTATATTCTATCATAAAATTAAAAAATATATATTTTGAAACATTCTTTTTATATGTTATGTTTCGGTTTGGGTCAAATTGTCCATGGTCAACTGACATTGGCTGTAATTGCCCACGGTCCTTACGTCATGGCAAGCTTCGGGGCCACTTCCTGGAGTCGTGTTGTTCTGCCATTACTAGTAGATTTCATAAAAGCGTGTTTAAAAAAAGTTTTTTTTAATATTACTTATTTTTCTGATGCCACGATGACATTCAAGCAACTTGTCACGTTGGGGTAATTACACGGAGATGGAGTTACAGGACATTATTAGATATCTACAACTATGCCAACTATGTTTAGCAGGTAAGGCTCACTGAGCTGTGTAGCTATTTTTCAGAAAGACCTGGCCACAAATGATGGCTTATCACGTGGAAATGTATTGCAGCCAACTACTCTAAACGCGTGATGTTGATTGTAAATGTGGAGGGAAAAACCGGACCGGAGAAAAATTCACGCGACCACGGAGAGAGACGTAAACTTTAAATATAAAGCAGGCATCATGATTGGGATCAAACCCACACCTGTATACCGGGTGAGGGAGATAACATCTTGCCACCAACTTGCTGTAGAAGGATGAGTTCATCTCTCGACACTCATCTCACGAATGAGCCAACGCAGCTGAGCCTCACCGATTTATATTAACAACAGCACTCATTTCTGTAAATGTCAAGGTGTGTACAGTAGCCGTGTTCACCTTGAGGCTGCTGTTTGCGCACCTCAGGGCGCGGTTCACATTCCAGGCGGTGTCTCGTGATGTCAGTGACGACAATGAAAGCATTTCAAGTATTTTACTTCCTTCTTCACCGTCGCTATAAGAGAGAGGTCCTGGTCCAGCGTCTCTCTGAGCCACACAGCGAGCGATCCCAGCGAAGCCATGGGTCATGGCGAGCGCGACTCCCAGTGAGAGTGTGGATAGTGAGCTGTGCTGCTCGATCTGCCTGGACACGTTCGTCTGCCCCTCCACGCTGAGCTGCGGACACTCGTTCTGCCTGCGGTGCCTGGAGGCCGCCTGGGAGACGGCGAGCAGCTTCAGCTGCCCGCAGTGCCGAGCGACCTTCCCTGTGCGACCCCAGCTGAGGAGGAACGTGGCCCTCGCCAACCTGGCGGAGCAGCTCAGAGTTGGAGACGGGATGGCCGCGGCCGTCGTGTGTGACCACTGCCAAACCCTGCAGTGAAGACTTGCGTGAGATGCGAGACGTCCTACTGTGCGACGCACTTGAAGCCTCACTTGGAGAATCCAGGTTGAGAGAACACCTCCTGGTGGCTCCCATCGCGAACCTGGAGGAGCGACAGTGCCAGGAGCACAGACAGGAGCTCATTCTTTACTGTGAACAGGATAAGAGCCCGGTCTGCACAGTGTGCACCATCGTTGGGGAACATCGAGGGCATGAGGTTATGACAATAAAGAATGCACAACAGACGAAGCAGGTGAGATATAAATCGCTGCTGTAACTAAATATCCCGCCGTGTGACTGCATCATCCTGTGTGTGTGTGTATTGTTCAGATAGAGAGTGTGTATTTTATCATTTAGATCTGCGTATTTTAGGTACCTCCTATTGTGCCAGCATTGTGACGATCAATCAAATCACACGGAAGAGGGTAATGTTGATTTGAATGGACAGCAAAGCAGTATGTTCCATGGTTTCGTTAGAAGACAAATCACTTTGTGACATGGCTGGCAAAGTTTCAAAATACATTTGGCATTATAAGATTCGTACTTGTGAGTAGCAATGATGGGTAGAAAAATTTGGACTAACACAAGATACTTCAAACGTGAGACGGTTCAAAAGTGCACTGACCTTGGACTTAAAATAGGCAAATGTAAGGCCATTCCAGTGGGAGAGACAGGCCGTCAGGCACAGGTAGATTGTCCATAGGGCAGATTTAGATTTGATTCTGAGCAATGTTTGTGTCTAAATGCCACCCTGCCTCTAACATAGACGCCGTCTATTTGCATTCCGTGACAGAGCAGTGGATTGTGATTGAGCGCTGTCACGATGAAACTTGCAACCACCAGAGCGTTTAGCCTGCCACGCTTTTATTGGCAGGTGAAATGCGGCAAGAGAGTGCGGGACAAAGGCCACACAGCCAGCAGACTGTGTGGGACTTGGCGTGGGCAGTTTCACGTTCACAGCGCTTAATCCTGCCAATGTCAGACCCTGCCAGAGGCAATCAAATGGGGACAGCTTAAGTCAAACATCACAATAAAGGATATTCAAGTCAATCATCATCATCATGACTATAGATGTGTTTGTTGTTTCTCTTGTCGTTGTTACTGCTGGTAATATTCCTCTATCGTTAGAGTGTAATATGATAATGTTAATATTGACATTATTGTGTTTCCTGCTACTGACAATGTTATTCTGCATATTCAATTATGGCTGTCGCCTGATTATGCTGGTTGTAATTAGTAGTGAAGCAAAACGTCACGGTACTCTAATTGTAAATGTTGTGGGTTTACTTTCCAACACACCGGTGTGCTTAATTAGTAACTAATTGGCACGTTTGTTTAAGTGACGAACCTTAATAATTGACTGTGTCGGGTGGTGGCAGGTTTAACGAGACATTTCTATTTACACGACCTAACTAACTAAAATATATTTTATGAATAGTATTGGTCGCCAAAGCGACTTGTTAAACTTAATCTGCATATATACTTGTAGCAATATTCCTTAAATTACTATTACCACACACACTGCATTTCTAGAAATGTGTAAACTGTGACATGAGTGTGCGGTTGTTCCTGCTTTGGGGAGCGGTGGTGTAGTGGTTAGCATGTTGCGAACCTGGTCACATGGCTCTCCATCCCTGAGTCCTGTCCAACTTGTCCCAACACACCCGAGCAGCAGCCCCATCAGCACCAGAGCTGTCTGTACTCCTAATACCGCTCTAGTACTAAACTTGGTTTCCTGTAAGATTTCGGATTTAAGTTTTGGTATTTACCGCACTGTCACGCAAAGTGTGTGCTGTAGATATCTCGGAGGGTTATGGTTGTCGGTTCCGCGAGATTCCATTGTTAGGAAAAACTGGAGAAAACACGAGCGTGTCAGTGGGGACTCCTCAATACACCACGCTGTGATCCAGCCACCTACCTCTGACACGGATGTTGTGCTACCTCCTGAAGACCACAGCACAATGTGGGAGGTTGAACGATTCAAAGGGCGATGATTATCGCTGGGCGATCCAGAAAACTGGCCTGCAAGGCTCCGGGTTAAAGACATGGGCCAGTTGATGATGATAATGATGGGAGTACCAAACATCGCGTATTTGTCTACCCCGTGTATAGGAGGCGTTCCGACTCGAGAAGACGGGGAGAGAGAAGAAGAAGACTACGGCAGAATCACGGACACAGCAGCTCAAGGGTGAATACAAGCGCGTGCAGGTACAGAGAGACACACAGACACGTGCAGATACAGAGAGACACATGACACTTTTTTGCTGATTGGCCGTGTCGCGTGGTGGAGGGTTACAACACATTTATAAATAACGCGATCAACCCAAAAACGTTGATTATGAATAATATTGGTCGCGACAGTCTACGTGTTAAACAGACACACAGACACGTGCAGATATAGACAAACACGCAAACAATACGGATACTTAGACTTTGGCATAAGAGTGCCCATGAATATCCTCACTAAATCTCCTTTCATGCATTTCATTACTCGACGTTCTCACAAATTAAGTCACCCGCCTCTTTGTACGGAGTTATGAGACGTGGCCGTATCGAAGTCCTTTATGACGTCACATCGCACTGTGTCGTGTTGCGTTTCAAGAGCGCGCCATTATATCTCTGCGTAGGAGTCTCTGCGTGGGACCAAGGCGCGGATCAGCCGAGAGTTTGATCGCCGGAGGGAGCAGCTGAGGGAGGAGGAGAGGGAGGCGCTGGAGCGCGTGGACGAGGAGGGCCGCTCCGCGCTGTCCCGCATCCAGGCGGACATCGCTCGCTACGAGAGCAGAGCACGCGGCCTGGAGCAGGAGATCAACCAGATGCTCGCCGCCCTCGCCGTGCAGGACCCGCTCTCCTTCCTGCAGGTGGCACCACCTCCATTCACTCACCGTGGTGGTTAGGAGATGTTAACTACCTCGCCTGATATGCAGGTCGTGGGTTCAATAACAACCCTGATGTCTGCTGTATATTCGGAGTTTGCATCTCTCTCTCTCCTCGTGCATGCGTGGATTTTTTCCCGGTCCTCCGTTTTTTCCCTCCACATTTATAATCAACATCACACATTCAGAGAATTCGGCAGCCACTAGAAATTTCCACATGATAAGCCACGAAGTTGAGCTGTCATTTATGATAGCCAGGTTGCTTCTGAAAAAGAGTGACATAGCTCAGTGGGCATTACCTGGTAAAAAAATTAAAAGTTCATTTTATTCAGAGTTCAACACACGAGTTGTTGCGCGTTATTAAACCACTCATGTAGGTGCTGGACTAGACCTGTAAAGAGTGGTTTTGTCATGTTTAGACGGCCGTCCGCGTCCAGTTAAACTAACCCTGTTTTTCACCATTATCGGTGTGCAGGTATTTGTTAATTCCCTGATGTCGCACTCCACTGTAAATAGCAGACGACTGTGTGGAGGTGGGGCATCTGCTTATGATGTCAATGTTAATGTGAAATGCGGGTTTGTGTTTTTCAGGATCCCTGCATGAGAGTCTCAGGTCAGTACCAACCCAGACTCAAACTCGAGCTCTGTCTGCCACCTGGTGGACAAATAATTGAACGGTCGTGATGTGATTCCTAATTAACCCCTTTATGCAGTTGGAACCCATATAGTCTATTGTATCCCGTACGGGCAGTCCTCGGGTTACGCACGTAGTTTGTTCGTGAGACTCGTTCGTAAGTCGAACGGTATTATAAGTCGGAAAATAATGATGCACCGTATTTAAATTCTGACACGGTTATAAAATGTGTTACGGTTCAACAAGAGGGAAGCATTGTTAAACTCATAATATAGAAGAAATGTTATACATTTGCATCTAACAATGTAATTTTCTTTTTACTGTATAGTAAATTAAACATAAATAAAATAAATAGAAAAGAAAATGTATGTTCACTTACATTGATGCCGGCCTGTAGTCGGAAGGGTGGCAATGAGTCACCACAACAAACGGGGCACGCATGCACACACAAAGACAAAGACACCCCAACGAAAACAATCCTTCGTGTAGCCTTAACAGGCTGTTTGGGGCAAGTTCTCTCAGTGAGCAGCGCCTAAGATCACCGCCATTGTGGCACACGAGGGGTGGGTGGGCAGCGTCACGACCCACTGCTTTTGTCTCCTCGGTGGCGATGTTTACGCACCAAACCAGGTACTGGTGTTGGCCGTGAGCAAGAATCGAACTCGGTCGTCGCTTTCGTAGCGCAGCGCACTCACCGCTACACTACCGCTCCCCTACCGCTCCCCACACCAATACCAATACCCGTCATTCGCCACTAAGTGACGGTCACGTTACCACGGCGCCTATGCCAGGCCAAGTGCACTTTGAGGCCACGTGAAATGTCGAAGGCTCGCTGACAGGAGGTCTCGGGACAGACCCAGCACATGGGTTGGCTTTGACTGAGATGACTGGTAGATGCACCAGCTGTACCCCCACACTTTTACACACACACACACAATGTCCGTACACACGCAAACACCCCAGCACGAGGCCGACTCATTACACCTGGCATAGGATCGCTTCATTGAACAAAATAGTTCTGCGGTTCAGTTTGCAATTGCGAGTTTGCATTTTAAGTCAAAGTTATTTTTTTATTTCATGGGAGCTGGTTTGTAAGTACGGGCGTTCACAAGTCGAGTGCTGCCTGTTTTGTCCATTTGTAGAGAGACATGAACCCTCATTAGACTCTGTGTGTCTCGTGCTGTGTGTAGAAAGACATGGACCCTCATTAGACTTGTGCCCCGTGCTATGAGTGCAGAAGGAGCTCCGTCTCTCAGGAGACTCAGGATGACCCAGCCCCTGTCTCCAGCGGCCTGAACCTCGCAAAAGTAATCTCAGTGGGAGGCATCCGAACGAATCTCCTGGCTGTTGTGTGTAAGTCTCTCTGCTTCACTCACAGCTGCAGCCCCATTCACTACAAACACAAGATCAGCACCACGAGGCGGGCCTGTGTCGTGTGTTTAAGCCAGGCGAGAGTGCACAGGCACTTGCCAACTTGGGAGGGGGAGACGTGAGGTGGATCAGCGATAAACGCGGTCACCGAGGTGATAACAAAGAGAGCCTCAGTGTATCAAGAGGTACATCACGCAAAGTGTTCCTTGAGAGCAGCACGGTGGCCGTCTAAGCCAGGGGTCGGTAGCCAAAATAACAATAAGAGAATTTTGTTTGAATCCAGTATGTATATAAAAAAGACAACTCTATATTTCAAAATACACCACAATGCATGAGGTGAACAAGAGACGGTGGTGACCTTGAGAAATAACATCACGAAGCGGTCCCTTAAGGAGAGTCGCAGGTTACAGACCCTGGTCTAGGGAGATCAATCACCGTGCAGAGTTTCTGCGTTGAATGTCGACACCGGTGACCGTAGGGCACCCTCAGGCGGGCACCCATTCTGTCACGCGGGGTGGAGTGGGGAGCGGAGGAGGGTGACGGTGCTGGCTGCCGAGTTGGACTCAGAGCTGATGTGAGCCGAACACGTTGTGCCCAGCAGGTGTTCTAAACAAGTACTGTTATATGAATAGATTTTACCCTTTCTGACAATTAAACAGTTGTGTTAAGATGTTAAAACATCAAACTGAAATCGTTGCAAGGAATCATGTCTGCATTAACCACGTACACTTGTGGTGAACATGCAAACAAAAAAAACTATTATTATATTTTATACTGGCAAGGGAGGTCCCATGATGTAGCTGCTCACCCCGAGCTCTCAATGTCGTGATAGTGGCATTGTCCTTGTGCTGGTCGCTTTTGGGCGTTGTCCTCTGGTCTAACACCGTTTTAGACGAGGCTCTAAAGAAAGCTGTCTGGTGTGGACCAATCAGTTTCAAAGACAATGCATCATATACTACCAGAGCATTTTTTGTTTGCATGTTCACCACAAATGTAGTAAATGCAGACACGATTCCTTGCAAAAGGTTTCAGTTTGGTGTTTTAACATCTTAACACGACTGTTTTATTGCCAAAAGGGTGAAACCTATTCTTATATTTTATACTGGCAAGGGAGGTCCCATGAAGGTAGAGCGATTATTGTAGGGGCACAACTCTCACAGAGCAGAGTGGTGGGAGTCAGAGAAGACTGGGATTAAACCACTGACATACAAAGAAGGGCGGGGTAGAGACTAAATGTAATAGAATATTCACACCCAGGCAGCCTTCACACACAGTCAGTGTCTCACACACAGCCAGTGTCTCACACACAGCCAGTGTCTCACACACAGCCTGTGTCTCACACACAGCCCGTGTCTCACGCAACAGCCCATGTCTCACACAAAGTCAGTGTCTAACACACACACAAACATACCGTGTGTCTAACACACACATCATGAGTTGTGAGTGTTTAACCGTGAGATGTTAAGGATCTGTACCTGCGCGTCTCCTCCAGGTGCCCCTGTGGAAGAGAGAGGAGACAGAGAGAGACCATGAGTGACGTCTCTAACCTTGCACCACGAGCCCCTCTGCCACTGCCCGCTCTGTTGTTCTGGACACCCAAACGGCGTCTCCACAGAGGCGCTCCTCACCTGCAGGAAGGCGAGCGAGTCCCTCTCGTGCTGCAGAGCGCGCAGGCGATCGGCTGCCGCCTGGAGCTCCCCGATCTGCCGCTTGTGACGAGCGATGTCCTCGTCTATCCGTGACAGCAGCTCGCGCTCCTTCACGGCCACGCGTTGGAGAGCCTCCCTCTCGTCCTCGTCCAGAGCCTTCTTTAGGCGGGCGAACTTGCCCGTGATGCGACCCCTGATCCGGCCACCGATTCCTGCGGAGACGCGGGCACCACGGTTGGCTCTTTGAGCCATGAGTCACTCCGTGTGTGCGTGTGGGCGCCGAGGTGGCTACGAGATGTTGACTCCCTCGCCTGGTATACAGCAGGTCGGGGTTCGATCCTGACCCTGACGCCTCTATATTTGGAGTTTGTTCTCTCTGTAGCCGTATGGATTTTTCTTCGAGTCTCCCTGTTTTGCCTTCACATTTAGGATCAACGTCGCGCGTTTAGAGTATTTAGCTGCTATCAAATTAAACGTTACAATTAGCCACTTTGTTGAGCTATAATTTGTAATAGCCAGGTCGCTTTGAAAAAAGAACTACATAGCTCAGTGGAGCCATTCCTGGTAAAATAAAAATGAGTTTAATCTATGGGTCTTTATGGGTCTCTATGGGTCTTGACGAGTCTCTAAGCCTATCCCGGGTCTCTATATATCTCTGTTTATCTGTGTGTCTCTTGGTGTCTAGGTTCTCTAGGGTGCCTATGGATCGAAATGGGTCTCTATGTATATTTTGCTGTTGCTATACATTTCCACGTGATAATGATGATATCAGCAATTTGGTTGCTCTGTAATTTGTGATTTCCAGGTCGCTTCTGAACAAGAGCTACACATCTCAGTGGGCCTTACCTGGTAAAATAATAAAATAATATTCCCTAGTGGTGAATCATGCCCAGTGACGAGGCGCCCATGGACTGAGTCGATCCATGCAAGGGGGCAAGAGGGGCGCCGCTCTCTTCTTGTTTCTCCCTAGAGGGCGCTGGGGTCGTGGATGTGGAGACTCGGGCACTCGGAGACCGGTGGGGGCCCCTCGTGGGTCCGACGGATGTGTTGAGATGTTAACTACCTCGCCTGGTATACAGGTGGTCGTGGGTTTGACAACGATCCTCATGCCTGCGTAGATTTTTCTCCGAGTCCTTTGGCTTTATCCTCCACATTTAGAAGCGGCGTATCCAGGTCGGTTTTCCCATACGTCCCAGTCGGGTTTATAATCCAAGGCATTCGTTATCTGCTGTGAACAACCCGCAGGGCCCAAGGGTGTCTTCGGATTGCGTTAAGAGTACAGTATTTAAAGTATGTTGCTGCTATCAATTTCCACCTGTTAAGCCATTTCATTGAGCTTTCATTTGTGATATTCAGGTTCCTTCTGGAAAAGAGCTACAAGGCTCAGTGGGGCATTACCTGGTAAAATAAAAATAGTTGAGTCTATGGATCTCCGTGCATCTCTATTTGTCCCTATGTATCACAATTTGTCCCTTTGTATCTCTATGCGTCTCTATATCTCTATGTATCCCTATGTATCTCTATGGGTCTCTATGTATCTCTATGGGTCTCTGTATCTCGATGGGTCTGCTGTATATATTTCTACGTGATGATGATGTCAGCCACTTTGTTGAGCTGCTCTCATTTGTGACAGCCAGGGTAGCTTCTGAAAAAATCTACACAGCTCAGTGGGCTTTACCTGATTAAATAAATAATTGTAATTTAATAGACTCAGGGATGGCGTGAGGTTCAGCTGTGCGATGTTCAAGCCTCTGCGTCCGTGCCAGTGCAGTGCACCAGTTGCACCACAGCTCCACCCAACAATCCTGGTCACTTTATGTAATTTTTTGTGCCACAGGAGTGGAAGACGCAATACTGAGTAACACGACCTTTTGGCAGACTCGCCGATGCAGCTATCGAATGCGGTAAACGTGCAACCCCCTCGTGGGTAATGTTGAGTTTGAAAGTTAATGATATAGTTATAGTAATAGGCATCAAAGTTATGAATCTGCACCAAATTCGTTTGAATGCATTTTGACCTCCACGACTTCCACACTGGGTGGAGGTCACGGGGGTCAAAGAGCCAGACCAGGACACGGTACCTGCGCCTCCTTGCGAGCGGCCTCCATCCGCTTCACGGACTCCTCCGCCTTCTTCCTCTTCTCCTCCACCGCTCGCGTCTCCTCCCCTATGCACGTCTGTAGTGAGAGACGAGACGTCACCAGGGGAGACTCCAGCCCCTGAGCCACCCCTCACACCGCCCTTCCCTCCACACCGACCACTCCACAGTCAAGGCCCTCATCTCCACGCTGCCTCTGTACGTCGACTGAGATGGGGGAACTGGGAGTGGGCAAGCTGATGCCTCGTTGTAGCACCAGCCGGTAGGAGCCGTGCTGGCTTGGGTGGCCATACTGACTCGGATCCAAAGGCTCATGTGCCCAGAGCTGTCTTGTTTAGAAGATAACTCTAGTAGAATTGTCTATCAGGTGGCTGTGATATTGGTGTCAAATATCTATCCACTCAATTCTATTACACGATAATTTTCTTTAGTGAGAGCCTAGCATTCAATACATCCTAATGCCGTTTCCTAAAACAACAAGCAGGAGATGGCTACACAGGCAGAGACAATCATACCAGAGAGCATGAACACACAATTGTTTTTGTTTCACGACATGTTGTGCAGCCCAGTGACAGAATTGGTCAGATCGTGTTGCATTGTCTCATTGAGGGCCTCACCTTCCGTGTCTCGTGCTCCTTCTTCAGCGTGGTGACATCATGTCCTTTGTGTTCTCCTGCGATTGTGCAAGTTGAGCAGACCAGGCTGCTGTCTACTGTGCAGTAGAATTTCAGCTCCTCACTGTGTTCAGGGCATCTTCGCTCATCCAAGCTCACAGTAGGATCCACCACAGCGTGGTCTCTCAACCTGGGATTCTCCAGGTGAGGCCTAAAATGAGAAAAACAGTAGGACATCTCGCATCTCAGGCAGGTCTTCACTGCAGGAGTTTGGCCATCACCGCAGATGTCACACACGATGGCCGCGGCCATCCCGTCTCCAACTCTGAGCTGCTCCGCCAGGTTGGCGAGGGCCACGTTCCTCCTCAGCTGGGGTCGCACAGGGAAGGTCGCTCGGCACTGCGGGCAGCTGAAGCTGCTCGCCGTCTCCCAGGCGGCCTCCAGGCACCGCAGGCAGAACGAGTGTCCGCAGCTCAGCGTGGCGGGGCAGACGAACTTGCCCAGGCAGATGGAGCAGCGCAGCTCACTATCCACACTCTCACTGGGAGTCGCGCTCGCCATGACCCATGGCTTCGCTGGGATCGCTCGCTGTGTGGCTCAGAGAGACGCTGGACCAGGACCTCTCTCTTATAGCGACGGTGAAGAAGGAAGTAAAATACATGAAATGCTTTCATTGTCGTCACTGACATCACGAGACACCGCCTGGAATGTGAACCCGCGCCCCGAGGTGCGCAAACAGCAGCCTCAAGGTGAACACGGCTACTGTACACACCTTGACATTTTAAGAAATGAGTGCTGTTGTTAATATAAATCGGTGAGGCTCAGCTGCGGTGGTTCATTTGTGAGATGAGTGTCGAGAGATGAACTCATCCTTCTACAGCAATTTGGTAGCAAGATGTTATCTCCCTCACCCAGTGTACAGGAGATGGTGGGATTGTATCCCACCATCTCCTGTACACTGCAATTCCGCAGAAAAGGTTAAGACCCACTGCTGTCAGTATATATAGTGTACAGTACTACACAGAGACACACAGAAGTGTATATAGTGTACAGTACTACACAGAGACACAGAATTCTATATATAGTGTACAGTACTACACAGAGACACACAGAAGTCTATATATAGTGTACAGTACTACACAGACACCCAGAAGTGTATATAGAGTGTACAGTACTACACAGACACACACAGAAGTGTATATAGAGTGTACAGTATTACACAGAGACACAGAAGTATATATATAGGGTACAGTACTACACAGAGACACAGAAGTCTATACATAGTGTACAGTCAGTTTAACACGTAGGCTTTCGCGACCAATGTTATTCATAATCAACGATTTTTGGGTTTAGATCGCGTTTATTTATAAATGTGTCGTAACCCTCCACCACCGACACGGCCAATCAGTAAAAATGTGTCACGTTGACAAAGACAAATAGTTCACTGCTTTAGCCCACCGGTGTGTTGAAGCAACAACATTTACAATTTGAGTACGACGTTTCGCTGGTAATTGCAACCAGCATCATCGGGCAATTCGCCAGAATGGTGAGGCTCTCCTGTGTCTCCCGTTCTTATATAGAGCAGCAGCAGGGTGACGTCATCATTAACTCATCAGGTGCAAAGATTCAAGGGGGGAGTGATTGTAATTATATACTAGATTAGTAATCAGGCTATTGTTACGATGCGAGTTTTAGATTAGTAATCATTTGGAATGTGCTTTATTGTGATTATGCTACATTAGTAATCAGTTAGTGGTTGTTTCCCTTATAAGTAATTGTAATGTATCTTATTTAATAATACGCTTCCAGGCCGCACTAAGCCTGTAGCTGTCTGAGCGATTAAAGTTATTTCTGTTTCTCTCAATTTCAATCGATTCTCTAATTAGTCTTTGCCAGTAGTAACTCGTTTTACACAACACTTCCACGTTGTCAAAATCAATTGAGTGTCCCTGTTGGCATGCATGTTCTGCTACTGCCGACAGTTGTGTTTGTGATAGTTTAATATTTCTCTGGTGTTCTTTTAGTCTTACACTAACGTTACGCCCTGTCTGTCCAATATAGCATCTGCCACATACACAATTAATCCGATATACACCTTCTGTTGATAATTTAGGTAATTCGTCTTTAGTGCACGTTACTAGTTGTTGAATTTTGTGTACTGTACCAAATCTTACTGTAATGTTTTGCTTTTGCAAAACACGGGCTAATTTATCAGTTACTCCTGAGATAAATGGTATTTTTATTGTTTAATAATCTGATCGCTTTCAGCAGTGTTGCTTTTCGATCGTGATTTGGCTTTTAGTGCTCTGTTAATTTGAGCATTATTGTAGCCATTCTGTCTTAGTACTTCTTTAACATGTTTAATCTCTCTCACTAGACTTTCACCATCTGACACTGTCCGATGATGAGCGTCTTGTAAGAGAGGATTTCTGAGCTGGGTGATGATGCGAATCTGCATTCAGATAGGCATCAGTGTGCGTTGGCTTTCTGTAAACGCTGTGTGTTATTTTACCGTTTGGGCCATGCCCAAGTAAAATATCCAGGAACGGGAGTGTGTTATTCACCTCCATTTCCATGGTGAACTGAATGGCCGGGTTTTGTGCATTGAGATGATTTAGAAAATCGTTAAGTGTATCTTTACCATGTGGCCAGACAACCAAAGTGTCATCCACATATCTAAACCAAAAGGATGGTTTTAATGTGCTCGAGGCAAGTGCTCTGGTTTCAAAGTTTTCCATGTACAAATTTGCTATGTTCTTTGCTATGGAAAACTTTGAAACCAGAGCACTTGCCTCGAGCACATTAAAACCATCCTTTTGGTTTAGATATGTGGATGACACTTTGGTTGTCTGGCCACATGGTAAAGATACACTTAACGATTTTCTAAATCATCTCAATGCACAAAACCCGGCCATTCAGTTCACCATGGAAATGGAGGTGAATAACACACTCCCGTTCCTGGATGATTTACTTGGCATGGCCCAAACGGTAAAATAACACACAGCGTTTACAGAAAGCCAACGCACACTGATGCCTATCTGAATGCAGATTCGCATCATCACCCAGCTCAGAAATCCTCTCTTATCAAGACGCTCATACATCGGGCTAAAACAGTGTCAGATGGTGAAAGTCTAGTGAGAGAGATTAAACATGTTAAAGAAGCACTAAGACAGAATGGCTACAATAATGCTCAAATTAACAGAGCACTAAAAGCCAAATCACGATCGAAAAGCAACACTGCTGAAAGCGATCAGATTATTAAAACAATAAAAATACCATTTATCTCAGGAGTAACTGATAAATTAGCCCGTGTTTTGCAAAAGCAAAACATTACAGTAAGATTTGATACAGTACACAAAATTCAACAACTAGTAACGTGCACTAAAGACGAATTACCTAAATTATCAACAGAAGGTGTATATCGGATTAATTGTGTATGTGGCAGATGCTATATTGGACAGACAGGGCGTAACGTTAGTGTAAGACAAAAAGAACACCAGAGAAATATTAAACTATCACAAACACAACTGTCGGCAGTAGCAGAACATGCATGCCAACAGGGACACTCAATTGATTTGACAACGTGGAAGTGTTGTGTAAAACTAGTTACTACTGGCAAAGACTAATTAGAGAATCGATTGAAATTGAGAGAAACAGAAATAACTTTAATCGCTCAGACAGCTACAGGCTTAGTGCGGCCTGGAAGCGTATTATTAAATAAGATACATTACAATTACTTATAAGGGAAACAACCACTAACTGATTACTAATGTAGCATAATCACAATAAAACACATTCCAAATGATTACTAATCTACAACTCGCATCGTAACAATAGCCTGATTACTAATCTAGTATATAATTACAATCACTCCCCCCTTGAATCTTTGCACCTGATGAGTTAATGCGTTAATGATGACGTCATCCTGCTGCTGCTCTATATAAGAACGGGAGACACAGGAGAGCCTCACCATTCTGGCGAATTGCCCGATGATGCTGGTTGTAATTACCAGCGAAACGTCGTACTCAAATTGTAAATGTTGTTGCTTCAACACATCGGTGGGCTAAAGCAGTGAACTATTTGTCTTTGTCAACGTGACACATTTTTTACTGATTGGCCGTGTCGGGTGGTGGAGGGTTACGACACATTTATAAATAAACGCGATCTAAACCCAAAAATCGTTGATTATGAATAACATTGGTCGCGAAAGCCTACGTGTTAAACCCAATATTATATTTCATTTATTCATCATTACGCAATTTTATTTTCCCGTAAAGCGGTGTTCTTGAGCAACGCAACAACAACTTCCACGTAAAATGTTGTGCCAATTCGTTACGACATCAGCACTCACTGGTTTGTTTCAGAGAGTAAACCCACTACAACATTGACAATTCGAGTGCCGTGACGTTTCGCCGGTAATTTTGACTAGCGTCATACAAGTTACGAATTGGCACGTTTTGTTCACGTGACAAACCCTTAATGATTGCCGTGTCGTCTGGTGGTGGCGGGTTTAACGGCACCACATTCATATTTATGCGATCTTCCGCAAAAAAAACCTCCACAATGGATAACAGCAACCAGCTTTTCGTGCAACTTTGCCAGGAATTTGTTTGTGTTTACTCTGCTGCACGACAAACAAACAGGTTGAGCAGGCTGATGTAGTCACTAATTGTACGCATTTTGTGCTAAGTGACAACCCATTTACTAATTGACTGCGTCAGGTGGTTAGCAATGGTGGCGGGTCTAATGATGGCACATTAATATTCACGCGATCTAACCCATAAAGCAAAAAAAACACCGTGATGGAAAATTTTGGTTGCGAAAGCCCGTAATTTTTTTTATAATCTTTTTTCGTTAAAAAAAAGGACATTTTTTTCTTCCATTTGCATCGACAAACCCCAGTGAACTCTCGCGGACCACCTCCCACTAATCACCCACCCACGCATTCACGAGGGGGGGGGGGGGCGCGCTCTCGTTCGCCCCACAGCAGCGAAGCGAACCTCTGGCAGCGTCTTGCGGTGACTCATGACGATTGGCCTCCTGGGTGAGGCGAAGTTGGCAGGATGAGGAGTAGGTGCGCAACGCCAACAACGCGGCTCTCATTGTTACGTCACGCGGCGGGAGGAGCTGGCTCTGCCATATAAAGCAAGGGAGCGACTGACACAGGGACATCTGCTTTTCGCGCAGTCGACATCTTTCACGTGAGTGGTGAGTTGGCTGGGGGTGGATGGCGGGTGGGTCCTTACGCTGGAAAGGGATTTCTGGAGGATTTCAGATTTATGCCCACCCCCCCCCCCCAATTGAGACCATACCCTACGCATTCGCGAATATTTTTTGCCATTAATTGGGGGGGGGGGGAGATGCAGGGGGAGGGGGTGAGTTTCTTTAGCCCACGATAGATTTTGCCCCAGAGCTCGCCGCTCCGATCAATCCTCGTGATTTATCCTCAGCCGTCGCCTCTGGCTCGGCGACAGGGTTTCAGTGATTTCACTGGTCAACNAAAAAAAATTTTTTTCTGGCCTGGACTTTTGCAGCTGTTTTAGACTAATTTCAGGGTGCTGATTCCAAATCTGATCTTGAGATTTGCTCTATCACATAATTTTTATGCTATCGGTATACCCATTTTCATTGATTTTACCCGAAATTAACTCTGTCACTTATGATTGCAAGTTGTTGCGAGTCAGTGACTGCTTTAGTGTTAAAATATGGTGCTGTATTTTTAGGATAGTGTGTTTATAATATAATTTTATGTAGATATCCACATTTATTTAATATTTTTCTTCTGCGTTTTATTAAAAATGCAATATTTGATATCTCAAAAACCTGATGTGATAGACAAAAACTGATGCCAGATTTGGAATCAGCACCCCAAAATTACCTTAACACCGTTGGAATACCTTATGCCAGAAAAAGTGTGTTGACCAGTGATAATTTACTGTCGTTGTCGAGAATACAAACTTTTTTTGTGATTGCGTTCACGATGCGGTCGGTTGCTATGCAACGCGAGAACGTGCATCAGCTCTCCTTGTATTGCAACTGCTGGATGATGGCCTCCTGTAGCTGTGTGGGTCATGGGGGTGGGTGGCAGGGACTGGGTCAGTGGTTCTTCTTCTTATCCTGGGGTGCTGGAGGTGCCCTGTCTGGGGGTGGGGGGGGGCGAGGAGACATGGGCAGGTTTTTTTTTAGAAGGTAAGTATCGAAAATGAAAATTAGGCACGGGCGCGTAAGTACAACTACTTTGTTTAATCAAACCCAATGTACCAGTTGAAAGGGTAAAAACCTATAACTATATTTTGCTTACCCCGAGCTCTCAATACTCTGATAGTGCGCTGTCTTTGAGTTGTACGCCTTTTGGCGTCATCTGGTCCAACAACAATGGAGACTAGGCTCTAAGAAAAGCTGTCTCGGGTGTGAACAATCAACTTCAAGGACAGTGCATATCATTATCATCATCAGAGTTGTTTCTTTTTGTTTGCATTTTGACTGCTTGTGTTGTGGTTATGCAAACATGATGCCTTGTATAAAGGTGTCAGTTTTTGTACCAGTTGAAAGGGTAAAAACCTATTACTATTATATGTTTACTAAGAACCAATGGGCGCAAGGCTGCAGATGGTTAGACACCTGCAGTCCCCAAGACCGTAAGCAGGTGACTGTGAATTGCGTGGCTACAATGGTGCTGTAGACGCGTGCGTGTTGTGCCGTGATTATTTTTGCCGCGAACAAAAAACTGGCGCAATCTAAGATGGTTGACGCCTTCGAAGAATGTTGGCACGAGGTTTGGCTATTTGCCCATGCTTGGCAATAAAGTTATGAAAACCGCAGCCGTCCACGATGAGCGATGCATTTCCCAATAGACAGCTGTCGCATTCAATTTGGCCCTCTCAAATGATGTCTGGATGAATTGATATCACGTTTGGCTGGACCTTCTGATAAACACAAACTCTGGGCATTAATTACTTCGAGGTTCAACATAAAGACAAGAATGTCTCACTTCAGTCATTTCTTGCTGTGGTTTTCACACTGATGATTGCTTGTGTTGCAATCGAAACGTCGTGATATAAAACAAGTATAACCCGTAAAAACAAAGTTTTACACTATAAATCCTTGATATGCGTGGCAGCGAACTTAATATAAAGGATTTAAAATATATTCGCCTGTGGAGGACGCGGGATCGATCCCGCGACCTTTGGCATGGGAAGCGAGGGCACTACCAACTGCGCTACTCCGCCACGGCCTGTGGAGGGTTACGCTCTGGGTTCTTATACTGTGACGTTCAACCAAAGCCAAGAATGAGTTCTATTTGAATATATGTAAAATNAAATTTTTTGCCTAAAAAGTGTAAAATTTTGGGAATTTTTTTTCACGAACATTAATTGTCTGGCACAACGAGTCTGTGTGAAAAATGTCAGCTCGATTGGATCACGGGAAGTGGGTTAAAAAACGACCGAAAGATTTGCACGGTCGTAAGCAAGCAAGCAAGCACGCAAGCATGCGAACTTAATATAACGGATTTAAAAACTATATTTCACTACGTGACTTTACCGAAAGAACCAAAGAGTAAGAATGTCACGCTACAACTACAGTCACGGTGAACGGCAGCGATGCGTTCAAATGATAAGATGGCAGCCGCAAGAGACGAGGCTTTAAAACACGCGTGGCATGCTCTCCCCATTGCTTCTGTCTCGCTCTCAGGTCGAAATCATGGTGTACCCGACCACACTTCACATCATTGGTGGCCAAGGTGGAAACGCGTTCTCGTTCAACGGGCAGGAGAATGCGGCGACGCTGCAGAAGCTCTCTGTGAGCGTTGGGGGATGGCAGGTGAGGGGCGTGCAGGTGTGGCTGACGGACGGGCGCAGGGAGACATTCGGCGCCATGGACTCCTCCGCTAAGGAGTTCGAATTCGAGTCGGGCGAGTTCATCAAGAGCCTCTCGCTGTGGGGCAACGGAGCCGGCACTCGCCTGGGTGCTATCAAGTTCAGAACGAGCCGAAGCCGCGAGTTCTTTGCCAAGATGACGGACTGGGGCTCAAGACCGAGTACAAGATCGACGTGGGCTCTGGCATCTGCTGGGTGTTCAGGGCCGAGGGGGGTCCGACATCGACTCCATGGGCTTCCTCTTCATCAATGCCATAAAGTCGTCGGTGATCCAGGACATGAAGTACCCGACCATGCACCAATTCTGCCCAACGTGCAGATGGAGGAGATCAAAGAAATGGAGTACAAGAACGACACCAGCATCGTGCAATCGTACAAATTCGAGAGCTCCAAGAAGATCATTAAAAAGTCATCGTGGTCCACCACCAACAAGATCGAGTCCACCTTCAGCCTGTCGGTGAAGGCCGGCATCCCCGAGGTCATGGAGGTGGAGACTGGATTCAGCTTCACCGTGGGCAGTGAGAGCACGCACGCGGTGGAGGAGTCCGAGGAGAAGACGGAAACGCTCACGTTCCCCGTCACTGTCCCGACGCACAAGACCGTCACCGTGGTCGCCAACATCGGGCGTGCGGACATCGACCTTCCGTACACGGCCCTGCTGCGCATCACCTGCGTGAACGGCGCATCCCTTGACGCTCCCTGAGCGGCATCTACAAGGGGCTCACCTACACCAAGATGACCGCCGTTGCTACCGAGAGCTAGAGCGGCGTTTCGCAGCACCCCTTTTTTTTTATTTGGTGATGTTGATGAAGTGTTCTAAAGGAAAGTGCTTCTTTGGCTGTGTAAAAGTCACCAATAAAAAGGCCTACATTGAACCGTTTGCTTTTCCAAGTTTCTGAGTTGTTTCCCGGTCGATGCTGTGGTGCAGGAAGACATTTCCCATTGAGGCACTGAAAGTTACGAAAGCCTAAGTGTTTGCGCATACAGGTGTTAACGCAACCATGGCACTTTCAGAATCGATTTTCCACTTGTGGAAAGTCTGATCGAAGCGTCTCGTTGAACCCTGGATAATGAAATGCATTCATTCATCATCCATTTGGGTTGATGTTGGATGTCTCCAGCGAAATAAAAGCTTGCACCACCACTAACACCACCACTACCACCGCCACGACTAACACTACCAACAACACCACTACCACCAACAACACCACTACCACCAACACCACACCACCAACACCACTACCACCAACACCATACCACCACCACTACCAACACCAACACCACTACCACCACCAAACCACTACCACACCAACACCACTACCACCACACCACTGCCACCACCAACACTACCACCAACACCACTACCACACCAACACCACTACCACCACCAACACCACTACCACCACCAACACCACTACTACCACCACCAAACCACTACCACCACCAACACCACTACCACCACTACCACCACCAACACCACTACCACCACTACACCACTACCACCACCAAACCACTACCACCACCAACACCCCCATCACNACCACCACCAAACCACTACCACCACCAACACCACTACCACCACCAACAACACCACTACCACCAACACCACTACACCACCACTCAGCCCCTGCCCCAAACCACCACAGGGTAGAGGGGGTGCGGGGTGCTAGGGAAGGGTGCGTGAGGTGGCNGGGGGGGGTGTCTGGTGAGGGGGGGGCTTGGGGTTGTCACGTGATAGGAGGGACCCCTAGGGGTGGGGGAGATGGGCATGTTGGGGGTCACGTGGGGTTCATTGTTTCACTGCCGGACTGGTCCAGAGTTGCGGACCGAGTCACGAATCGCGACCGATTCCCAGACGCCGTTTGGGTCCCTGCGCTGCCTGGAGCGGTGTTGGTGCGCGCCACGCGAGGGCGATGCCACTCCACCGGAGGGATTCGCGGGCGCTGAATAAGGGGCATTCCATTTAGTAGGTACGCAAAAATCGTCCCCCAGCGTCGGGTGGACAATCCCGGTGCATCTTCTTGGTTCTTTCGGTAAAGTCACGTAGAAGGAAATAATAAAATAAAAAAGCATTACATATATTTAAATATGGCTTATTTTTTTTACTTTATTCATAATATTTATAAAGTTGTATTTTTATTATTTTATTATTTCCCTTCTACGTGACTTTACCGAAAGAACCAAGAAGATGAATCCCTGCAGTTACGAAAGCTTAAATCGAAATCTCTGGCTAATTTACAGCCTCAGCTATTTTTGAGTTTCACAAATATTTTTTATCCACCAAGCCCCCAACTCCATCAAAAGGCTTCCACGCAGGTGGGGTCCACCGAGTGATGCTGATCAAGATGGTGGTGAAGCCTCTTAAGGCTGTGCGTGTGTTATACTGACGAAGCGCTACACTTTAAGAATTGTTATAATCTTCATAGTTTTTCAAAACAACTCAACACATTCATAAATAACACCACCATTAAAGAAAATGCATTCATACACATAAAACGCGACGTTTATAGCAATTGCTATTTTTCTTATATCCATTTGGAATATGCTCTCAAGCAATTGCCTGAAACGTCGGCAGTTGTGCGTTTTCTATTATCTAGCCGTTTTTGAGCAATGTTTTTAGAGTGTGTTATCTTGTGCACAACTGTCAACGTAGTATCATCAAATAATAATACATCTGCAAGTTATACAGGAGGTTTTTTCACGTTGAGGACTGACAGCCAGCTTAATGTACCTGCGATCTTTGGAGGCCAACTAGAAGTGGAATGATTCAGCAAACATTGGTACAAGGTTCAGCAAAGTGGAGCGTTTTATCTCCTGAATATCTCCAGTGAAAATAGTTTAAAATAAGTTATAATTTAATTGTGCACTCGAGACAAAAGCAAACAAATCACTTCTGGGTAACCCTCGTATCTCTGCAACAGTGGCCAAGCGTCACTGCATTGGTGGCAAGATGTTCACTACCTCGCCTGGTATACAGGAGGTCGTGGGTTCGATCCTGATCCTAACGCCCGCTGTATATGTTGAGTCATCACGTCTCTCTCCCGATGTCGCGTAGATTTCTCTCTGGGTCCTCCGTTTTCTCCTCCACATTTAGAATCAATTTGCATTCAGAGGATTTGGCTGCCGCTATAACAAGCCACTCCGTTGAGCTGTCATTTGTGATAACCACGTCACATGTGAACAAGTATAACCCGTAAAAACAACGTTTTTCACTATAAATCCTTTATATGCGTGGCGGCTAGAGTCCTCTCGTCCTCTGGCTTAAGATGGCTGCCACCTATGGGTCAGATGATTGCATGGCACCATTAAGCAATTGGTAATTAAATATAAAAAAAAATCCTAAAATGTTGAAAATTTTGGAAAAAAATTCACGAAAATTAATTGTCACGCACAACGAGTCGGTGTGGAAAATGTCAGCTCGATTGGATCACGGGAAGTGGGTTAAAAAACGACCGAAAGATTTGCACGGTCGTAAGCGCGCAAGCAAGTGAACTTAATATAAAGGATTTAAAAAGAGCGACTTCTCTCGGTGAGCCTTGCCTAGTTAAATAAAAAATGTTTTTAGTTCACATCATCCCACATGCCACAATCCAACACTCCTGAAATATATGTTAGCCGACATTTGCTATTCAAAACTGCTATAATACGGAAATTAAACAATATTTAGGTGTAATAATAAACACATCTTCATATCTCATCATATTCATTAGGCAAATAATACCGTACTAATGGTGAACTAATGAAACAAAAACGCTTCTCTTTTTGAATCAGCCACTGCAGTCATCTCGACCAAGACGCAGAACCAACTCGGCTCGCGACAAACGCTCAACCTGAAGGCAGCCATTTTGTACGTTTTAACCATTAACACTTAAAAAAACCCATTAAATTCAACAATCTACACAAATAACTGCCTCTATTTATATTTTCGTACCATTAAGAACGTTGTATCCGCATTCCGATCGCTATATGCGCATTAATTTACCTCAGAATTTCCATAACGATGTTGTCAACGCTCGTTAATTGTAACTAAAGAAATGAACAAAATGGAGTCTCCGACGCCATGGAGTCTCCGACGCCATTTTGTATTTACACTTTTGGCGCCAAAAAATGAAGCGGCGAATGAGGCAACTTTGAAGACTTTAAATCATTGGCGGAGTTTGACTTCTATATTTGTCCCTCATTTAATTTATTTTTATTTGTAAATCATGAAAATAAATTAATAAAGGTATTCAATCTTTTTTTTAGGGGGGCGTTTTCCCCCCGTGCCCCCTCCTCCCCCGTGCCCCCCTCCTCCCCCGTGCCCCCCTCCTCCCCCTTGCCCCTCCCCCGTGCCCCCCTCCTCCCCCGTGCCCCCCTCCTCCCCCGTGCCCCCCTCCTCCCCCCGTGCCCCCCTCCTCCCCCGTGCCCCCCTCCCCCCCCCCGTGNCCCCCCCTGCCCCCCCTTCCCCCCCCCCCTCCTNCCCCCGTGCCCCCCCCCCCCTCCCCCCCCGTGNCCCCCCTCCCCCCCGTGCCCCCCTCCCCGTGCCCCCCTCCCCCCCGTGCCCCCCTCCCCCCCGTGCCCCCCTCCCCCCCGTGNCCCCCCTCCCCCCCCTCCTCCCCCGTGCCCCCCTCCTNCCCCGTGCCCCCCTCCCCCCCGTGCCCCCTCCTCCCCCGTGNCCCCCCCTNCCCCCCGTGCCCCCCTCCTCCCCGTGNCCCTCCTCCTCCCCCGTGNCCCCCTCCTCCCCCGTGCCCCCCTCCTCCCCCGTGCCCCCCCTCCCCCCCGTGCCCCCCCTNCCCCCCGTGCCCCCCCCTCCCCCCGTGNCCCCCTCCTCCCCCGTGCCCCCCTCCCCCCGCATGCCCCCCTCCCCCCCCCCGTGTNCCCCCTCCCCCCCCGTGCCCCCCTCCCCCCCCGTGCCCCCCTCCCCCCCCGTGCCCCCCTCCTCCCACCAATACCACCACCAATACCACCACCACCACACCGCTCCACGCCCACCAACGGAGTGGAGCTGACGAGAGCTCTGCTCCACTCAGCCCCCTGCGCATTGTCAGAGTCGTGGTTGAGACTGCAGGAGGGGTAGAATTAATTTGCTTGGCAGTGGCTGTGTAGAGGATGAGGTCCTCGTGTTTAATTAATGAACGGCGTTGCGGGATGCAGTGAGCACGAATGACGCTGTGCACAACTACATTGTTGTTGTTTGTATTCTGTATTTTTATTGTAGAATCGACGATACAAGCGTTACAATGCGACTGTCGTAGACGTACATTTATACTTTTAAAAACCAATATTATTGTTTTGACGTAAAACTTTTCTTGACTGATGACGGCCGCTTGTTTTGCGATCAAAACGTCATGAATTTTTGGTTTTATATTTTTATTTAATGTTTATTATTAAATTTTTCATATTTTTCTTATTTTTCTTTTTTCTATCTACATTACCTTACCGAAAGAACGTAACGAATATAATATTATTGTTGTTGTGTTTCTCCCACAACCCATGACACCAGCAGTGTATAAACCCATCCCAGTTCACCATTGCTAATCACTGCACCCCGACACCACAGTCACACTCCTCTGGCAGGGTGAATACATCCACGTTGGCTTCACACACACACAGAGCGGTACTTATTTTATCCCTCCCCCCCATGAATGTTGTGAGGATTGTTTACGCTCAGCCACCCCGTTGTGATGGAGAGCCACGCAGCCCCGAGCCACCGACAGCCACCAGCCAGTCACGGGCGTGGCGCTGCACGTGGCGGTGACGAGGGTGGCGAGCGCCGTGCGTCGTGGTGGCGTCTGCCCTCTGCGCTGTTCACGATCACCTCTCTCAGGACGCACCACTCATATCCACAATCCTCACTGAGCACCATATACCCCCACCCACAGCCCAGGGTGTAGGGGCTGAGTGAAAGTTTTATTAAACGAGTGTAACAGCGCCATGGAGTCGGCGCTGTAAAACGACAGCAGCCCCGCGTCCCAGTCCAGGTGGACCCCGACTCTCCGCGGAGGCTGCGGCACCGACAGTGACGTCTCTACCCCGCCATGCCGCACTGAGAAGCTGTCGCAATCTTTCTGTAGACACCAGGAGACGTCGCTCTCTCCCAGGCCGCACTCATCACCATCCCTCTCCGTGGGATCGTCCCGTACGCGACTCCAACCCGACACCCCTCGCGCTCCCCACGTCCACCTCCCAGTAGTGCTGACCCGACGAGAAGCTCTCAGAGCACAGGGCTTGTGGATAGACTCAAAGCGGTGTGGGTGATGGGGGCGACCCTGGGGACAAGCTCCACGTCATCGTCCTGAGATCCGAGGAAATCTGGAGGTCGTCGTGGCTGAGNTTGTGTCCAGAGTCGGTGAGCGTCCATCTGTGGTGAGTATTAATGTACACATACTAATATTAGTTAGTATTAGTGTACATATACTAATATTCGTTAGTATTAGTGTACACATACTAATATTAGTTAGTATTAGTGTACACATACTAATATTAGTTAGTGTTAGTGTACACACTAATATTAGTTAGTATTAGTGTACACATACTAATATTAGTTAGTATTAGTGTACACATACTAATATTCATCAGTATTAGTGGACAAATACTAATATTAGTTAGTGTTAGTGTACACATACTAATATTAGTTAGTATTAGTGTACACATACTAATATTAGTTAGTATTAGTGTACACATACTAATATTAGTTAGTATTAGTGTACACATACTAATATTCGTCAGTATTAGTGGACAAATACTAATATTAGTTAGTATTAGTGTACACACACTAATATTAGTTGGTATTAGTGTACACATACTAATATTAGTTACTATTAGTGTACACACTAATATTAGTTAGTGTTAGTGTACACACACTAATATTCGTTAGTATTAGTGTACACATACTAATATTAGTTAGTATTAGTGTACACACACTAATATTAGTTGGTATTAGTGTACACATACTAATATTAGTTACTATTAGTGTACACACTAATATTAGTTAGTATTAGTGTACACATACTAATATTAGTTAGTGTTAGTGTACATATACTAATATTCGTTAGTATTAGTGTACACAAACTAATATTCGTTAGTATTAGTGTACATATACTAATATTCGTTAGTATTAGTGTACACAAACTAATATTCGTTAGTATTAGTGTACATATACTAATATTCGTTAGTATTAGTGTACACAAACTAATATTCGTTAGTATTAGTGTACATATACTAATATTCGTTAGTATTAGTGTACACATACTAATATTCGTTTGTATTAGTGTACATATACTAAAATTAGTTAGTATTAGTGTACACAAACTAATATTCGTTAGTATCAGTGTACACAAACTAATATTCGTTCGTATTAGTGTACACAAACTAATATTCGTTAGTATTAGTGTACACATACTAATATTCGTTAGTATTAGTGTACACATACTAATATTAGTTAGTATTAGTGTACACATATTAATATTAGTTAGTATTAGTGTACATATACTAATATTCGTTAGTGTTAGTGTACACAAACTAATATTCGTTAGTATTAGTGTACATATAATAATATTCGTTAGTATTAGTGTACACTTACTAATAATCGTTAGTATTAGTGTACACATAATAATATTAGTTAATATTAGTGTACACACACTAATATTCGTTAGTATTAGAGTACACTACTAATATTCGTTAGTATTAGTGTACACAAACTAATATTCGTTAGTATTAGTGTACATATACTAATATTCGTTAGTATTAGTGTACACACTAATATTCGTTAGTATTAGTGTACACAAACTAATATTCGTTAGTATTAGTGTACACATACTAATATTCGTTAGTATTAGTGTACACATACTAATATTCGTTAGTATTAGTGTACACATACTAATATTAGTAAGTATTAGTGTACATATACTAATATTCGTTAGTATTAGTGTACACACACTAATATTAGTTAGTATTAGTGTACACAGCTAATATTAGTTAGTATTAGTGTACACATACTAATATTAGTTAGTATTAGTGTACACATACTAATATTGGTTAATATTAGTGTACACACTAATATTAGTTAGTATTAGTGTACACATACTAATATTTAGTTAGTATTAGTGTACACATACTAATAATAGTTAGTATTAGTGTACACATACTAATATTAGTTAGTGTTAGTGTACACACTAATATTAGTTAGTATTAGTGTACACATACTAATATTAGTTAGTATTAGTGTACACATACTAATATTAGTTAGTGGACAAATACTAATATTAGTTAGTGTTAGTGTACACATACTAATATTAGTTAGTATTAGTGTACACATACTAATATTAGTTAGTATTAGTGTACACATACTAATATTAGTTAGTATTAGTGTACACATACTAATATTCGTCAGTATTAGTGGACAAATACTAATATTAGTTAGTGTTAGTGTACACATACTAATATTAGTTAGTATTAGTGTACACATACTAATATTCGTCAGTATTAGTGTACACACACTAATATTCGTTAGTATTAGTGTACACATACTAATATTAGTTAGTATTAGTGTACACACACTAATATTAGTTGGTATTAGTGTACACATACTAATATTAGTTACTATTAGTGTACACACTAATATTAGTTAGTATTAGTGTACACATACTAATATTAGTTAGTGTTAGTGTACATATACTAATATTCGTTAGTATTAGTGTACACAAACTAATATTCGTTAGTATTAGTGTACATATACTAATATTCGTTAGTATTAGTGTACACAACTAATATTCGTTAGTATTAGTGTACATATACTAATATTCGTTAGTATTAGTGTACACAAACTAATATTCGTTAGTATTAGTGTACATATACTAATATTCGTTAGTATTAGTGTACACATACTAATATTCGTTTGTATTAGTGTACATATACTAAATTAGTTAGTATTAGTGTACACAAACTAATATTCGTTAGTATCAGTGTACACAAACTAATATTCGTTCGTATTAGTGTACACAAACTAATATTCGTTAGTATTAGTGTACACATACTAATATTCGTTAGTATTAGTGTACACATACTAATATTAGTTAGTATTAGTGTACACATATTAATATTAGTTAGTATTAGTGTACATATACTAATATTCGTTAGTGTTAGTGTACACAAACTAATATTCGTTAGTATTAGTGTACATATAATAATATTCGTTAGTATTAGTGTACACTTACTAATAATCGTTAGTATTAGTGTACACATAATAATATTAGTTAATATTAGTGTACACACACTAATATTCGTTAGTATTAGAGTACACTTACTAATATTCGTTAGTATTAGTGTACACAAACTAATATTCGTTAGTATTAGTGTACATATACTAATATTCGTTAGTATTAGTGTACACAAACTAATATTCGTTAGTATTAGTGTACACAAACTAATATTCGTTAGTATTAGTGTACACATACTAATATTCGTTAGTATTAGTGTACACATACTAATATTCGTTAGTATTAGTGTACACATACTAATATTAGTTAGTATTAGTGTACACATACTAATATTGGTTAATATTAGTGTACACACACTAATATTCGTTAGTATTAGAGTACACTTACTAATATTCGTTAGTATTAGTGTACACAAACTAATATTCGTTAGTATTAGTGTACATATACTAATATTCGTTAGTATTAGTGTACACAAACTAATATTCGTTAGTATTAGTGTACACAAACTAATATTCGTTAGTATTAGTGTACACATACTAATATTCGTTAGTATTAGTGTACACATACTAATATTCGTTAGTATTAGTGTACACATACTAATATTAGTAAGTATTAGTGTACATATACTAATATTCGTTAGTATTAGTGTACACACACTAATATTAGTTAGTATTAGTGTAAACATGCTAATATTAGTTAGTATTAGTGTACACATACTAATATTAGTTAGTATTAGTGTACACATACTAATATTAGTTAATATAAGTGTACACACACTAATATTAGTTAGTATTAGTGTACATAAACTAATATTCGTTAGTATTAGTGTACACATACTAATATTAGTTAGTATTAGTGTACACACACTAATATTAGTTAGTATTAGTGTACACATACTAATATTAGTTAGTGTTAGTGTACACACACTAATATTAGTTAGTATTAGTGTACATAAACTAATATTCGTTAGTATTAGTGTACATATACTAATATTCGTTAGTATTAGTGTACACAAACTAATATTCGTTAGTATTAGTGTACATATACTAATATTCGTTAGTATTAGTGTACACAAACTAATATTCGTTAGTATTAGTGTACACAAACTAATATTCGTTAGTATTAGTGTACACATACTAATATTAGTTAGAATTAGTGTACACATACTAATATTCGTTAGTATTAACGTTCATATATTCTAATATTCGTGTGTGCAGTGGTAGTGAAGAGCGGTGATGATGCCAGCACCACGATGTTAACGCCACTCTCACATCCACACACAGACATTGTGTGTCACAGTCTCGCACACTCTCACATCCACACACAGACATTGTGTGTCACAGCCTCGCACACTCTCACACCCACACACAGACATTGTGTGTCACAGCCTAGCACACTCTCACATCCACACATTGTGTGTCACAGCCTCGCACACTCTCACATCCACACAGACATTGTGTGTCACAGCCTCACACACTCTCACATCCACACACAGACATTGTGTGTCACAGCCTTGCACACTCTCACATCCACACACAGACATTGTGTGTCACAGCCTAGCACACTCTCACATCCACACACAGACATTGTGTGTCACAGCCTCACACACTCTCACATCCACACACAGACATTGTGTGTCACAGCCTCGCACACTCTCACATCCACACACAGACATTGTGTGTCACAGCCTCGCACACTCTCACATCCACACACAGACATTGTGTGTCACAGCCTAGCACACTCTCACATCCACACACAGACATTGTGTGTCACAGCCTAGCACACTCTCACATCCACACACAGACATCGTGTGTCACAGTCTCGCACACTCTCACATCCACACACACATTGTGTGTCACAGCCTCGCACACTCTCACATCCACACACAGACATTGTGTCACAGCCTCTCACACTCTCACATCCACACACAGACATTGTGTGTCACTCCGCTGCTGGGTGAGCGCCTCCCCTCGCCATGCGCGTCCTGGGGGGGGGGTTATTTGACCATACTTCACCGCTCTCGTCAGTGCTCGTTGGCGAGGGTGGGGCTCGTGAAGGTGGAAGCGTAGAGGTGCAGTACAACAATGGTTCACGCTGCACTGCCCTCTGCTTGTGTGATGTGTAAACATTCGACACGAGGGAGACAAAGGTGGCCGGGCGTGGTGCCTCTTTCTCACTGGGCTGACTCTCGATCTGCCTGATGTCAACTCCCTCACCTGGTATGCAGGAGGTTGTAGGTTTGATCCCGACCCTGACCATGACTGCCGCTCCTGTATATTTGGAGTCTGTGTCTCTCATCATCACAGTGGTCAGGGAGATGTTAACAACCTCGCCAGGTATAGAGGAGGTCATGGGTTCGATTTCGACCTTGACGGTGCCTGCTGTTGCTGCTGTATATTTGGAGTGTTTGTGTCTATCTCCAGTGGTGGTCGCGTGGAATTTTCTCCGCATCCTCCAATTATTTGCTTCACATTTAGACTCAACTTCATGCGTTAAGATCATTTGGTTGCTACTATAAATTTCCATGTGATAATCCACTTAGTTGAGTTGTCATTTGCGGCCAGTTTCCTTGTGAAAAAGAGCCACATAGCTCAGTGGATCTTACCTGGTAAAATATATATTTTTTAAAGATTCACGCCCCAAGGACACGCCACCTGTCTTAAACAAAGTGCAGCAGCCTACCGAGCGGTGCCGGTCTGCATCGTTGTGTTTGTAATTAACGATGTTGACAGAGATCAGTGCAGAGTGCAGAGAGAGACTCACACACGAGAGCCATTCGCTTCGTATTCACTCCTCCTAGCGAGATGACCTCTGTGAGCTCTTGGGACTGAATGTGGGAGGAGGCGCATCCTGGATTCCCTGCGCGTCCAAGATCCTGCACTCAGCACGGGACACGCAGAGTCTATGGAGGTGCAGTCCCTCCACTCACACAGCACGGGACACGCAGAGTCTATGGAGGTGCAGTCCCTCCACTCACACTGCACGGGACACGCAGAGTCTATGGAGGTGCAGTCCCTCCACTCACTAAGCACGGGACACGCAGAGTCTATGGAGGTGCAGTCCCTCCACTCACACTGCACGGACACGCAGAGTCTATGGAGGTGCAGTCCCTCCACTCACTCAGCACGGGACACGCAGAGTCTATGGAGGTGCAGTCCCTCCACTCACTCAGCACGGACACGCAGAGTCTATGGAGGTGCAGTCCCTCACTCACTCAGCACGGGACACGCAGAGTCTATGGAGTGCAGTCCTCCACTCACACAGCACGGGACACGCAGAGTCTATGGAGGTGCAGTCCCTCCACTCACTCAGCACGGGACACGCAGAGTCTATGGAGGTGCAGTCCCTCCACTCACAGCACGGGACACGCAGAGTCTATGGAGGTGCAGTCCCTCCACTCACTCAGCACGGGACACGCAGAGTCCATGGAGTGCAGTCCTCCACTCACACAGCACGGGACACGCAGAGTCTATGGAGGTGCAGTCCTCCACTCACACAGCACGGGACACGCAGAGTCTATGGAGGTGCAGTCCCTCCACTAACACAGCACGGGACACGCAGAGTCTATGGAGGTGCAGTCCTCCACTCACTCAGCACGGGACACGCAGAGTCTATGCAGGTCCATGTCTCTTGACATACGACAATACGGGATACAACTGCATACAATTGGGTTTATTAGGAATCACATCTCGACCGTTCACTGATTTGTCCACCAGGTGGCAGACAGAGCTCGAGTTTGAGTCTGGGTTTGTACTGACCTGAGATTCTCATGCAGGGGATCCTGAAAAACACAAACCCGCATTACACATTAACATTGACATCTAAACAGATGCCCCACCTCCACACAGTCACCTGCCGCTTACAATGGAGCGCAACATCAAGGAATTAATAAATACCTGCAACCAGAGAATGATGAAAAACAGTTATCTATGGGACCTTTTTGCCAATATTGATATGATGAAAAAATAGGAAGTGACTTTATAATGTATGGCAATTAAAAGAGGAGGTGTTAAGATGTGCTTGTTCTTAACACCTAACAGATTCCCAGTGCAAGTTATCACTGCTCAACCAGAGCTATTAATACTTTGATACTTGCATTGCCTTTGTACTGTTAAGCCTCACCATGGCACCTCCTTTGCCAGTACCAAAATATGAGAATAGGATTTCCCTTTTTTCTGGCAACAAAACAGGTGTTAAGATGTTAAAACACCAAACTAAAACCTTTACAAGGAATCATGTCTGCATTAACCACAATGCCTGTGGTCAGAATGCAAACAAAAATACACTCTGATAATATATGTGGCATTGTCCTTGAAACTGATTGATCCACACCAGAAAAAGCTTTCTTTTGGGCCTCGTCTCAAACATTGTAGACCAGAGGACGCCAAAAGGCGTATGCCAAAAGAAACTGTCTCTGATGTGGACCAATCAGTTTCAAAGACAATGCATACAGAATATTATCAGAGTTTGTTCTTTGTATGCATTCTAACCATACATATTGTGGTTAATGCAGACATGATTCCTTGTAAAGGTTTCAGTTTGGTGTTTTAACATCTTAACACCTGTTTTGTTGCCAGAGAAAAGGGGAAAACCTATTATCTAATCGAAGTAAATTTCCCTAAACACCTGATGTTGATTCTAAATGTGGAGGGAAAACCCGCAGACCACACATCTACGAGGAGAGAGGCGCAAACTCGAAATATACAGCAGACGTCAGGGTTGGTATCGAACCCAGGACCTCCTGCACACCAGGCGAGGTAGTTAACATCTCCTCGCCACCACGGCGAGTGAATGGAGGTGGTGCCACCTGCAGGAAGGAGAGCGGGTCCTGCACGGCGAGGGCGGCGAACAGCTGGTTGATCTCCCGCTCCAGGCCGCGTGCTCTGCTCTCGTAGCGAGCGATGTCCGCCTGGATGCGGGACAGCATGGAGCGGCCCTCCTCGTCCACGCGCTCCAGCGCCTCCCTCTCCTCCTCCCTCAGCTGCTCCCTCCGGCGCTCAAACTCTCGGCTGATCCGCGCTTTGGTCCCACGCAGAGACTCCTACACAGACAGTACCGAGTTGTTGAGTCACTTGTTAGGTAATGACGTAATGTGGTATCGTACAGGTAATGATTGTTATCTTACTCGATTATGTACAAGGAGGTGAGCGACGTGTGCATTGGGAGCTCGTGAGCATATAAAGCACGGGAGAATGAGAATGGGATAAGGAGAAAATATCAGAGTCAAGTGTAGTATAGGAATTACGTCTGTCTGTTGCTGAGTGTCAATCTGGGGGAAATTAAATACATCTCTATGGGTATCATTCGCTTCTGTCTGTCTGTCCGTCCAACTCTAGATTTACCAAACGATGCGTCGGATGGAAACGTGAATTATATCAAAACCTAGTCTTGCCGAGGACATTCCCAGAAATTGTGTCAAAGGTCTGCGAATAGAGAGAACAAATATACGTCACATTGCTCTATTGTTATAAACAAAAATGTGCTGAAATAGACAAACAATGCTGATTTCTTAAGCAATACACACGTCCACTCTCCCTTGCCCTCAGGCTAAGTTGGTGCTGTCCATTTTTGGGGGTCAGAAGGGAGGAATCGCAAGCTTCCATGGCAAGCATCGTGGTTGTGAGCAATAAAGGAATCGACAGGGCAAGTCGTCAACGCTTCATCCAGCGCGGAACGATTCCATCCCCCTAAACCAAAACTGCTGTCAAGTTGGAAGTTGCGTCGTAAATTAAATTTCTGTGTCATTCCGTGGTGGCCTTCTAATCATGTCGTAAACGTGTTGCTAATGGGTCCATCCTAAACCGGTTGTAATGTTTCCACATTTTTTCCTGATGTGTAAACATACACTTAAGCAATATATGTAATTCAAGATTATAGTTTCATAAAGGTTGTGCGCTCAAAAAATGGCCTTAAAAAAAAGTGCTGACAGACAAACACAGCTACGAACTCACACTTTGCTCCGTTACAGTTTGATGTCGTTGATTTTGTGATTTAAAGTAGGCAGCAAGCGAGTTGTCATTGGGAAACGATTTGCTTGAAATCCACACCGCTTACAATTCACCAAAGTTGTATGTCGCGCCGACGCGTTGGGCAGTGCTCGTCAATAATAAGAGTTACTTCAGCAGTTTTTTCTTGCTGTGGTTGTCCCACCTGATGACGATTGCTTGTGTTGCGATCGAAACGTCGTGATCTATTATTTTTCTACCTATATGTGACTTTACCGAAAGAACCAAAGAGTATAATAAGAGAGGTTTAATTAAATACGATTGTAGGCAAACCAGAAGAGGGAATTGTGCGGCTGCCATCTCTCTCTGTACCTCCACGCGCCGGAAGTCGTCCCTGAGTGTCCGTGTCCGTGACGCCGCCGTGTTCCTCTTCTCCTCTCTCCCCTCCTTCTTGACTCTGAGCTCCTCCTGCATGTGGTAGATACATAAATAAATACGCGGTGCTCGCCATTGTCATTGGTGGATCACTGAATGATCATCCCGCAACTCTGATTAGCACGGTTGGCTATGAAAGAAGTTCAACACACATACACACATCTGTTGTCATTCTATTTCTGCATACGTCTCTATTATATTTTTCCTCTTCCACGATTGTAATCCGACTGCACTGTCCGTGTCATCTATTGAGATGAAGAATCAAATCGTAACTACTGCAGAGCAATGCAATATCCTGTTAGACAACATAATTGACAAATATCACGTACATTCTAAAATGTTTTTAACCTCTACCAGCGATGGTGTAGCGGCTTCTCACACTCCCTGCTATGCATAGCAACGTTTCTCACTTAGTCAAACTAATATTTAGAATTCTCACGTAAAATATTATTTAACGTGCTATCAAATGTTGACTGGGCTTAGCCCATCAACTCACTAAACTTGAGAATCCGGTTTAAACCATGGGCGGCCGACAAGATTCAACTGAGCATTACAGCGTTACCATCTCAGCGTTCTGACGTCTGAGCCACCCGGCGTTTGGTCTCAACAGGAGCTCACCTGGTCGAAGTGAGGGGTCACGACCAACTGATGTGAATCTCTCAACCTCCTGTAACAATGTGGATTGCAATGGAGCATTACACTTCACCTGTCTTGTCTGTTGCGCTTTTTCCACTGTGATGACTCTGTGTCCGGGTGGTCTCCAGTGATGGTGCAGCCTGTGCAGACCGGGATCTTATCCTGTTCACAGAAGTACTTCAGCTCCTCTCTGTGCTCCTTGCATCTTCGCTCCTCCAGGTTCGCGATGGGAGCCACCAGGACGTGATCACTCAGCCTGGGATTCTCCACGTGAGGCCTCAAGTGCGTCGCACAGAAGGACATCTCACATCTCAGGCAGGTCTTCACTGCAGGAGTGTGGCCATCAGCGCAGTGTCACACACGACGGCCGCGGCCATCCCGTCTCCAACTCTGAGCTGCTCCGCCAGGTTGGCGAGGGCCACGTTCCTCCTCAGCTGGGGTCGCACAGGGAAGGTCGCTCGGCACTGCGGGCAGCTGAAGCTGCTCGCCGTCTCCCAGGCGGCCTCCAGGCACCGCAGGCAGAACGAGTGTCCGCAGCTCAGCGTGGAGGGGCAGACGAACGTGCCCAGGCAGATGGAGCAGCGCAGCTCACTATCCACACTCTCACTGGGAGTCGCGCTCGCCATGACCCATGGCTTCGCTGGATCGCTTGCTGTGTGGCTCAGAGAGACGCTGGACCAGGACCTCTCTCTATAGCGACGGTGAAGAAGGAAGTAAAATACTGAAGTATTTTCATTGTCGTCACTGACATCACGAGTCACCGCCTGGAATGTGAACCCACGCCCGAGGTGCGCAAACAGCAGCCTCAAGGTGAACACGGCTACTTACACACCTTGACATTTAAGAAATGAGTGCTGTTGTTAATATAAATCGGTGAGGCTCATTCGTGAGATGAGTGTCGAGAGATAAACTCATCCTTCTACAGCAAGTTGGTAGCAAGATGTTATCTCCCTCGCCCGGTGTACAGGAGGTGGTGGGTTTGATCCCTACCTGACGCCTGCTTCATATTTAAAGTTTGCGTCTCTCTCTCTCCGGTTCTCCGGTTTTCCCTCCACATTTACAATCAACATCACGCGTTTAGAGTAGTTGGCCAATACATTTCACGTGATAAGCCATCATTTGTGGCCAGGTCGCTTCAGTAAAATAGCCACATTGCTCAGTGAGCTTTACCTGGTAATATAAATAACTAGTTGGCATAGTTGTAGATATCTCATGATGTCCTGTAATTCCATCTAATTACCCCAACGTGACGAGTTGCTTGAATGTCATTGTGGCATCAGATGGAATTTGTCTGTTGACTCCCGTGACCCATCCTGGAATCATGAGCCATTTGCTAGCAGTGTGAATCTGTCACCAACTCTACCTGCCTCCATCACCCACTGCTGGCGATGTCACCGTCTCTCACTCTCACCTTGTCCGAGACTGCAGATCCCCGTGCCGGCCATTCACAGCCGCACCCACCGCTTACTTCATCTGCGTTGTTTCACATTCACACGCACGGCTACTCAACACGCATGCACACGCAGCAACACAGATGCCCATCGGCGTTCACCATGATTGTAAAAAAAATACAAATTAAACTCAACTATTTTCATTTTACCAGATGTAATGCCCCACTGAGCTATTAGCTTATTTTTCTAAAGCGTCCTGCCCATCCAAATGACAGCTCAATAAATTGGCTCATCATGTTGGATATGCATAGCAGCCAAATAATCTAAATACTGTACTCTAAACGCTGCTTGAACCCGGAGACGCTCTCTTGGACTCTGCGGGTTGTTCACAGCAGATAACGAATGCCTTGGACTCGACACGGAGGTGGAACACGACTCATCCACTTAACCTACTAACGGATAAATACGCGGCACTGCGTTTGAAAGCTTCCTTCTACAAGGTCACCAATGAGAGCGAAGGGGGTTCCCACGATGTCCACGGCTCATTCCTCGGTGCAGCAGCAGCAGCGACGGCTCAGTGCTGAGTGAGGCGCAGTGGCTCCAGGCCAGGCAGGCAACGCGATCCGTCGCGGGTTTTGTAGCCAGAACAAATCCTCGCAGCGTCCCGGGAGAGCCGGTTCGGTGACAAGCTCAGCACCCCTCGGGTGCCGCGCAGCCCACACCCAGCTACGCATTCGGTTACACTAACTAACTCACTCACACACATTTACACACTCACTCATTTGCACACACACACACTCACACACACACACTTACACACTCACTCACACTCACTCGCTCACACACTCTCCTATACACTCACTCACACACTCACTCACACACTCACTCATACTCACACACTTACACACTCATACACTAACACACTTACACACTCACTCACAACCACTCACACACTCACTCACACACTCACTTACACACTCACTCACACACTCACTCACTCACTTACACACTCACTCACACACTCACTTACACGCACACTCACAACCTCACACTCACTTACACACTCACTCACTCACTTACACACACTCACTCAAACTCACATACACTTACACACTCACAACCTCACATTCACGCACACACGCACACACTCACTTACACTCACTCACGCACAACCTCACACTCACTCACACACTCACTTACACACTCACTCACTCACACACTCACTCACACAGTCACACACTCACAACCTCACACTCAAATTTCGATTTAAAGCTTTCGTGACTGCAGGGATTCATCTTCTTGGTTCTTTCGGTAAAGTCACGTACAAGGGAAATAATAAAATAATAAAAATAAAACATTATAAAATACAATTCTCAGGACGTTTCGGCCACAACGCAAGCAGCCGTCCTCAGGTGAAGAACAGGTCTGTCGGAAGACAGTGTCATTCACATCATCATCGTCTGAATGAACACCACCAAACTTGGCAGCATATATTTAAGCACACTCACTCACACACTTACTCACACACTCACTCACACACACACTCACTCACACACTCACTCACACACTTACTCACACACACACAACCTCTCACTCACACACTCACTCACACACGGCCTACGGTGTGTCTCTCTTTCTCACTCACCGCTTGTATATAGCCGTCTATGCCCGTCTGTATGCTCCCGTACATGAATCTGCGTGTCTCTGGTCCGCGTGTCTCTGGTCTGTGTGTCTCTGTGTAGTACTGTACACTATATATACTTATGTGTGTGTCTGTGTAGTACTGTACACTATATACACTTGTGTGTGTCTGTGTAGTGCTGTATATGATTATGTGTGTCTCTGTGTAGTACTGTACACTATATATACTTCTGTGTGTCTCTGTGTAGTACTGTACACTATATATACACTTCTGTGCGTCTCTGTGTAGTACTGTACTGTACACTATATATACACTTCTGTGTGTGTCTGTGTAGTATTGTACACTCTATATACACTTCTGTGTGTCTGTGTAGTACTGTACACTATATACACTTCTGTGTGTGTCTGTGTAGTATTGTACACTATATATACACTTCTGTGTGTCTGTGTAGTACTTTACACTATATATACACTTTTGTGTGTCTCTGTGTAGTACTGTACACTATATATTAACTTTTGTGTCTCTGTGTAGTACTGTATACTATATATACACTTCTGTGTGTCTGTGTAATACTGTACACTATATATACACTTCTGTGTGTCTCTGTGTAGTACTGTACACTATATATACACTTCTGTGTGTCTCTGTGTAGTACTGTACACTATATATACACTTCTGTGTGTCTCTCTGTAGTACTGTACACTATATATACACTTCTGTGTGTCTCTGTGTAGTACTGTACACTATATACACTTCTGTGTGTCTCTGTGTAGTACTGTACACTATATATACACTTCTGTGTGTCTGTGTAGTATTGTACACTCTATATACACTTCTGTGTGTCTGTGTAGTACTTTACACTATATATACACTTTTGTGTGTCTCTGTGTAGTACTGTACACTATATATACACTTTTGTGTCTTTGTGTAGTACTGTACACTATATATACACTTCTGTGTGTCTGTGTAGTACTGTACACTATATATACACTTTTGTGTGTCTCTGTGTAGTACTGTACACTATATATACACTTTTGTGTCTTGTGTAGTACTGTACACTATATATACACTTCTGTGTGTCTGTGTAGTACTGTACACTATATATACACTTCTGTGTGTCTCTGTGTAGTATTGTACACTATATATACACTTCTGTGTGTCTGTGTAGTACTGTACACTATATATACGTCTGTGTGTCTGTGTCGTACTGTACACTATATATACACTTCTGTGTGTCTGTGTAGTACTGTACACTATATATACTTCCGTGTGTCTGTAGTACTTTACACTATATACACTTCTGTGTGTCTCTGTGTAGTACCGTACACTATACTTCCGTGTGTCTGTGTTGTACTGTACACTATATATACACTTCTGTGTGTCTCTGTGTAGTACTGTAAACTATATATACACTTCTGTGTGTCTCTGTGTAGTACTGTACACTATATACACTTCTGTGTGTCTCTGTGTAGTACTGTACACTATATATACACTTGTGTGTCTGTGTAGTACTGTTCACTATATATACACTTGTGTGTCTCTGTGTAATACTGTACACTATATACACTTCTGTGTGTCTCTGTGTAGTACTGTACACTATATATACACTTCTGTGTGTCTGTGTGTAGTACTGTACACTATATATACACTTCTGTGCGTCTCTGTGTAGTACTGTACACTATATATACACTTCTGTGCGTCTCTGTGTAGTACTGTACTATACACTATATATACACTTCTGTGTCTCTGTGTAGTACTGTACACTATATATACACTTCCGTGTGTATCTGTGTAGTACTGTACACTATATATCCACTTCTGTGTGTCTGTGTAGTACTGTACACTATATATCCACTTCTGTGTCTCTGTGTAGTACTGTACACTATATATACACTTCTGTGTGTCTGTGTAGTACTGTACACTTTATATAGACTTATGTGTGTCTCTGTGTAGTACTGTACACTCTATATACACTTCTGTGTGTCTCTGTGTAGTACTGTACACTATATATTCACTTCTGTGTATCTCTGTGTAGTACTGTACACTATATATACACTTATGTGTCTCCGTGTAGTACTGTACACTATATATACACGTCTGTGTGTCTGTGTAGTACTGTACAATATATACACTTCTGTGTGTCTGTGTAGTACTGTACACTATATACACGTCTGTGTGTCTGTGTAGTACTGTACACTATATATACACTTCTGTGTGTCTGTGTAGTACTGTACACTATATATACACTTCTGTGTGTCTGTGTAGTACTGTACACTATATATACACTTTTGTGTCTCTGTGTAGTACTGTACACTATATATACACTTCTGTGGCTGTGTAGTACTGTACACTATATATACACTTCTGTGTGTCTCTGTGTAGTACTGTACACTACATATACTTCTGTGTCTCTATTCTGTGTCTGTGTAGTACTGTACACTATATACACTTCTGTGTGTCTGTGTAGTACTGTACACTATATATACACTTTTGTGTTTGTGTAGTACTGTACACTATATATACACGTGTCTGTGTAGTACTGTACACTACATATACATTTGTGTTTGTGTAGTACTGTACACTATATACACTCGTGTCTGTGTAGTACTGTACACTATATATACTTGTGTGTCTGTGTAGTACTGTACCTTATATACACTTCTGTGTCTCTGTGTAGTACTGTACACTATATATACACTTCTGTGTGTCTGTGTAGTACTGTACACTCTATATATACTTCTGTGTCTCTGTGTAGTACTGTACTATATACACCTGTGTGTCTGTGTAGTACTGCACACTATATATACATTCTGTGTGTCTCTGTGTAGTACTGTACTATATATACACTTTGTGTCTCTGTGTAGTACTGTACACTATATATACACTTCTGTGTGTCTCTGTGTAGTACTGTACACTATATATACACTTCTGTGTCTGTGTAGTACTGTACACATATATACACTTCTGTGTGTCTCTGTGTAGTACTGTACACTATATATTCACTTATGTGTCTCTGTGTAGTACTGTACACTATATACACTTCTGTGTGTCTTTGTAGTACTGTACACTATATATACACTTCTGTGTGTCTTTGTAGTATTGTACACTCTATATACACTTCTGTGTGTCTGTGTAGTACTTACACTATATATACACTTTTGTGTGTCTCTGTGTAGTACTGTACACTATATATACTTTGTGTCTCTGTGTAGTACTGTATACTATATATACACTTGTGTGTCTGTGTAGTACTGTACACTATATATACACTTCTGGTTGTGTAGTACTGTACACTATATATACACGTGTTGTGTAGTACTGTACACTATATATACACGTGTTTGTAGTACTGTGCACTATATATACACTTGTGTGTCTCTGTAGTACTGTACATTATATACACTTCTGTGTCTCTGTGTAGTACTGTACACTATATACACTTGTGTGTGTCTGTGTAGTACTGTACACTATATATACACTTCTGTGTGTCTGTGTAGTACTGTACTATATATACACTTCTGTGTGTCTCTGTAGTACTGTACTATATATACACTTCTGTGTGTGTGTAGTACTGTACACTATATATACACTTGTGTGTCTCTGTGTAGTACTCTACACTATATATACACTCTGTGTGTCTGTGTAGTACTGTACACTATATATACACTTTGTGTCTCTGTGTAGTACTGTACACTATATATACACTTCTGTGTGTGTGTAGTACTGTACACTATATACACTTCTGTGTGTCTGTGTAGTACTGTACACTATATATACACTTCTGTGTGTCTGTGTAGTACTGTACACTATATACACTTCTGTGTGTCTCTGTGTAGTACTGTACACTATATATACACTTCTGTGTGTCTGTGTAGTACTGTACACTATATACACTTCTGTGTGTCTCTGTGTAGTACTGTACAATATTACACTTGTGTCTCTGTGTAGTACTGTACACTATATACACTCTTGTGTCTGTGTAGTACTGTACACTATATATACACTTCTGTGTGTCTGTGTAGTACTGTACACTATATATACACTTGTGTCTCTGTGTAGTACTGTACACTATACACTTATGCGTGTCTCTGTGTAGTACTGCACACTATATAGACTTGTGTGTCTTTGTAGTACTGTAACNATATATACACTTCTGTGTGTCTTTGTAGTATGTACACTATATATACACTTTGTGTGTCTCTGTGTAGTACTGTACACTCTATATACTTCTGTGTCTGTGTAGTACTGTACACTATATATACACTTGTGTCTCTGTGTAGTATTGTACACTCTATATACACTTGTGTGTCTGTGTAGTACTGTACACTATATATACACTTTGTGTCTCTGTGTAGTACTGTATACTATATACACTTCTGTGTGTCTGTATACTGTACACTATATACACTTGTGTGTCTGTGTAGTACTGTACATATATACACTTGTGTCTCTGTGTAGTACTGTACACTATATACACTTCTGTGTCTCTGTGTAGTACTGTACACTATATATACACTTGTGTCTCTGTGTAGTACTGTACACTATATATACACTTCTGTGTGTCTGTGTAGTACTGTACACTATATATACACTTCTGTGTGTCTCTGTGTAGTACTGTACACTATATATACACTTCTGGTGTCTGTGTAGTACTGTACACTGTGTATAGACTTCTGTGTGTCTGTGTAGTACTGTACACTATATACACTTCTGTGTGTCTGTGTAGTACTGTACACTATATTACACTTGTGTCTCTGTGTAGTACTGTACACTATATATAGACTTGTGTCTGTGTAGTACTGTACACTATATATACTNGTGTGTCTGTGTAGTACAGTACATTANTATACTTGTGTCTCTGTGTAGTACTGTACACTATATATAGACTTCTGTGTGTCTCTGTGTAGTACTGTACACTATATATAGATTCTGTGTGTCTTGTGTAGTACTGTACACTATATATACACTTCTGTGTGTCTCTGTGTAGTACTGTACACTATATATACTGACAGCAGTGGGTCTTAACCTTTTCTGCGGAATTGCAGTGTACAGGAGATGGTGGATACAATCCCACCATCTCCTGTACACTGGAGGGAGATAACATCTTGCTACCAAATTGCTGTAGAAGGATGAGTTCATCTCTCGACACTCATCTCACAAATGAACCACCGCAGCTGAGCCTCACCGATTATATTAACAACAGCACTCATTTCTTAAATGTCAAGGTGTGTACAGTAGCCGTGTTCACCTTGAGGCTGCTGTTTGCGCACCTCAGGGCGCGGGTTCACATTCCAGGCGGTGACTCGTGATGTCAGTGACGACAATGAAACATTTAAGTATTTTACTTCCTTCTTCGCCGTCGCTGTAAGAGAGAGGTCCTGATCCAGCGTCTCTAAGCCACACAGCGAGCGATCCCAGCGAAGCCATGGGTCATGGCGAGCGCGACTCCCAGTGAGAGTGTGGACAGTGAGCTGCGCTGCTCCATCTGCCTGGGCACGTTCGTCTGCCCCTCCACGCTGAGCTGCGGACACTCGTTCTGCCTGCGGTGCCTGGAGGCCGCCTGGGAGACGGCGAGCAGCTTCAGCTGCCCGCAGTGCCGAGCGACCTTCCCTGTGCGACCCCAGCTGAGGAGGAACGTGGCCCTCGCCAACCTGGCGGAGCAGCTCAGAGTTGGAGACGGGATGGCCGCGGCCGTCGTGTGTGACCACTGCCAAACCCTGCAGTGAAGACTTGCGTGAGATGCGAGACGTCCTACTGTGCGACGCACTTGAAGCCTCACTTGGAGAATCCCAGGTTGAGAGAACACCTCCTGGTGGCTCCCATCGCGAACCTGGAGGAGCGACAGTGCCAGGAGCACAGACAGGAGCTCATTCTTTCTGTGAACAGGATGAGAGCCCGGTCTGCACAGTGTGCACCATCGTGGGGAACATCGAGGGCATGAGGTTATGACAATAAAGAATGCACAACAGACGAAGCAGGTGAGATATAATCGCTGCTGTAACTAAATATCCCGCCGTGTGACTGCATCATCCTGTGTGTGTGTATTGTTCAGATAGAGAGTGTGTATTTTATCATTTAGATCTGCGTATTTTAGGTACCTCCTATTGTGCCAGCATTGTGACGATCAATCAAATCACACGGAAGAGGGTAATGTTGATTTGAATGGACAGCAAAGCAGTATGTTCCATGGTTTCGTTAGAAGACAAATCACTTGTGACATGGCTGCAAAGTTTCAAAATACATTTGGCATTATAAGATTCGTACTTGTGAGTAGCAATGATGGGTAGAAAAATTTGGACTAACACAAGATACTTCAAACGTGAGACGGTTCAAAAGTGCACTGACCTTGGACTTAAATAGGCAAATGTAAGGCCATTCCAGTGGGAGAGACAGGCCGTCAGGCACAGGTAGATTGTCCATAGGGCAGATTTAGATTTGATTCTGAGCAATGTTTGTGTCTAAATGCCACCCTGCCTCTAACATAGACGCCGTCTATTTGCATTCCGTGACAGAGCAGTGGATTGTGATTGAGCGCTGTCACGATGAAACTTGCAACCACCAGAGCGTTTAGCCTGCCACGCTTTATTGGCAGGTGAAATGCGGCAAGAGAGTGCGGGACAAGGCCACACAGCCAGCAGACTGTGTGGACTTGGCGTGGGCAGTTTCACGTTCACAGCGCTTAATCCTGCCAATGTCAGACCCTGCAGGGCAATCAAATGGGGACAGCTTAAGTCAAACATCACAATAAAGGATATTAAGTCAATCATCATCATCATTATGATGTGTTTGTTGTTTCTTGTCGTTGTTCTGCTGGTAATATTCCTCTATCGTTAGAGTTAATATGATATGTTAATATTGACATTATTGTGTTTCCTGCTACTGACAATGTTTTCTGCATATTCAATTATGGCTGTCGCCTGATATGCTGGTTGTAATTAGTAGTGAGCAAAACGTCACGGTACTCTAATTGTAAATGTTTACTTTCCAACACACCGGTGTGCTAATTAGTAACTAATTGGCACGTTTGTTTAAGTGACGAACCTTAATAATTGACTGTGTCGGTGGTGGCGGTTTAACGAGACATTTCTATTTACACGACCTAACACTAAAATATATTTATGAATAGTATTGGTCGCCAAAGCCGACTTGTTAAACTTAATCTGCATATATACTTGTAGCAATATTCCTTAAATTACTATTACCACACACACTGCTTTCTAGAAATGTTAAACTGTGACATGAGTGTGCGGTTGTTCCTGCTTTGGGGAGCGGTGGTGTAGTGGTTAGCATGTGCGAACCTGGTCACATGGCTCTCCATCCCTGAGTCCTGTCCAACTTGTCCCAACACACCCGAGCAGCAGCCCATCAGCACCAGAGCTGTCTGTACCCTAATACCGCTCTAGTACTAAACTTGTTTCCTGTAAGATTTCGGATTTAAGTTTGGTATTTACCGCACTGTCACGCAAAGTGTGTGCTGTAGATATCTCGGAGGGTTATGGTTGTCGGTTCCGCGAGATCCATTGTTAGGAAAAACTGGAGAAAACACGAGCGTGAGTGGGGACTCCTCAATACACCACGCTGTGATCCAGCCACCTACCTCTGACACGGATGTTGTGCTACCTCCTGAAGACCACAGCACAATGTGGGAGGTTGAAGATTCAAAGGGCGATGATTATCGCTGGGCGATCCAGAAAACTGGCCTGCAAGGCTCCGGGTTAAAGACATGGGCCAGTTGATGATGATGGGAGTACCAAACATCGCGTATTTGTCTACCCCGTGTATAGGAGGCGTTCCGACTCGAGAAGACGGGGAGAGAGAGAAGAAGACTACGGCAGAATCACGGACACAGCAGCTCAAGGGTGAATACAAGCGCGTGCAGGTACAGAGAGACACACAGACACGTGCAGATACAGAGAGACACATGACACTTTTTTGCTGATTGGCCGTGTCGCGTGGTGGAGGGTTACAACACATTTATAAATAACGCGACAACCCAAAAACGTTGATTATGAATAATATTGGTCGCGACAGTCTACGTGTTAAACAGACACACAGACACGTGCAGATATAGACAAACACGCAAACAATACGGTACTTAGACTTTGGCATAAGAGTGCCCATGAATATCCTCACTAAATCTCCTTTCATGCATTTCATTACTCGACGTTCTCACAAATTAAGTCACCCGCCTCTTTGTACGGAGTTATGAGACGTGGCCGTATCGAAGTCCTTTATGACGTCACATCGCACTGTGTCGTGTTGCGTTTCAAGAGCGCGCCATTATATCTCTGCGTAGGAGTCTCTGCGTGGGACCAAGGCGCGGATCAGCCGAGAGTTTGATCGCCGGAGGGAGCAGCTGAGGGAGGAGGAGAGGGAGGCGCTGGAGCGCGTGGACGAGGAGGGCCGCTCCGCGCTGTCCCGCATCCAGGCGGACATCGCTCGCTACGAGAGCAGAGCACGCGGCCTGGAGCAGGAGATCAACCAGCTGCTCGCCGCCCTCGCCGTGCAGGACCCGCTCTCCTTCCTGCAGGTGGTACCACCTCCATTCACTCGCCTGGTGGTAGGAGATGTTAACTACCTCGCCTGATATGCAGGAGGTCGTGGGTTCAATAACAACCCTGATGCCTGTATATTCGGAGTTTGCATCTCTCTCTCTCCCTGCATGCGTGGATTTTTTCCCGGTCCTCCGTTTTTTCCTCCACATTTATAAACATACATTCAGAGAATTCGGCAGCTAGAAATTTCCACATGATAAGCCACGAAGTTGAGCTGTCATTTATGGCCAGGTTGCTTCTGAAAAAGAGACATAGCTGGGGATTACCTGGTAAAAAATTAAAAGTTCATTTTATTCAGAGTTCAACACACGAGTTGTTGCGCGTATTAAACCACTCATGTAGGTGCTGGACTAGACCTGTAAAGAGTGGTTTTGTCATGTTTAGACGGCCGTCCGCGTCCAGTTAAACTAACCCTGTTTTTCACCATTATCGTGTGCAGGTATTTGTTAATTCCCTGATGTCGCACTCCACTGTAAATAGCAGCGACTGTGTGGAGGTGGGGCATCTGCTTATGATGTCAATGTTAATGTGAAATGCGGGTTTGTGTTTTTCAGGATCCCTGCATGAGAGTCTCAGGTCAGTACCAACCCAGACTCAAACTCGAGCTCTGTCTGCCACCTGGTGGACAAATAATTGAACGGTCGTGATGTGATTCCTAATTAACCCCTTTATGCAGTTGAACCCATATAGTCTATTGTATCCCGTACGGGCAGTCCTCGGGTTACGCACGTAGTTTGTTCGTGAGACTCGTTCGTAAGTCGAACGGTTTATAAGTCGGAAAATAATGATGCACCGTATTAAATTCTGACACGGTTATAAAATGTGTTACGGTTCAACAAGAGGGAAGCATTGTTAAACTCATAATAAGAAGAAATGTTATACATTTGCATCTAACAATGTAATTTTTTTTTACTGTATAGTAAATTAAACATAAAATAAAATAAATAGAAAAGAAAATGTATGTTCACTTACATTGATGCGGCCTGTAGTCGGAAGGGTGGCAATGAGTCACCACAACAAACGGGGCACGCATGCACACACAAAGACAAAGACACCCCAACGAAAACAATCCTTCGTGTAGCCTTAACAGGCTGTTTGGGGCAAGTTCTCTCAGTGAGCAGCGCCTAAGATCACCGCCATTGTGGCACACGAGGGGTGGGTGGCAGCGTCACGACCCACTGCTTTTGTCTCCTCGGTGGCGATGTTTACGCACCAAACCAGGTACTGGTGTTGGCCGTGAGCAAGAATCGAACTCGGTCGTCGCTTTCGTAGCGCAGCGCACTCACCGCTACACTACCGCTCCCCTACCGCTCCCACACCAATACCAATACCCGTCATTCGCACTAAGTGACGGTCACGTTACCACGGCGCCTATGCCAGGCCAAGTGCACTTTGAGGCCACGTGAAATGTCGAAGGCTCGCTGACAGGAGGTCTCGGGACAGACCCAGCACATGGGTTGGCTTTGACTGAGATGACTGGTAGATGCACCAGCTGTACCCCCACACTTTTACACACACACACACAATGTCCGTACACACGCAAACACCCCAGCACGAGGCCGACTCATTACACCTGGCATAGGATCGCTTCATTGAACAAAATAGTTCTGCGGTTCAGTTTGCAATGCGAGTTTGCATTTTAAGTCAAAGTTATTTTTTATTTCATGGAGCTGGTTTGTAAGTACGGGCGTTCACAAGTCGAGTGCTGCCTGTTTTGTCCATTTGTAGAGAGACATGAACCCTCATTAGACTCTGTGTGTCTCGTGCTGTGTGTAGAAAGACATGGACCCTCATTAGACTTGTGCCCCGTGCTATGAGTGCAGAAGGAGCTCCGTCTCTCAGGAGACTCAGGATGACCCAGCCCCTGTCTCCAGCGCCTGAACCTCGCAAAAGTCATCTCAGGGGAGGCGTCAGAACGAATCTCCTGGCTGTGTGTGTAAGTCTCTCTGCTTCACTCACAGCTGCAGCCCCATTCGATACAAACACAAGATCAGCACCACGAGGCGGGCCTGTGTCGTGTGTTTAAGCCAGGCGAGAGTGCACAGGCACTTGCCAACTTGGGAGGGGAGACGTGAGGTGGATCAGCGATAAACGCGGTCACCGAGGTGATAACAAAGAGAGCCTCAGTGTATCAAGAGGTACATCAGCGGGCAAAGTGTTCCTTGACAGCAGCACGGTGGCTGTCTAAGCCAGGGGTCGGTAGCCAAAATGACAATAAGAAATTTTGTTTGATCCAGTATATAAAAAAGACAACTCTATGTTTCAAAAGCCACCACAATGCAAGAGGTGAACAAGAGACGGTGGTGAACTTGAGAAATAACATCACGAAGCGGTCCCTTAAGGAGAGTCGCAGGTTACAGACCCTGGTCTAGGGAGATCAATCACCGTGCAGAGTCTTTGCGTTGAATGTCGACACCGGTGACCATAGGGCACCTCAGGCAGGCACCCATTCTGTCACGCGGGGTGGAGTGGAGCGGAGGAGGGTGACGGTGCTGGCTGCCGAGTTGGACTCAGGCTGATGTGAGCCGAACACGTTGTGCCCAGCAGGTGTTCTAAACAAGGTACTGTTATATGAATAGATTTTACCCTTTCTGACAATTAAACAGTTGTGTTAAGATGTTAAAACACCAAACTGAAATCGTTTGCAAGGAATCATGTCTGCATTAACCACGTACACTAGTGGTGAACATGCAAACAAAAAAAACGATTCTTATATTTTATACTGGCAAGGGAGGTCCCATGATGTAGCTGCTCACCCCGAGCTCTCAATGCCCTCATAGTGGCATTGTCCTTGTGCTGTTCGCTTTTGGCGTCCTCTGGTCTAACGCGTTTGAGACGAGGCTCTAAAGAAAGCTGTCTGGTGTGGACCAATCAGTTTCAAAGACAATGCATCATATACTACAGAGCATTTTTTGTTTGCATGTTCACCACAAATGTAGTAAATGCAGACACGATTCCTTGCAAAAGGTTTCAGTTTGGTGTTTTAACATCTTAACACAACTGTTTTATTGCCAAAAAGGGTGAAACCTATTCTTATATTTTATACTGGCAAGGGAGGTCCCATGAAGGTAGAGCGATTATTGTAGGGGCACAACTCTCACAGAGCAGAGTGTGTGGAGTCAGAGAGACTGGGATTAAACAACTGAGATACAAAGAAGGGCGGGGTGGAGACTAATGCATTATAATATTCATCACCCAGGCAGCCTTCACAGACAGTAATTATTATCACCTTACCGACTTCAAGACGTGCATTAATTATCCATTGCAACTCTAAATGGCTATGTATTGCTAGATGCTGGACCACAATTCTTAAAATGATGCCAGAGCTTAGAGAGTGGACGCCACGATGACGAGATGTTCACTACTCGCCTGACATACAGAGGTCGTGGGTTCTATTCCAACCCTACCAATCCCTGCTGTATATTCGGAGTCTGCATCTCTCTCTCTCTCTCCTCGTGGTGGTGGCGTGAGTTTTTCTCTGGGTCCTCCGGTTTTCCTCTACATTTAGAATCAACATCACACGTTTAGAGCATGATAAGCCATTTCGTTGAGCTGCCATTTGTGGCCAGGACACTGAGAAAAATGATCAACTAAATAGCTCAGTGGACCTTACCTGGTAAAATAAAATTTTAAAAAGTTTTTTTAATTAATTTATAAAAGGATGCTCAGAGACCCATATTGCAGCAGAGCTTTAAGGAGCAGTAGGAGTGACTAGACTCAGTGTAGTCACACACCAAGATGGTGAAGTGCACGCTCCAGTACAAGCACTGTTGTTACACCACGGTGGCGATGTAGATGTTAACTACCTCGCCAGGTACACAGAATGTGGTCGGCTCAATCCCCATCCGAATGCCAGCTGTCTATTTGAAGTCTGCATGTTCTCTCCGTGGTTGAGTGGATTTTCTCCTGGTCCACGAGGTTTTCTGTCCACATTTAGAAAAATGTGTTTAGAGTTAGTAATTGTGTACGTGTACTAGTAATGTATGTGTACACAAATACGAATGAATGCTAATATGTGTACACCACTAATAACGAATGTTAGTATGTGTACACAGATACTGAAGAATATTAGTATGTCTACACTAATACTAACTAATATTAGTATTGTACACTAATGCTAACTAATATTATTATATGTGCACTAATACTAACGAATATTAGAAATGTACACTAATACTAACTAATATTAGTGTGTGTACACTAATATTAACTAATATTAGTATGTGTACAATAATACTAACGAATATTAGTATATGTACACTAATACTAACTAATATTAGTATATGTACACAATACTAACTAATATAGTATGTGTACACTAATACTAACGAATAATACTAACGAATATTAGTTTGTAAACACTAATACTAACTAATATTAGTGTGTGTACACTAATACTAACGAATATTAGTATGTGTACACTAATACTAACGAATATTAGTATGTGTACACTAATACTAACTAATATTAGTATGTGTACACTAATACTAACTAATATTAGTATGTGTACCTAATACTAACTAATATTAGTGTGTGTACACTAATACTAACTAATATTAGTATGTGTACACTAATACTAACGAATATTAGTATGTGTACACTAATACTAACGAATATTAGTGTGTACACTAATACTAACTAATATTAGTATGTGTACACTAATACTAACTAATATTAGTATGTGTACACTAATACTAACGAATATTAGTATGTGTACACTAATACTAACGAATATTAGTATATGTACATTAATACTAACGAATATTAGTATGTGTATACTAATACTAACGAATATTAGTTGTGTACACTAATGCTAACTAATATTAGTATGTGTACACTAATACTAACGAATATTAGTGTGTGTACACTAACGAATATTAGTGTGTGTACACTAATACTAACTAATATTAGTATGTGTACACTAATACTAACTAATATTAGTGTGTGTACACTAACACTAACGAATATTAGTGTGTGTACACTAATACTAACGAATATTAGTTTGTGTTCACTAATACTAATTAATATTAGTATGTGTACACTAATACTAACGAATATTAGTTTGTGTACACTAATACTAATGAATATTAGTGTGTGTACACTAATATTAACGAATATTAGTTTGTGTTCACTAATACTAACTAATATTAGTATGTGTACACTAATACTAACGAATATTAGTTTGTGTACACTAATACTAACGAATATTAGTGTGTGTACACTAATGCTAACGAATATTAGTATGTGTACACTAATATAACTAATATTAGTGTGTGTACACTAATACTAACGAATATTAGTTTGTGTACACTAATACTAACTAATATTAGTATGTGTACACTAACACTAACTAATATTAGTATGTGTACACTAATACTCACCACAGATGGACGCTCACCGACTCTGGACACAAACTCAGCCTACGACCGCCTCCAGATTTCCTCGGATCTCAGGACGATGACGCTGTGCGATGTCTCCCAGGGTCGCCCCCATCACCCACACCGCTTAGATGTCTATCCACAAGCCCTGTGCTCTGAGAGCTTCTCTTCGGGTCAGCACTACTGGGAGGTGGACGTGGGGAGCGCGAGGGAGTGTCGGGTTGGAGTCGCGTACGGGACGATCCCACGGAGAGGGCGAGGTGCTGAGAGCCTCCTGGGAGGGAGCGACATCTCCTGGTGTCTATGGAAAGATGGCGACAGCTTCTCAGTGCGGCATGGCGGGGTAGAGACGTCACTGTCGGTGCCGCAGCCTCCGCAGAGAGTCGGGGTCCACCTGGACTGGGACGCGGGGCTGCTGTCGTTTTACAGCGCCGACTCCATGGCGCTGTTGCACTCGTTTAATAAAACCTTCACTCAGCCCCTACACCCTGGGCTGGGGTGTGGTGGATTAATGACTCAGTGAGGATTGTGGATCTGAGTGGTGTGTCCCGAGAGAGGTGAACGTGAACAGCGCAGAGGGCAGACGCCACCACGACGCACGGCGCTCGCCACCCTCGTCACCGCCATGCGCAGCGCCACGCCCGTGACTGGCTGGTGGCTGCCGGTGGCTCGGGGCTGCGTGGCTCTCCATCACAACAGGGGGCTGAGCGTAAGCAATCCTCACAATCTTCATAGGGGGGTGAGGGGTGATAAAATAGATAACGCTCTGTGTGTGTGAAGCCAGCGTGGGTGTATTCACTCTGTCAGAGGAGTGTGACTGTAGTGTANGGGTGCAGTGATTAGCAATGGTGAACTGGGATGTGTTTATACACTGGTGGTGTCATGGGTTGTGGGAGAAACACAACAACAATACTATTCATCTTCTTGGTTCTTTCGGTAAAGTCACGTAGATAAAAAAGAAAAGAAAATATGAAAGATTTTATAATAAACATTAAATACAAATTAAAATGTGAAACCAAAAATTCATGACGTTTTGATCGCAACACACGCGGCCGTCATCAGTCAAGAAAAGTTTTGCGTCAAAACAATAATATTATTGATTTTAAAAAGTATAAATGTACGCGTATGACAGTGGCATTGTAACGCTTGTATCGTTGATTCTACAATAAAAATACAGAACACAACAACAATGTAGTTGTGTACAGCGTCATTCGTGCTCACTGCATCCCGCAACGCCGTTCATTAATTAAACACGAGGACCAAATCCTCTACACAGCCACTGCCAAGCAAATTAAATCTACAAATTAATAAACAAATAAAGAGACGGCGCCAAACACAAAAGGCGCCAACAATGTCCGAGCTGTTCAAGGTGTCTGCTGCTGCTGCGTCATGGACGTGGTGACGTCACCACGCACGTTCCTCCAACGCGGTGACGTCACCACACAATTCTCCAACGCGATGTCGCCAGGACGCAAGCTCCCGTAATCCGGTGACGTCACCAAACACGCTCCCCCAACGCAGTGACGTCATCACGCACGCTACCACAACGCGATGACATCACCACGTCTCCCACCCCCACGCCCGCCCCTCACCACTGCACCATCTGTGAACACAAAGAGCTTCACAGCTCATCGGATTCCTCCTGCACCACAAACACAGATTCTGACGTTCGGGATTCCCGCCACTGGGGGAGTCCCTCGCTGTGACGTCACCACGTCACCGCGTTGGCGACAACAAAAACAAACAGAGGCCCTGAGGGGCACCCTGCAGCCTCGCTGCTGTGACCCAGCACTGTGGGGGGGGGGGTTGGTGACGTCACCTGCTACTGTGACCCAGCACTGTGGGGGGGGGTTGGTGACGTCACCTCGCTGCTGTGACCCAGCACTGTGGGGGGGGGGGTGGTGACGTCACCTCGCTGCTGTGACCCAGCACTGTGGGGGGGGGGGGGGGGTTGGTGACGTCACCTCGCTGCTGTGACCCAGCACTGTAGGGGGTGGTGACGTCACCTCGCTGCTGTGACCCAGCACTGTGGGGGTGGGGGGGTGACGTCACCATTGACGCTGCTGGGAACTCCCACACACACACGACTTTCTACCCTGTAATCACTCGATACACAGCCTACTCCCTGCACACAGAGACAAACACATACTAGAAACGCATAGAAACATCGACATTACTATACACAGACTAGAGAGACACACACACAATACACCGATATACGCACAGACTAGAGACACAGATACACATCCTACACAGAGACTCAGACTACAGACACGCAGAATCACGTACAGTCCTAGACACACAAACGACACAAGAGGCATGTACAGTACTACACACACCGACACAGACTGGGACACACAGAATCATATACAGGACTACACACAGAGGCTGTACATATACAGAGAGACTTATATGCAAACAGATTACACACAAATTCCGCCGTAGATCCTCAGTAGATGGTGTGGACAAGTCCCGCGAGCGAGTGGCAGCAGTGCCTAGGGAGGCCGTGACGGCTCACGAGTTGGTGGCTGTCAGCACCACAGCCGCCTGGCTTCGCCTCTGCCCAGCAGCGATGTTCTCTGCACACCGCGCCAGGCAGGATGCATTTGGTGCCGAGTCGACCTAGGGGAGGCCCAGGGCCGCTTCAGGTCATTGCCAACACTGCTGCTGCTGTTGGTGGTCATGTACAGACAGGACACAGAGGGCTTTATACAGAGACACAGAAGTATATATATAGTGTACAGTACTCCGTTGGTGGGCATGGAGCGGGTGGTGGTGGTGGTAGTGGTGTTAGTGGTGATGGTAGTGGTGTTGGTGGTGTTAGTGGTGCTGGTTGTGGCCGCGTGGGTCTCTTGGCCAGCGGTGACGGTGCGAGAAGTTCACTTTCAGCGTGGGCCCAGTTTGGGTGGGGAGGGGAGAGGAGGGGCACGGGGACAACGCCCCCCCCCCCAAAAAAAAACTGGCACATTTATTAATTTATTTTCATGATTTACAAATAAAAATAAATCAAATACTCCCGCGATTCCTAATGTGAGGGACAAATATGAAAGTCAAACTCCGCCAATGATTTAAAGTCTTCAACGTTGCCTCATTCACCGCTTCANTTTTTTGGCGCCAAAAGTGTAAATACAAAATGGCGTCGCAGACTCCATTTTGTTGCATTTACTTATTTATTTGCAATTAACGAGCTTTGATAACTTTGTTATGGAAATTCTGAGGTAAATTAATGCGCATATAGCGATCGGAATGCGGTTACAACGTTCTGAATGGTACGAAAATATAAATAGAGGCAGTTGTTTGTGTAGATTGTTCAATTTAATGTTTTTAAAAAAGTTTAATGGTTTAAACGTACAAAATGGCTGCCTTCGGGTTGTGCGTTTGTCGCGAGCCGAGTTGGTTCCACGTCTTGGTCGAGATGACTGCAGTAGCTGATTCGGATAGGAAAGCGTTTTGTTTTAAATATTCACGATTAGCACGGTATGATGAGATATTAAGATGTATTTATTCATCCAAACCGCACCGGGATTGTCCACCCGACGTCCACAACGCGCCCAGTGTCTCTCAACTCCGTGCTCTGTACAAGACGCAGCTACTCACACTCGCCTGCCCGAACAGCCACCATTTAACAAGGCGGAGGGGGGACCGGTGTTTTATTATTCTTTTAATTTGCTTGTTGTTTATTTATTATTCATTATTATTCATGCATAATTTATTTTATTTAAATGATTACATATTTCATAAATATTACTTTCTAATATTATTATCTAAATTATTACGTCATTGAAATTATTCATTCCATTATTAATTTATTATTCATACATAATTAACTTTATTAAAATTATGAAAACAAAATTATTTTTATGTTATTTTTTTAAATTTGTAAATTCATGTAACTTATAAATTTTTTTATATATTTTTTCATTTATTATTCATTCATCTTATAAATGTAANTTTTTTCCTTAACTTTTTATTCATTTTCTTTACTTATTCACTCTATTTGCTACTTAATGTTTTCTGCTATTCGTTGCACGCGGCTGCAAATTGACTTTGCTCATTTGGTGGTCGCCGCTGAGGTCGTGACGGGTTTCTTTATTCCATTCCGTTGCTCTGTGGCCCCGGTACCGTTCCCGTGCTGCTGCGATGTGCACCGATGCCCACTTTAGTGAGGGCGATGTTGGCACGCAGACTGAAGATCGATTGAAGAGGACAAATGCGAGTCCCTTCATGTCCAGTCAATATCTCTTTACTTGAACAAATATGCAAAACATTACCCATTGCTCGAGGAGTATCCTGAAGCTCATTAAATAACTTAACAATTATGATTGGAATCTCAGCTCCACCGTAACGAAGAATGAAAGCTGTCAATGCTCCCACATTTCCACTTTCAACTGAAGAAGCTTCAAATCTTGACGATGCTCCCAGCACGTGGAGGGAACGTCACAGACATCGCGCTGATCAGCAAGGGGCAGAACCTGAAAGCGCATCGGAGAGAGGCACAACGCGCAATCTGCACACCGCACTCCACCTGCACACCGCTCACCAATCCAGCGCCACAGTCCAGGCTCAACCTTGCGTAGCTTCCGAGATCTGGGAAAAATAATCGGCGACATTCCGGGTTGATTTGGCCACAGCCTCTTTGTAAATCCTTTATATTAAGTTCGCTTGCTTGCTTGCGTGCTTGCGTGCTTACGACCGTGCAAATCTTTCGGTCGTTTTTTAACCCACTTCCCGTGATCCAATCGAGCTGACATTTTGCACACAGACTCGTTGTGCGTGACAATTAATGTTCGTGAAATTTTTTTCAAAAATTTTACACTGTTTAGGGAAAACAAATTAAATATTTAATTACCAATTGCTTAATACTGGCAGACAATCATCTGACCCATAGGTGGCAGCCATCTCAAGCCAGAGGACGAGAGGACTCTAGCCGCCACGCATATAAAGGATTTAGAGTGAAAAACTTTGTTTTTACGGGTTATTTTTTTAATCTCCCGTGCACTTTCATTGCTCAGTGCGCCCCGCGAATCCCTGCGGTGGAGTGGCAGCGCCCTCGCGTGGCGCGCACCAACTCCGCTCCAGGCAGCGCAGGGACCCAAACGGCGTCTGGGAATGGGTCGCGATTCGTGACTCGGTCCGCAACTCTGGACAGTGCCGCCAGTGAAACAATGAACCCCACGTGACCCCCAACATCCCCATCTCCCCCACCCCCTAGGGGTCCCTCCTATCACGTGACAACCCCAAGNCCCCCCCCCAGACAACCCCCCCACCTCTACCCCTCCCCTGGTGGATGTTGTTGTGGTGGTGATTTTGGTGGGGGTTGTTGTACTGGTAATTGTTGTGGTTGTTGTGGTGNTTGTTGTGGTGGTGGTTGTTGTTGCTGCTCTACCACTTTCTCCTAACGAGCACAGGGTCACGTGGCGCCCTCGTGGGAGTTCCCAGCAGCGTCACCAACCCCCCCCCCCCCCCACAGTGCTGGGTCACAGCAGCGAGATGACGTCACCAACCCCCCCCCCCCCCCACAGTGCTGGGTCACAGCAGCGAGGTGACGTCCCCCCCCCCCCCCACAGTGCTGGGTCACAGCAGCGAGGTGACGTCACCAACCCCCCCCCCCCCCCCCCCCACAGTGCTGGGTCACAGCAGCGAGGTGACGTCACCAACCTTCCCCCCCCCCCCCCACAGTGCTGGGTCACAGCAGCGAGGTGACGTCACCAAACCCCCCCCCCCCCCCCCACAGTGCTGGGTCACAGCAGCGAGGTGACGTCNCCCCCCCCCCCACAGTGCTGGGTCACAGCAGCGAGGTGACGTCACCAACCCCCCCCCCCCACAGTGCTGGGTCACAGCAGCGAGGTGACGTCACCAATCCCCCCCCACAGTGCTGGGTCACAGCAGCGAGGTGACGTCACCACCCCCCCCCCCCACAGTGCTGGGTCACAGCAGCGAGGCTGCAGGGTGCCCCTCAGGGCCTCTGTTTGTTTTTGTTGTCGCCAACGCGGTGACGTCACAGCGAGGGACTCCCCGAGTGGAGGGAATCCGGAACGTCAGAATCTGTGTTTGTGGTGCAGGAGGAATCCGATGAGCTGTGAAGCTCTTTGTGTCACAGATGGTGCAGTGGTGAGGGGCGGGCGTGGGGGGGGGGGTGACGTCAGCGCGTTGAGGGAGCGTGCGTGGTGACGTCATCGCGTTGGGAGGCGTGCGTGGTGACGTCATCGCGTTGGGGAGCGTGCGTGGTGACGTCACCGTGTTGGGGGAGCGTGCGTGGTGACGTCACCACGTTGGGAGAGCGTGCGTGATGACATCACCACGTTGGGGGGGTGTGCGTGGTGACGTCACAACGTCCATGACGCAGCAGCAGACAACTTGAACAGCTCGGACATTGTTGGCGCCTTTTGTATTTGGCGCCGTCTCTTTATTTGTTTATTGATTTGTAGATTTAATTTGCTTGGCAGTGGCTGTGTAGAGGATTTGGTCCTCGTGTTTAATTAATGAACGGCGTTGCGGGATGCAGTGAGCACGAATGACGCTGTACACAACTACATTGTTGTTCTTCTGTATTTTTATTGTAGAATCGATGATACAAGCGTTACATTGCCACTGTCGTAAGCGGACATTTATACTTTTTAAAATCAATATTATTGTTTTGACGTAAAACTTTTCTTGACTGATGACGGCCACTTGTGTTGCGATCAAAACGTCATGAATTTTTGGTTTCACATTTTACATTTTATTTAATGTTTATTATTTAATTTTTCTTTTTTTCTTTTTTTATCTACGTGACTTTACCGAAAGAACATAAAGAATATAATATTATTGTTGTGTCTCTCCCACAACCAGTGTATAAACACATCCCAGTTCACCATTGCTAATCACTGCACCCTACACTACAGCCACACTCCTCTGGCAGGGTGAATACATCCACGTTGGCTTCACACACACAGAGCGGTACTTATTTTATCCCCCCCCTCCCCCATGAAGGTTGTGATGATTCTTTACGCTCAGCCCCCCGTTTGATGGAGAGCCACGCAGCCCCTAGCCACCGACAGCCACCAGCCAGTCACGGGCGTGGCGCTGCGCGTGGCGGTGACGAGGGTGGCGAGCGCCGTGCGTCGTGGTGGCGTCTGCCCTCTGCGCTGTTCACGTTCACCTCTCTCAGGACGCGCCACTCAGATCCACAATCCTCACTGAGCCACTCCACACCCCCAGCCCAGGGTGTAGGGGCTGAGTGAAAGTTTTATTAAACGAGTGTAACAGCGCCATGGAGTCGGCGTTGTAAAACGACAGCAGCCCCGCGTCCAGTCCAGGTGGACCCCGACTCTCCGCGGAGGCTGCGGCACCGACAGTGACGTCTCTACCCCGCCATGCAGCACTGATAAGCTGTCGCCATGTTTGTGTAGACACCAGGAGACGTCGCTCTCTCCCAGGCGGCACTCAGCACCACGCCCTCTCCGTGGGATCGTCCCGTACGCGACTCCAACCCGATACCCCACCGCGCTCCCCACGTCCACCTCCCAGTAGTGCTGACCCGACGAGAAGCTCTCAGAGCACAGGGCTTGTGCCAGCGCTCAAAGCGGTGTGGGTGATGGGGGTGACCCTGGGGGACACGGCTCTGAGTCACCGTCCTGAGATCCGAGGAAATCTGGAGGTAGTCGTGGGCTGAGTTTGTGTCCAGAGTTGGTGAGCGTCCATCTGTGGTGAGTATTAGTGTACACACACTAATATTCGTTAGTATTAGTGTACACAACTAATATTCGTTAGTATTAGTGTACGCATACTAATATTCGTTAGTATTAGTGTACACATACTAATATTCGTTAGTATTAGTGTACACATACTAATATTCGTTAGTATTAGTGTACACATACTAATATTCGNTAGTATTAGTGTACACATACTAATATTCGTTAGTATTAGTGTACACAACTAATATTCGTTAGTATTAGTGTACACATACTAATATTAGTATTATTGTACACAAACTAATATTCGTTAGTATTAGTGTACACAACTAATATTCGTTAGTATTAGTGTACACATACTAATATCCGTTAGTATTAGTGTACACAAACTAATATTCGTTAGTATTAGTGTACACATACTAATATTAGTTAGTATTAGTGAACACAAACTAATATTCGTTAGTATTAGTGTACATATACTAATATTCGTTAGTATTAGTGTATACAAACTAATATTAGATAGTATTAGTGTACACATACTAATATTCGTTAGTATTAGTGTACACAACTAATATTCGTTAGTATTAGTGTACACAACTAATATTAGTTAGTATTAGTGTACCCATACTAATATTCGTTAGTATTAGTGTACACACTAATATTCGTTAGTATTAGTGTACACATACTAATATTCGTTAGTATTAGTGTACACATACTAATATTCGTTAGTATTAGTGTACACATACTAATATTCGTTAGTATTAGTGTACACATACTAATATTCGTTAGTATTAGTGTACACAAATTAATATTCGTTAGTATTAGTGTACACACTAATATTCGTTAGTATTAGTGTACACATACTAATATTCGTTAGTATTAGTGTACACATACTAATATTCGTTAGTATTAGTGTACACAAACTAATATTCGTTAGTATTAGTGTACACATACTAATATTAGTTAGTATTAGTGTACACACTAATATTCGTTAGTATTAGTGTACACAAAATAATATTCGTTAGTATTAGTGTACACATACTAATATTCGTTAGTATTAGTGTACACATACTAATATTCGTTAGTATTAGTGTACACAAAGTAATATTCAATAGTAATAGTGTACACATACTAATATTCGTTTGTATTAGTGTACACACACTAATATTCGTTAGTATTAATGTACACAAATTAATATTCGATAGTAATAGTGTACACATACTAATATTCGTTAGTATTAGTGTACACAAAGTAATATTCGATAGTAATAGAGTACACATACTAATATTCGTTTGTATTAGTGTACACACACTAATATTCGTTAGTATTAGTGTACACAAATTAATATTCGATAGTAATAGTGTACACATACTAATATTCGTTAGTATTAGTGTACACAAATTAATATTCGATAGTAATAGTGTACACAAACTAATATTCGTTAGTATTAGTGTACACAAACTAATATTCGTTAGTATTAGTGTACACATACTAATATTAGTTAGTATTAGTATACACACACTAATATTAGTTAGTATTAGTGTACACAAACTAATATTCGTTGGTATTACTGTACATATACTAATATTAGTTAGTATTAGTGTACAAACACTAATATTAGTTAGTATTAGTGTATACATACTAATATTAATTAGTGTTAGTGTACACATACTAATATTAGTTAGTATTAGTGTACGCACACTAATATTCGTTAGTATTAGTGTACACATACTAATATTCGTTAGTATTAGTGTACGCATACTAATATTCGTTAGTATTAGTGTACACATACTAATATTCGTTAGTATTAGTGTACACATACTAATATTCGTTAGTATTAGTGTACACATACTAATATTCGTTAGTATTAGTGTACACATACTAATATTCGTTAGTATTAGTGTACACAAACTAATATTCGTTAGTATTAGTGTACACATACTAATATTCGTTAGTATTATTGTACACAACTAATATTCGTTAGTATTAGTGTACACAAACTAATATTCGTTAGTATTAGTGTACACATACTAATATCCGTTAGTATTAGTGTACACAAACTAATATTCGTTAGTATTAGTGTACACATACTAATATTAGTTAGTATTAGTGAACACAAACAAATATTCGTTAGTATTAGTGTACATATACTAATATTCGTTAGTATTAGTGTATACAAACTAATATTAGATAGTATTAGTGTACACATACTAATATTCGTTAGTATTAGTGTACACAAACTAATATTCGTTAGTATTAGTGTACACAACTTAATATTAGTTAGTATTAGTGTACCCATACTAATATTCGTTAGTATTAGTGTACACACTAATATTCGTTAGTATTAGTGTACACATACTAATATTCGTTAGTATTAGTGTACACATACTAATATTCGTTAGTATTAGTGTACACATACTAATATTCGTTAGTATTAGTGTACACATACTAATATTCGTTAGTATTAGTGTACACAAATTAATATTCGTTAGTATTAGTGTACACACTAATATTCGTTAGTATTAGTGTACACATACTAATATTCGTTAGTATTAGTGTACACATACTAATATTCGTTAGTATTAGTGTACACAAACTAATATTCGTTAGTATTAGTGTACACATACTAATATTAGTTAGTATTAGTGTACACACTAATATTCGTTAGTATTAGTGTACACAAAATAATATTCGTTAGTATTAGTGTACACATACTAATATTCGTTAGTATTAGTGTACACATACTAATATTCGTTAGTATTAGTGTACACAAAGTAATATTCAATAGTAATAGTGTACACATACTAATATTCGTTTGTATTAGTGTACACACACTAATATTCGTTAGTATTAATGTACACAAATTAATATTCGATAGTAATAGTGTACACATACTAATATTCGTTAGTATTAGTGTACACAAAGTAATATTCGATAGTAATAGAGTACACATACTAATATTCGTTTGTATTAGTGTACACACACTAATATTCGTTAGTATTAGTGTACACAAATTAATATTCGATAGTAATAGTGTACACATACTAATATTCGTTAGTATTAGTGTACACAAATTAATATTCGATAGTAATAGTGTACACAAACTAATATTCGTTAGTATTAGCGTACACAAACTAATATTCGTTAGTATTAGTGTACACATACTAATATTAGTTAGTATTAGTATACACACACTAATATTAGTTAGTATTAGTGTACACAAACTAATATTCGTTGGTATTACTGTACATATACTAATATTAGTTAGTATTAGTGTACAAACACTAATATTAGTTGGTATTAGTGTATACATACTAATATTAATTAGTGTTAGTGTACACATACTAATATTAGTTAGTATTAGTGTACGCACACTAATATTAGTTAGTATTAGTGTACACATACTAATATCAGTTAGTATTAGTGTACACATACTAATATTAGTTAGTGTTAGTGTACAGATACTAATATTAGTTAGTATTAGTGTACACATACTAATATTCGTTGGTATTACTGTACATATACTAATATTAGTTAGTATTAGTGTACAAACACTAATATTAGTTAGTATTAGTGTATATGTAGTGGTGGTATTGACGTGCGCCGGCAGTGAGGGATCACGGGGCGCGGGTTGGGAACGCAGTGTGGGCGTGGCATGGACGCGCGCGCCGGTGGTGAGGCGCGCTCACACAAGCTGGGAAGAGAGGATCGTAGCGAGTGCGCAGTGATTGGTCAGATAAGTGGTACTCTCAGCGACGTCCGCAGGAGGGGTATAAAGGGGACGCGCGAGAGCACTCGTGGTCAGTGTTAACCAGTTGAAGACCGAAGACGGGGTGGAGGGGATAGGGGCCCTGTGTGGCTCGGAGCCGAGACTGGGGGACCGTAGTCCGACGCCCGTGTGGGTCGGGACGGTGGTACCAGAGCCGAGACGGGCACCCCGGCTGGGTGTGTCCCGGACGGCGACGGGGGCGTAAGAGCCCGTGTAGCTGAGTGGGTGTTAGTCACCCGTGTAGCTGAGTGGGTGTTAGTCACCCGTGTAGCTGAGTGGGTGTTAGTCACCCGTGTAGCTGAGTGGGTGTTAGTCACCCGTGTAGCTGAGTGGGTGTTAGTCACCCGAGCAGCTGAGTGGGTGTGGGTCACCCGTGTAGCTGAGTGGGTGTGGGTCACCCGTGTAGCTAAGTGGGTGTTGGTCACCCGTGTAACGAAGTCGTAGCTGAGTGGGTGTCCGTCACCCGTGTAGCTAAGTGGGTGTTGGTCACCCGTGTAACGAAGTAGGGTGTTAGTCATCCGTGTAACTACAAGTTGGTGAAAATAAAGAGTGTGCCACCCGTGAAGTCGTCTCCTGCCGAGTTACTACTTTACAACTGGCGTCAGAAGTAAACCTGTCTTCAAGGAGAAATGGACACAAGGAAGACTTCTCGTTCCCACGTGCAAGACCGGGGAGACGACGACGTACCGGTGACACCACCCTCGGGAGGAGAGGACGAGGAGTTGCCGCCGATGCAGCACTTCGCGGAAATGGCCGATGCTCCGCCCGCCTCCGACACCAGCCTGCAGGACGCACATTCCCGCCTGGCGGAGTTGCTGCTCGCCGCCGCTGCAATCTTGGCGGAGATCTCCGTTCCAGCGGCCGGAGGAACGCCTGCGGGTTGGAAGAGGCGGCGCGGCTGGAGGGTTCCCGCCATACGGCGTTTCGCGCCAAAAGTTTGGGAGTTGCGCCATTTTTGAGGGCCCGACTCCGCTTGGCGGGAAACGAGGACACCACGTGGCCAGAGGTCTCCACACAGCGCAGCCCGCGTCATCGGCGAGCGCCGGAGCTCTCCATTTTGCGCCTGCAGAGGGAGCCGACATTTTCTACAACCACAGCGGCGCGCGGGAAAATCGCTCCAACGACGACGACGACGATCGAGTTCTCCAGCAACGATTGCCCGCGCTGTCGGTGTTCAAGGCGGACGGGGCGACTGGGAGCCTTCCAGCGACGGTTCATCGCGCATCAAGAAATGTCGGGGTGGTCCGACACCACTGCCCTGCGCGCGCTGCCAGCGATGCTCGACGACGACGCGCTTGCGGCCTTCACGTCTGCCCGAGGTCGTCCGCTCCACGCTCCAGGCCGCGCTGCACCTGTTGGCCAAGGTGTTCGGGCCGCCCTCGACCTGTCGCCACCAGTTCTACGATCGACGGAAGGTGGTTGGAGAAACAACGCTCGCCTATCGCACGGCGCTGCTCGCCCTGGCAGATTCAGCTTTTCCCCGTATGGACAAGGAGGGAAGGACGCCATGGTGACGGAGCAGCTGCTGGCGCTGGCTCACGGATTGGGAGTTCCCATTAATACGGCGGACGAGATGGACATCTGCTCCCTGGGGATTGCCACGAGTATCCACGCTTACGAGGTCCTACAGCGGAAGCCGACGGTCGTCTGCGCATCGGTGGAGGACGGGGCACCGACCGCCACGATCATCGGACCTCAGCCTGCTGTGCCTCGGGAGGAGGCCTTCGCGGTTCGAGGCCGGGGAGTGGAGAACGGGCGGTCGTTCGCCCACACGCTCCTCCCGCAAGCTGGAGCAACCGAAACCCACGACGTCCTCGTCGTCTGCTACAACTGCGGCCTTCGGGCCACGTCGCGTCGGGATGCCGGGCCCGCGTCAACGCACCGCGGGACCACGTCCGGACGACGCCCAGGGACTCAAGACATCCCAACTGAACCCGGCAAGTCGCGGCACCTCACACGTTCGGTCCACAAGCACGGCACATTCGGGGTCGCCGCTTAGCGGTGGGGGACCGGGTATGGGCGCCGGGGTTCGGTTCGGCGAGAGGGTCCGCGTACGGCCGAAGGCAGTCGAGTGGTCCGAATTAGCCCACAGGATTGTGGCTGCGTCGGCCGGGTCGTCCGTGGTAACGGGGTACATTGACGGGGTTGAGGTCCGGGTGCTCGTGGACACGGGTGCGTCGGCCACTATTATTTCGGACCTGATTTATAATATCTTCCGTACAATGTCGACCACTTCTGCGGTGACGTACCGTTTTACGCGGCAAACGGGGATCTTTGGGAATCATCGGCCAGATTCGGGCGAATATTTGTATTGGCGACATTAAATTGGCGGTCCTATTTTGTATCATCATCGTTGGCCGTTCCTTGTTTACTAGGCACGGATTTTCTGTCTAAGATGCCCATAAAATTCTCATAGACCAGGCCTGCATTGAGCTTCCATCGGGTCGGCGGGTTGAGTTTTGAAGAGTCCAAATAAGATACGCACGGCTTGTGCGACGGTGCAGGCGCTGGCAACCCGGACTGTACGGGTGCCCCGGATCGCAAATGTTGGTGCCCTTCGGTTGAGNAAACCCTTGGGCGGATGCGGGGCGCAGGGAGTTCTATTGGGGCCGTCTAACAGGGCTAAAGGGACCTCGACTTAGCGGTGGCCCAGACCATGGTGAGGGGGACAGTGAGCCGTTCGTTGTGGTCCTGAATACGGGGTCGCGGCCGGCGTGATTACGCAGGAACGGTGCTCGCTCACGCCGCGCCGCTGCCCGTCGAGGAACAGCTCGTTGCTCACGCCGATTCGCATGTCGATACGCATCCCAAAGTGAGGAGGGACGGAGTGGTTGGACTCGTTGTGTGCCGGGTCCAGTACCTTGTCCAGTGTGCAGAGGGGTGCATTGAGGGCTTGCTGCTCGAGTTCGCTGACGTGTTTAGCAGGCACAAGTACGACATTGGCTGCACAGACCTGTTGCGCCACCACATAGAGACTGGGGATGCGGCCCTATTCGACAGAATCCCTTCCGGCTCAGTCCAGCCGAGAAGGAGCATGTGCAGTCAGCAGTAAATGACATGTTGGCGGCCGACATCATTGCGCCCTCTTCCAGTCCGTGGGGTGCTCTATCGTCTTGGTTAAAAAACAGGATGGATCCCTGCGGTTCTGTGTTGATTTCCGCCGCTAAACAAATATCAATGGCCGATGCGTATCCGCTCCCAGGATGGATGAGTCGCTGGATGCCTTGGCAGGAGCACAGTTTTTTTCGACGCTCGATTTGCTTTCGGGATTTTGGCAATTGCCCTCGATGACGAATCAAAACCTAAAACCGCTTTCCGGACACCGGGAGGCCTATTTGAGTTCAACGATTGCCCATGGGTTTACATTCCGCTCCTGCCACGTTCCAGAGGCTCATGGAATTGGTTTTGTCAGGCCTTCAATGGACACCTGTTTGATTTACCTCGACGATATCATCGTTTTCAGCCGAACTTTTGAGGAGCACCTCCAGCGACTGAGGGCAGTGTTTCTCAGGATGCGTTCCGCGAAGCTTAAATTTAAACCGGCTAAATGTTTTCTGCTTCGGGAATCGGTCAGGTATTTGGGCCATATCGTTAGCCGTTCGGGATCTCGACGGACCCTGCTAAGACGGAATGCGTCGGCTCATGGCCAACACCGACCTCTGTCACTGAAGTCCGCAGCTTCATAGGATTTGCCTCTATTACCGTCGTTTTGTCAAACAGTTTGCCACCATAGCCAGGCCCCTGCACGCCTTGACGGCTAAAGGGTGCGGTTTCACTGGGGCCGGAGGAGGAGGCCGCGTTCTGCTCCCTGCGTGACGCCTTGGTGCAGGCTCCCCCTTGTGTTACCCCGATTTCACGCAACCGTTTGTGCTCGACACGGATGCCAGTAACACGGGTATCGGGGAGTGCTCTCACAGGTGGTCGGGGGGTCGAACGGGTGGTCGCCTACGGTAGCAGGGTTCTGTCCCCGCGGAACAACGCTACTGTGTGACACGGCGTGAATTGCTGGCGATCGTGTTTTTTATACAGCAATTCAGGCCGTATCTGTATGGCCGTCACTTTACGGTTCGCACGGACCATGCGGCTCTCCAATACGCTATGCGGTGGCGCAGCCATCCGGCCAATTGTCCCGATGGTTGGAGGTCCTTCAGGACTACCAATTCACGACGATTTACCGCAAGGGTTGCGCCACTCGAATGCGGATGCATTGTCACGGTTGCCGACGCGTACGGAATGCGCATGTCAGTTGGGATCGGCGCGGTGTAAACCTTCTGTCGATGTTCCCGCGGAAGTGGTGCTAGCCGCCACGGATACGACGGGGTCGACGCCCCACGGGGAGGGACTCGCTGTTAGCATTGCCTCTCATCGAGTGGGGCCGTTTGCAAATGGCCGACAGCTCCCTACTCGCGCTACGTCGGAAGGTTAACGTTCCCGAGGGCGGGGAAACGCGGGTCGGTTCCTGGGTGTGCAGACAGGGCCTCTTGATGAAGTGGGACTCCATGTCCCGGCGTCACGTGCTTGTGGTGCCGGTTGCTGTACGGGGTAAAGTCGTCCTGGCTGCCCATGAACGACTCATGCACCTGGGGTTTCACAAAACGCTCGCCCTCATTCAGCGAGACTACTATTGGCCTGGGATGGGCAGTGACGTGGCGAACATTCTTAAGGGTGTGTAGGGTGCGCTAAAAGAAAACCGCCACCAATAGCGGCTAATCCACCGCTTCAATCCATTCAAGTTTCGCGCACGAACGAATTGGTCGCGCTAGACATCTTGGGCCCTTTCCCACCACACCTCGGGGAAATAAGTTCCTGCTGGTTGGCGTAGAGTACTTCACCCGCTGGCCCATGGCGTGGCCACTCGCCAACCAGTCGGCTGCGGCGGTGGCGGACGCCTTTGTCCAAGGTTACGTTTTGGACAAAGGCGNCCCCGAACGCTTGCTCACGGATCAAGGGAAAAACTTTTCAAGTGTTTTGTTGCGCGAGGTGTGCGACCTGTTGGGTACGAAGAAAGTACGTACTCCCCGTACCACCGCAGACTGACGGTATGGTTGAACGTCTGAACAGGACGATTACGTCTATGCTGTGCCAACAGGTATGCGACGACCAGGTGGATTGGGACTTACAGGTACCGGGGGTACTAGCGGCCTATCGATGGCACCCCATGCGGCGACGGGGTTTTCTCCATTTTTCTGATGTATGGGCGGGAGGCTGATCCGGCCATGGACGTCCAACTGGGATTTCACAGCCACGTGCAAAATCTAAATTGGCAGACCACATTAAGTTTAACATCGCCAAATTGGGGAGGCGCGAGAGGCTGCGAGATTGAATTCACGCTCTCGGCAGATCGCGAACGAGCGATTGCATGAACGGAAGGTGCGTACGCACAATTGGAACCGGGCGATAAAGCCTGGCTGCATTGTCCACACGCACCGTTGGCTACGTCCCCAAACTGTTGAGACCGTGGAGGGACCGGTGGAAATTGTGCGGGTTGCACGACCCAGAGTATACAGATTAAATGGGGAAAACGCCGTTGGTACGTGCACCCTCCCGACTGAAACCCTACGCGGCGCCGCGTGACCCGGGTTGTGCCGTGACGACCGAGCGTGGGATGTGACCGTCGACTCGGGGAGGGATGTGTCGCAGGCTGATCCTCACGTGTCTCCACCTGACCCACCCCAGGTGTCTCGGACCTGACGGCTGTTGACCGTCGGAACCGGAACCCGGGGCTCGCACGGAGCCCCGATGCCTGTCCCATGCCTCCCTGAACTGCCGGCGCTGCCGGATGGCCAACTGCGTCCTGTGCCGTACGACGGTCCGGCAAGGCGGACTCGATCAAGGACGCAACACTTTTCATGAAAAAAAAAAAAAATATATATTCTTTTTTGTTAAAGCCCGACTTCGTTGCCGGCTCCCCCCTCTGCCGGGTAATGTCCCGTTCAAGGGACGCTCGGACATTGGACATTGCATGAGTCGGAGAGAAAAAGAGAGAAAATGATTAAAGAAATTTTTTTATTGTTACTCTTTCCGCATACACAGCATCGTTGCCACTCGCCGGATTGTGCATGTTATTCTTGTTGCGGGTGGGCGGTTGCTGGGTTTGCGGATTGCGGTGTTCATGTTGTGTTATGTTACGGGCACACATGGGAGTGAAGGGGTGTTGTATGGTTTATTAGCAGCCGGGTCGGCTGCGAGCTATGTGGTAGGGGTGATGTAGTGGTGGTATTGACGTGCGCCGGCAGTGAGGGATCACGGGGCGCGGGGTTGGGAACGCAGTGTGGCGTGGCATGGACGCGCGCGCCGGTGGTGAGGCGCGCTCACACAAGCTGGGAAGAGAGGATCGTAGCGAGTGCGCAGTGATTGGTCAGATAAGTGGGTACTCTCAGCGACGTCCGCAGGAGGGGTATAAAGGGGGACGCGCGAGAGCACTCGTGTCAGTGTTAACCAGTTGAAGACCGAAAACGGGTGGAGGGATAGGGGCCCTGTGTGGCTCGGAGCCGAGACTGGGGGACCGTAGTCCGACGCCCGTGTGGGTCGGGACGGTGGTACCAGAGCCGAGACGGGCACCCCGGCTGGGTGTGTCCCGGACGGCGACGGGCGTAAGAGCCCGTGTCAGTACAGCTGAGTGGGTGTTAGTCGCCCGTGTAGCTGAGTGGGTGTCCGTGTAGCTGAGTGGGTGTCCGTGTAGCTGAGTGGGTGCCCGTGTAGCTGAGTGGTGTCCGTGTAGCTGAGTGGGTGTTAGTCACCCGAGCAGCTGAGTGGGTGTGGGTCACCCGTGTAGCTGAGTGGGTGTGGGTCACCCGTGTAGCTAAGTGGGTGTTGGTCACCCGTGTAACGAAGTCGTAGCTGAGTGGGTGTCCGTCATCCGTGTAACTACAAGTTGGTGAAAATAAAGAGTGTGCCACCCGTGAAGTCGTCTCCTGCCGAGTTACTACTTTACATATACATACTAATATTAATTAGTGTTAGTGTACACATACTAATTTAGTTATATTAGTACGCACACTAATATTAGTTAGTATTATGTCACATACTAATATAGTTAGTATTAGTGTACACATACTAATATTTAGTTAGTGTTAGTGACAGATAAATATAGTTAGTATTAGTGTACACATACTAATATTAGTTATATTAGTGTACATATACTAATATTAGTTAGTGTTAGTGTACACATACTAATATTAGTTAGTATTAGTGTACACATACTAATATTAGTTAGTATTAGTGCCATACTAATATTAGTTAGTGTTAGTGTACACATACTAATATTAGTTAGTATTAGTGTACACATACTAATNTATAGTATTAGTGTACAATACTAATATTAGTTAATAATAGTGTACACTAAATTTAGTTAGTATTGGTGTACACACACTAATTTTAGTTATATTAGTGTAACACATAATATTCGTTAGTATTAGTGTACACATACTAATATTAGTTAGTATTAGTGTACAGAAACTAATATTAGCTAGTATCTGCATACACATACTGTTAATCACTCGTGAATAATAATAATAATAAGTGAATAGTAAAAATAAATAGTGAATAATAAATAATATTAATAATAATAGTGCTACACTAACATGACCATGTGTGTGTACAGTGGCAGTGAACAGCGGTGATGATGCCAGCACCACGATGTTGACGCCACTCTCACACCCACACACAGACATTGTGTGTCACAGCCTCGCACACTCTCACATCATCGCACAGACATTGTGTGTCACAGCCTTGCACACTCTCACACCCACAAACACACATTGTGTGTCACAGCCTCGCACACTCTCACACCCACACACACACATTGTGTGTCACAGCCTCGCACACTCTCACACCCACACACAGACATTGTGTGTCACAGCCTCGCACACTCTCACACCCACACACAGACATTGTGTGTCAAAGCCTCGCACACTCTCACATCCACACACAGACATTGTGCATCACAGCCTAGCACACTCTCACACCACACACAGACATTGTGTGTCACAGCCTCGCACACTCTCACACCACGCACAGACATTGTGTGTCACAGCCTTGCACACTCTCACATCCACACACAGACATTGTGTGTAACAGCTTCGCACACTCTCACATCCACGCACAGACATTGTGTGTCACAGCCTTGCACACTCTCACATCCACACACAGACATTTGTGTCACAGCCTCGTACACTCTCACACCCACACACAGACATTGTGTGTCACAGCCTCGCACACTCTCACACCCACACACACACATTGTGTGTCACAGTCTCGTACACTCTCACATCACACACAGACATTGTGTGTCACAGTCTCGCACAATCTCACATCCACACACACACATTGTGTTTCACAGCCTCGCACACTCTCACACCCACACACAGACATTGTGTCACAGCCTCGCACACGCTCACACCCACACACACACATTGTGTGTCACAGCCTCTCACACTCTCACACCAACACACAGACATTGTGTCACAGCCTCGCACACTCTCACACCCACACACACACATTGTGTGTCACAGCCTCTCACACTCTCACACCAACACACAGACATTGTGTCACAGCCTCGCACACTCTCACACCCACACACAGACATTGTGTGTCACAGCCTCGCACACTCTCACATCCACACACAGACATTGTGTCACAGCCTCGCGCACTCTCACACCCACACACAGATATTGTGTGTCACATCCTCGCACACTCTCACATCCACACACAGACATTGTGCATCACAGCCTCGCACACTCTCACACCCACACACAGACATTGTGTGTCGCAGCCTCGCACACTCTCACATCCACACACAGACATTGTGTGTCACAGCCTCGCGCACTCTCACACCCACGCACAGACATTGTGTGTCACAGCCTTGCACACTCTCACATCCACACACAGACATTGTGTGTAACAGCTTCGCACACTCTCACATCCACGCACAGACATTGTGTGTCACAGCCTCTTACACTCTCACCCCACACACAGACATTGTGTGTCACAGCCTCGCACACTCTCACACCCACACACACATTGTGTGTCACAGTCTCGTACACTCTCACATCAACACACAGACATTGTGTGTCACAGTCTCGCACAATCTCACATCCACACACACACATTGTGTGTCACAGCCTCTCACACTCTGCACACCCACACACAGACATTGTGTGTCACAGCCTCGCACACTCTCACACCCACACACAGACATTGTGTGTCGCAGCCTCGCACACTCTCACATCCACACACAGACATTGTGTGTCACAGCCTCGCGCACTCTCACACCCACACACAGATATTGTGTGTCACAGCCTCGCACACTCTCACATCCACACACATACATTGTGTGTCACAGCCTCGAACACTCTCACACCCACACACAGACATTGTGCGTCACAGCCTCGCACACTCTCACACCCACACACATTGTGTGTCACAGCCTCGCACACTCTCACATCCACACACAGACATTTGTGTCACAGCCTCGCACACTCTCACATCCACACACAGACATTGTGTGTCACAGCCTCGCACACTCTCACTCCCACACACAGACAGTGTGTCACAGCCTCACACACTCTCACACCCACACACAGACATTGTGTGTCACAGCCTCTCACACTCTCACACCCACATACAGACAGTGTGTGTCACAGCCTCGCACACTATCACGCCCACACAGACATTGTGTGTCACAGTCTCTCACACTCTCACACCCACACACAGACATTGTGTGTCATAGCCTCGCACACTCTCACATCCACACACACACATTGTGTGTCACAGCCTCGCACACTCTCACATCCACACACAGACATTGTGTGTCACAGCCTCGCCACTCTCACATCCACGCACAGACATTGTGTGTCACAGCCTCGCACACTCTCACATCGACACACACATATTGTGTGTCACAGTCTCGCACACTCTCACACCTACGCACAGACATTGTGTGTCACAGCCTCGCACACTCTCACATCCACACACAGACATTGTGTGTTTCAGCCTCGCACACTCTCACATCCACACACACATTGTGTGTCACAGCCTCGCACACTCTCACATCCACACACACACAGACATTATGTGTCTCTCCGCTGCTGGATGAGCGCCTCCCCGCACTGTGCGCATCCTGTGGGGGGGGGGGGGTTTGACCATACTTCACCGCTCTCGTCAGTGCACGTTGGCGATGGTGGGGATCGTGAACGTGGAAGCGTAGAGGTGCAGTACAACAATGGTTCACGCTGCGCTGCCCTCAGCTGGTGTGATGTGTAAACATTTGACACGAGGGAGACAAAGGCGGCCTGGCGTGGTGCTGGCCACCCACTCCCTCGTGTGCCGTGCCGGCCTTCATAGGTGCTGCTACTCGCGAACAGCACTTGCTTCAGTAACCAGCAGTAGGGTTTAGTAGAATATCGAAACTGTTAAACTAATTTAATTTCACCAGGTAGAGCCCACTGATCCATGTCGCTCTCTTCCAGAGACTGCGTCTCTCTCCCGTGGTGGCGTGGATTTTCCACTGGTTCCTCGCGTTTATCCCTCCACGTTTATAATCAATTTGTATTCAGAGGATTTGGCTGCTGCTATAAATATCCACGTGATGAGCCACTTCATAGAGCTGTCATTTGTGATAGTCAGGTCGCTTGCCACAAAAGAGCGACATGCTTCAGTGGGTTCCTTACCTGGTTAATTTGAATGAAATGTTGATGAAGATGGGTGCACAGAATTGCAGTGCAACACAGAGGACATTGCGGGTGCAAGACTGAGGAACTCACAAGCGAAAGGCAGGAATCTGTTCACGACCCTTTCAAGGGAGCAGATCGTGGTGGCGTCCAGTGAAGTGGGAGGTGGGGTGCAGATTCCTTTGGGATCTCTCTCCTGGGACAACCACCAACAGCATCACACACAGCCTCGTTTAACCACAGCATTGGAACACTCAGTACCCATAGCATACACAGCCCGTGTTTCACACACAGCCCGTGTCTCACACACAGCCCGTGTCTCACGCACACATCATGAGTTGTGAGTGTTAAACCGTCAAACGTTAAGTATCTGTACCTGCGCGTCTCCTCCAGGTGCCCCTGTGGAAGAGAGAGGAGACAGAGAGGGATCATGAGTGACGTCTCTTACCTTGCATCACGCGCCCCTCTGCCACTGCCCGCTCTGTTGTTCTGGACACCCAAACGGCGTCTCCACAGAGGCGCTCCCCACCTGCAAGAAGGTGAGCGAGTCCCTCTCGTGCTGCAGGCGCGCAGGCGAGCGGCCGCCGCCTGGAGCTCCCCGATCTCCCGCTTGTGACGAGCGATGTCCTCGTCTATCCGGGACAGCAGCTCGCGCTCCTTCACGGCCACGCGTTGGAGAGCTTCCTTCTCGTCCTCGTCCAGAGCCTTCCTTAGGCGGGCGAACTTGCCCGTGATGCGACCCCTGATCCCGGCCACCGATTCCTGCGGAGACGCGGGCACCACGGTTGGCTCCTTGAGCCGTGAGTCACTCCGTGTGTGCGTGTGGGCGCCGTGGTGGCTAGGAGATGTTGACTCCCTCGCCTGGTATCAGCAGGTCGGGGTTCGATCATCATACCTGTTTATTTGGAGTTTGTTCTCTCTGTAGTCTTATGGATTTTTCTCCGAGTCCCCTGTTTATGCCTCCACATTTAGGGTCAACGTCGCACGTTTAGAGTATTTGGCTGCTATCAAATTCCACGTTACAATTAGCCACTTTGTTGAGCGATAATTTGTAATAGCCAGGTCGCTTCTGAAAAAAGAACTACGTAGCTCAGTAGAGTCCGTTCCTGGTAAAATAAAAATGTGTTTAGTCTATCTGTCTCTGGGCTTCTCTCGGGGTCTCTATATATCTATGTATATCTGTGTGTCTCTATGGTGTCTAGGTATCTCTATGGGTGTAGTATGTATATGGGTGACTATGGATCGAAATGGGTCTCTATGTATATTTTGCTGTTGCTTTACATTTCCAAGTGATAATGATGATATCAGCAATTTGGTTGATCTGTAATTTGTGATTGACAGGTCGCTTCTGAAAAGAGCTACACAGCTCAGTGGCCCATACCTGGTAAAATAATAAAATCATATTCCCTAGTGGTGAATCATGCCCCAGTGACGAGGCGCCCATGGAATGAGTCGATCCATGCCAAAGGGGCAAGAGGGGTGCCGCTCTCTTCTTGTTTCTACCCTAGAGGGCGCTGGGGTCATGGATGTTGAGACTCGGGCACTCGGGGTCTGGTGGGGGCCCCTCGTGAGTCCGACGAGATGTGGCGAGATGTTAACTACCTCGCCTGGTGTACAGGTGGTCGTGGGTTCGACCACGTCCCTGATGCCTCCGTGGATTTTTCTCCGAGTCCTCCGGCTTTTCCCTCGACATTTAGAATCGGCGTATCCAGGTCAGGTTTTCCCATAAGTCCGACTCGGGTTAAGAATCCAAGGCTTTCGTTATCTGCTGTGAACAACCCGCAGGGCCCAAGAGTGTCTCCGGGTTGCGTTAAGAGTACAGTATTTAAAGTATGTTGCTGCTATCAATTTCCACCTGTTAAGCCATTTCATTGAGCTATCATTTGTGATATTCAGGTTCCTTCTGGAAAAGAGCTACAAGGCTCAGTGGGCCTTACCTGGTAAAATAAAAATAGTTGAGTCTATGGGTCTCCATGCATCTCTATTTGTTCCTATGTATCTTTATGTGTCTCTATATATCTCTATGTATCCCGATGTATATCTATGGGTCTCTAGGTATTTATTTGGGTCTTTTGTACCTCTCTTTGTCCCTATGTATCTCTATGGTCTCTATGTATCTCTATGGGTCTCTATGCATCTCTATGGCTCTCTATGTATCTCTATGGGTCTGCTGTATATATTTCTACGTGATGATGATGATGACCATGTCAGCCACTTTGTTGAGCTGCTCTCATTTGTGACAGCCAGGGTAGCTTCTGAAAAGATCTACACAGCTCAGTGGGGCCTTACCTGATTAAATAAATAATTGTAGTTTAAATAGACTCATGGATGGCGTGAGGTTCAGCTGTGCGATGTTCAAGCCTCTGCGTCCGTGCTGATGCAGTGCACCAGCTGCACCACAGCTCCACCCCGACAATCCTGGGCATATTATTTTGTGCCACAGGAGTGGAAGACGCAATACTGAGTAACCCGACCTTTTGGCAGACTCGCTGATGCATCTATCGAATGCGGTAAACGTGTAACCCCCTCGTGGTTAATGTTGAGTTTGAAAGTTAATGATATAGTTATAGTAATAGGCATCAAAGTTATGAATCTGCACGAAATTCGTTTGAATGCATTTTGACCTCCACGACTTCCACACTGGGTGGAGGTCACGGGGTCAAAGAGCCCGGCCCGGTCACGGTACCTGCGCCTTCTTGCGAGCGGCCTCCATCCGCTTCACGGACTCCTCCGCCTTCTTCCTCTTCTCCTCCACCGCTCGCGTCTCCTCCCCTACGCGCGTCTGTAGTGAGAGACGAGACGTCACCAGGGGGAGGCTCCAGCCCCCTGAGCCACCCCTCACACCGCCCTTCCTTCCACACCGACCCTCCACAGTGAAGTCCCTCATCTCCACGCTGCCTCTCTATGGCGACTGAGAGGAGGGAACGGGCAGTGGGCAAGCTGATGCCTCGTTGTAGCAGCAGCCGGTGGGAGCCGTGCTGGCTTGGTGTTCATACCGACTCAGACCCAAGAGCCCATGTGCCCACAGCTGTCTAGTTTAGAAGATACATTTAATAGAATTGTCTAACAGGTGGCTGTGACATCAGTCTCACATCTCTATTCACTTCATTCCTTTACACGAGAATTATGTTAAGTGAGAGCCTAGCATGAACTACATCCTAAGAGATGAGCTGTACATGCAGAGACAGAAATTTCTATAAGAGAGAGAGCATGAACACGTAAATACGTTTTTTGAATCAGATGTTGTGATGCCGAGTGATGGAATTAGTCAGATCGTGTTGCGGTGTCTCCCTCTGAGTGCCTCACCTTCCGTGTCTCGTGCTCGTCCTTCAGCGTCAGGACCTTGTGTCCTGTGTGTTTTCCTGCGATGGTGCAAGTTGAGCAGACCAGGCTGCTGTCGACTGTGCAGTAGAATTCCAGCTCCTTGCTGTGCTCCCGGCACCGTCGCTCCTCCAGGTTCGCGATGGGAGCCACCAGGACGTGGTCTCTCAGCCTGGGATTCTCCAAGTGAGGCCTCGCGTGCGTCGCACAGAAGGACATCTCACATTTCACGCAGGTCCTCACTGCAGGAGTCTGGCCGTCAGTGCAGTTGTCACACACGACAACCGCGGCCATCTCGTCTCCAACTCTGAGCTGCTCCGCCAGGTTTGCGAGGGCCACGTTCCTCCTCAGCTGGGTCGCACAGGGAAGGTCGCTCGGCACTGCGGGCAGCTGAAGCTGCTCGCCGTCTCCCAGGCGGCCTCCAGGCACCGCAGGCAGAACGAGTGTCCGCAGCTCAGCGTGGAGGGGCAGACGAACTTGCCCAGGCAGATGGAGCAGCGCAGCTCACTATCCACACTCTCACTGGGAGTCGCGCTCGCCATGACCCATGACTTCGCTGGGATCACTCGCTGTGTGGCTCAGAGAGACGATGGACCAGGACCTCTCTCTTATAGCGACGGTAAAGAAGGAAGCAAAATACTTGAATAGTTTCATTGTCGTCACTGACATCACGAGTCACTGCCTGGAATGTGAACCCGCGCCCCGAGGTGTGCAAACAGCAGCCTCAAGGTGAACACGGCTACTGTACACACGTTGACATTTAAAGAAATGAGTGCTGTTGTTAATATAAATCGGTGAGGCTCAGCTGCGTTGGCTCATTCGTGAGATGAGTGTCGAGAGATGAACTCATCCTTCTACAGCAAGTTGGTGGCAAGATGTTATCTCCCTCGCCCGGTATACAGGTGTTGGGATTTGATCCCGACCCTGACGCCTGCTTTATATTTAAAGTTTGCGTCTCTCTCTCTCTTCGTGGTCGCGTGAATTTTTCTCCGGGTCCTCCGGTTTTCCCTCCACATTTACAATCAACATCACGCGTTTGGAGTAGTTGGCTGCAATACATTTCCACGTGATAAGCCATCATTTGTGGCCAGGTCGTTTCTGAAAATAGCTACACAGCTCAGTGAGCCTTACCTGCTAAAATTAAAATAAATAGTTGGCATAGTTGTAGATATCTCATGATGTCTGTAACTCCATCTCCGTGTAATTACCCCAACGTGACAAGTTGCTTGAATGTCATCGTGGCATCAGAAAAATAAGTAATATTAAAAAAAACTTTTTTTAAACACGCTTTTATGAAATGTACTAGTAATGGCAGAACAATACGACTCCAGGAAGTGGCCCCGAAGCTTGCCATGACGTAAGGACCGTGGCCAATTACAGCCAATGTCAGTTGACCGTGGACAATAAGACCCAAACCGAAACATAACATATAAAATAATGTTTAAAAATATAGATTTTTAATTTTTTTATGATAGAACATAGCATTGCCATTAGTGTGACATAAGTATACCAAGTTTGCTGTCGATACCACATTGGGAAGTGGGTTAAATTGAGTTACAAGATTTGAGGATACAACACGACAACAGAGTGAGCTAAAGAAAGCGCGTAATAATAAAAAATTACGTGTAGCCTCCCGTGACAGATCCTGGAATCTTGATCCTTTTGCTAGCAGTGTGAATCTATCACCAACTCTACCTGCCTCCATCACCCACTGCTGGCGATGTCACCGTCTCTCACTCTCACCTTGTCCGAGACTGCAGATCCCCGTGCCGGCCATTCACAGCCGCACCCACCGCTTGCTTCACCTGCGTTGTTGTTTCACATTCCACGCACGGCTACTCAACACGCATGCACACGCTGCAACACAAATGCCCATCGGCGTTCATCATTATTGTAAAAATAAAATATAAATAAAACTAAACTATTTTTACGTTACCAGGTGAATTTTATTTTTCCATGCGACCTGTTCATCACAAATATAGCTCAAAAAAGTGGCTCATCATGTTGGAAATGCATAGCAGCCAAATAATCTAAATACTGAACTCTAAACGCTGCTTGAACCGGAGACGCTCTCTTGGGCTCTGCGGGTTGTTCACAGCAGATAATGAATGCCTTGGACTCTACGCCCAGTCGGACTCGTGGGAAAACCCAACCTGGATTCCTCTGAACACGGCCTGGACTCATCTGCTTAGCTTACTAAAGGATAAAAACGCGGCACTGCATTTGAAAGCTTCCTTCTACAAGGTCACCAATGCGAGCAAAGGGGGTTCCCACGATGTCCACGGCTCATTATTCGATGCAACAGCAGCAGCGTTGGCTCAGTGGTCAGTGAGGCGCAGTGGCTCCAGGCCAGGCAGGTAGCGCGATCCACCGCCGGGTTTGCAGCCAACAAATCCTCGCAGCGTCCCGGGAGAGCAGGTTCTGTGTTAGCTCAGCACCCCTCGGGTGCCACGCAGCCCACACCCGCTACGCAATGAGTTACACTCACACTCTCACTCTCTTACACACTTACACACTCACTCACTTACACACTCACTCACACACTCACACACACACTCACACACAATCACTCACTCGCACACACTTACACACTCACTCACTTACACACTCACTCACTTACACACTCACTCACACACTCACACACACACACAATCACTCACTCACTCGCACACTCACACACGGACCTACGGTCTGTCTCTCTCTTTCTCACTCACCGCTTGTATAAAGCCGTCTCTGTCCCGTCTGTATGCTCCCGTACATGAATCTGTGTCTCCCTCGAGCCCGCGCGTCTTCCTCGAGCCCGCGCGTCTTCCTCGAGCCTGCATATATCTATAAAAAATTAACCCGTAAAAACAAAGTTTTTCACTATAAATCCTTTATATGCGTGGCATCGGTTTTATTTTATTATTTATTTCAGTTTTTCTTGAGTAAGAGTTTTATTTTTATCACATTGGTAATTTAAATTAAATATGAAAATTTTTTTCCTAAAAAGTGGAACATTTTGGAAAAAAAATTTCACGAAAATAAATTGTCACGCACAACGAGTCTGTGTGCAAAATGTCAGCTCGATTGGATCATGGGAAGTGGGTTAAAAAACGACCGAAATATTTGCACGGTCGTAAGCGCGCAAGCAAGCAAGCAAGTGAACTTAATATAAAGGATATAAAAAGTCATCTGTTTCCCGTCCGTGTTGTATATTTGCCTTTTTCAAAAATGTATATTAAGAGTGATATTGCCTATATTTAACGTATCAGTTTTTTTTCTCTGGATTTAGTACGTTCTAAAAAACACATCATACGAATTATGTAAATTCTCCACGTCCAGAATAACATGTATCCCAAGGGTATATCCAGAGCCTGCCCAACCGCCTTTGTCTTCCCAGTGGCTGTCATTGCGTGCCGCAGCAGGAATTCATATTAAGGATGAGTCTAAAGAGGGGGGAAGGCCGCTTCACAATCAACAAGACGACAGACACACACCACACCAGGGGCAATTAAGAACATCTGCGCTCACACAATCTTGGGATGACCTCCGGAGGCAGGGAGGGGAGTTTTAGAGTTTTAGAGGGGTTATGACATCAGGTGTCAGCATGGCCAAATATCTTTTTTTGTTTATTTAATTAGTAATTTATATATCTTAGTAATTTATTTGCATGTATTTTATTCATTTTATTATTTATTCACATTTTAATTGTATTATTCATTTGCTTTACTTATTATTCACTTTATTTGCTACATAATGTTCTTCTGCTATTCTTTGCGCTCATTTGCAAGTTCACTTTGCTCAGTAGATGGTTGCTGCTGAGGTCGTGACGGGTTTCTTTAATTCCATTCCGTTGCTCTGTGGCCCCGGTACCGTTCCCGTGCTGCTGCGATGTGCACCGATGCCCACTTTAGTGAGGGCGACGTTGGCACGCAGACTGAAGATCGATTGAAGAGGACAAAAGCGAGTCCCTTCGTGTCCAGTCAATGTCTCTTTACTTGAACAAATATGCAAAACATTACCCCATTGTCTTCTTGGTTCTTTCGGTAAAGTCACGTAGAAGGAAAATAATAAAATAATAAAATAAAACATAATAAAATAATTCTCACGACGTTTCGGCCACAACGCAAGCAGCCTTCTTCAGGTGAGAACAGGTCTGTCGAGAAGGCAGAGTCTGAAGACCTGTTCTCCACCTGAATACGGCTGCTTGCGTTGTGGCCGGAACGTCGTGAGAATTATTTTATTATGTTTTATTTTTATTATTTTATATTTTCCTTCACTTTACCGAAAGAACCAAGAAGATGAATCCCTGCAGTCACGAATGCTTTAAATCGAAATTACCCCATTGCTCGAGGAGTATCCTGAAGCTCATTAAACAACTTAACAATTATGTTGGAATCTCAGCTCCACCGTAACGAAGAATGAAAGCTGTCAATGCTCCCCACGTTTCAGCTTTCAACTGAAGAAGCTTCAAATCTTGACGATGCTCCCAGAACGTGGAGGGAACGTCACAGACATCGCGCTGATCAACAAGGGCAGAACCTGAAAGCGCATCGGAGAGAGGCACAACGCGCAATCTGCACACCGCACTCCGACGTGCACGCCGCTCACCAATCCCAGCGCTACAGTCCAGGCTCCGAGATCTGGAAAAAATCGGCGACATTCCGGGTTGATTTGGCCACAGCCTCTTGTCAAATCTCCCGTGCACTTTCATTGCTCAGCGAGCCCCGCGAATCCCTGCGGTGGAGTGGCAGCGCCCTCGCGTGGCGCGCACCAACACCGCTCCAGGCAGCGCAGGGACCCAAACGGCGTCTGGGAATCGGTCGCGATTCGTGACTCGGTCCGCAACTCTGGACCAGTGCCGGCAGTGAAACAATGAACCCCACGTGACCCCAACATCCCCATCTCCCCACCCCTAGGGGTCCCTCCTATCACGTGACAACCCCAAGCCCCCCCCTACCCAGACAACCCCCCACCTCTACCCCTCCCCATGTGGCTGTTGTTGTGGTGATTTTGGTGGTGGTTGTTGTTGTACTGGTAATTGTTGTGGTTGTTGTGGTTGTTGTGGTGGTTGTTGTTGTGGTTGTGGTGGTGGTTGTTGTTGCTGCTCTACCACTTTCTCCTGACGAGCATCATGGTCACGTGGCGCCCTCGCGGGAGTTCCCAGCAGCGTCAGTGGTGACGTCACCAACACCCCCCCCCCACAGTGCTGGGTCACAGCAGCGAGGTGACGTCACCAACCCCCCCCCCCCCACAGTGCTGGGTCACAGCAGCGAGGTGACGTCACCAACCCCCCCCCCACAGTGCTGGGTCACAGCAGCGAGGTGACGTCACCAACCCCCCCCCCCCACAGTGCTGGGTCACAGCAGCGAGGTGACGTCACCAACCCCCCCCCCACAGTGCTGGGTCACAGCAGCTAGGTGACGTCACCAACCCCCCCCCCCACAGTGCTGGGTCACAGCAGCGAGGTGACGTCACCAACCCCCCCCCCACAGTGCTGGGTCACAGCAGCGAGGTGACGTCACCAACCCCCCCCCCCACAGTGCTGGGTCACAGCAGCTAGGTGACGTCACCAACCCCCCCCCCCCACAGTGCTGGGTCACAGCAGCGAGGTGACGTCACCAACCCCCCCCCCCACAGTGCTGGGTCACAGCAGCGAGGTGACGTCACCAACCCCCCCCCACAGTGCTGGGTCACAGCAGCGAGGTGACGTCACCCCCCCCCCCCCACAGTGCTGGGTCACAGCAGCGAGGCTGCAGGGTGCCCCTCAGGGCCTCTGTTTGTTTTTGTCGCCAACGCGGTGACGTGGTGACGTCACAGCGAGGGACTCCCGAGTGGCGGGAATCCAGAACGTCAGAATCTGTGTTTGTGGTGCAGGAGGAATCCGATGAGCTGTGAAGCTCTTTGTGATCACAGATGGCGCGTGGGGGATGAGGAGACGTGGTGACGTCACCAATTNGGGGGGAGCGTGCGTGGAGACGTCACGTTAGGGGAGCGTACGTGGTGACGTCACCACGTTGTGTGAGCTTGCATTGTGACGTCACTGCGTTGACGTCACCACGTTGGGAGCGTGCGTGGTGACGTCACCACGTCCATGACGCAGCAGCAGACAACTTGAACAGCTCGGACATTGTTGGCGCCTTTTGTGTTGGCCGCCGTCTCTTTATTTGTTTATTAATTTGTAGATTTAATTTGCTTGGCAGTGGCTGTGTAGAGGATTTGGTCCTCGTGTTTAATTAATGAACGGCTTTGCGGGATGCAGTGAGCACGAATGACGCTGTACACAGCTACATTGTTGTTGTTCTGTATTTTTATTGTAGAATCGACGATACAAACGTTACAATGCCTCTGTCGTACGCGGATATTTATACTTTTTAAAATCAAATATTGTTTTGACGTTTCTTGACTGATGACGACCGCTTGTCTTGCGACAAAACGCATGAATTTTTTTTTTATTTTAAATTTGTATTATGTTTATTATTAAATTTTTCTTATTTTTCTTTATTCTATCTACGTGACTTTACCTAAAAAACGTAAAGAATATAATATTATTGTTGTTGTGTCTCTCCACAACCCATGTATAAACCATCCCAGTTCACCATTGCTAATCACTGCACCCGACACCAGTCACACTCCTCTGGCAGGGTGAATACATCCACGTTGGCTTCACACACACACAGAGCGGTACTATTTTATCCCCCCCCCCATAGAGGATTGTTTACGCTCAGCCACCCCGTTGTGATGGAGAGCCACGCAGCCCCGAGCCACCGACAGCCACCAGCCAGTCACGGGCGTGGCGCAGCACGTGGCGGTGACGAGGGTGGCGAGCGTCGTGCGTCGTGGTGGCGTCTGCCCTCTGCGCTGTTCACGATCACCTCTCTCAGGACGCGCCACTCAGATCCACGATCCTCACTGAGTCATCGTAACACCCCACCCACAACCCAGGGTGTAGGGGCTGAGTGAAAGTTTTTTAAACGAGTGTAACAGCGCCATGGAGTCGGCGCTGTAAAACGACAGCAGCCCCGCGTCCCAGTCCAGGTGGACCCCGACTCTCCGCGGAGGCTGCGGCACCGACAGTGACGTCACTACCCCGCCATGCCGCACTGAGAAGCTGCGCCATCTTTCTCTAGACACCAGGAGACGTCGCTCCTCCCAGGGCGCACTCAGCACCTCTCCCTCTCCGTGGGATCGTCCCGTACGCGACTCCAACCCGACAATGCCTCGAGCTCCCACGTCCACCTCCCAGTAGTGCTGACCCGACGAGAAGCTCTCAGAGCACAGCGCTTGTGGCCAGCGCCAAAGCGGAGTGGGTGATGGGGCGACCCTGGGGACACCGCTCCACGTCGCCGTCCTGAGATCCGAGGAAATCTGGAGGATGTCGTGGCTGAGTTTGTGTCCAGAGTCGGTGAGCGTCCATCTGTGGTGAGTGTTAGTGTACACACACTAATATTAGTTAGTATTAGTGTACACAAACTAATATTCGTTAGTATTAGTGTACACATACTAATATTAGTTAGTGTTAGTGTACACACACTAATATTCGTTAGTATTAGTGTACACATACTAATATTAGTTAGTATTAGTGTACATATACTAATATTCGTTAGTATTAGTGTACATAAACCAATATTAGTTAGTATTAGTGTAACATACTAATATTCGTTAGTATTAGTGTACACATACTAATATTCGTTAGTATTAGTGTACATATACTAATATTCATTAGTATTAGTGTACATATACTAATATTCGTTAGTATTAGTGTACACATACTAATATTCGTTAGTATTAGTGTACACATACTAATATTCGTTAGTATTAGTGTACACATACTAATATTCGTTAGTATTAGTGTACACATACTAATATTAGTTAGTATTAGTGTACACAAACTAATATTCGTTAGTATTAGTGTACACACACTAATATTCGTTAGTATTAGTGTACACATACTAATATTAGTTAGTGTTAGTGTACACATACTAATATTCGTTAGTATTAGTGTACACATACTAATATTCGTTAGTATTAGTGTACACAAACTAATATTCGTTAGTATTAGTGTACACAACTAATATTCGTTAGTATTAGTGTACACATACTAATATTAGTTAGTGTTAGTGTACACATACTAATATTAGTTAGTATTAGTGTACACAAATTAATATTCGTTAGTATTAGTGTACACACACTAATATTCGTTAGTATTAGTGTACACATACTAATATTAGTTAGTATTAGTGTACACAAATTAATATTCGTTAGTATTAGTGTACACACACTAATATTCGTTAGTATTAGTGTACACATACTAATATTAGTTAGTATTAGTGTACACATACTAATATTAGTTAGTATTAGTGTGCACATACTAATATTTGTTAGTATTAGTATACACATACTAATATTAGTTAGTATTAGTGTACACTTACTAATATTCGTTAGTATTAGTGTACACTACTAATATTCGTTAGTATTCGTGTGCACATACTAATATTCGTTAGTATTAGTGTACACATACTAATATTAGTTAGTATTAGTGTACACTTACTAATATTCGTTAGTATTAGTGTACACATACTAATATTCGTTAGTATTAGTGTACACATACTAATATTCGTTAGTATTAGTGTACACATACTAATATTAGTTAGTATTAGTGTACACATATTAATATTCGTTAGTATTAGTGTACACACTAATATTAGTTAGTATTAGTGTACACATACTAATATTAGTTAATATTAGTGTACACATACTAATATTAGTTAGTGTTAGTGTACACATACTAATATTAGTTAGTATTAGTGTACCATACTAATATTAGTTTTAGTGTACACATACTAATATTAGTTAGTATTAGTGTACACACACTAATATTCGTTAGTATTAGTGTACACATACTAATATTAGTTAGTATTAGTGTACACATACTAATATTCATTAGTATTAGTGTACACACACTAATATTCATTAGTATTAGTGTACACATACTAATGTTCGTTAGTATTAGTGTACACACACTAATATTCGTTAGTATTAGTGTACACACACTAATATTCGTTAGTATTAGTGTACACAAATTAATATTCGTTAGTATTAGTGTACACAAACTAATATTCGTTAGTATTAGTGTACACAAACTAATATTCGTTAGTATTAGTGTACACACACTAATATTCGTTAGTTTTAGTGTACATAAACTAATATTAGTTAGTATTAGTGTACACACACTAATATTAGTTAATATTAGTGTACACATACTAATATTCGTTAGGATTAGTGTACACACACTAATATTCGTTAGTATTAGTGTACACACACTAATATTAGTTAGTATTAGTGTACACATACTAATATTAGTTAGTGTTAGTGTACACATACAAATATTGGTTAGTATTAGTGTACACATACTAATATTATTTAGTATTAGTGTACACATACTAATATTAGTTAGTGTTAGTGTACACATACTAATATTCGTTAGTATTAGTGTACACAACTAATATTCGTTAGTATTAGTGTATATATACTAATATTCGTTAGTATTAGTGTACATATACTAATATTAGTTAGTATAAGTGTACACATACTAATATTCGTTAGTGTTAGTGTACCAGACTAATATTCGTTAGTATTAGTGTAGAGGTGATACGCGCTGGGATTAGGGATGGTATGCCAGCGCGTAATGATTGGCTGTGGGCCGGTGACGCGCTGAGAGGGAGTGATCAGGGAGCAGCGCAGTGTGATTGGTAGAGTAATGTTAACACGCGCTGGGGAAACCGGATCGTAGAGAGAGAGCGTCGTGATTGGTCATTAAGGAACGACGCTCGCGTCGACGTCCGCATCAGCTCCGTCTCTCGTGAGCAGGGGCTATAAAAGGGGATGCACACAGGCGTAAGGGCAGTGTGTAACCAGCGAAGAATGAAGACGGGGATGAAGACCTAGAGCCCTGCGGTACCTAGCCCCGCCGTCCTAAGGGGACCGGGACTCTGAGTAACCCAGAGGCGAGTGTAGTGTGTGTAGCCATAGGTCTACACGAGCCGAATGCATTGTGTGTAGCCAGGGCATAGGGTCTACACGAGTCGAGTGTATTGTGTAGCCAGAGGCATAGGGCTTACACGAGTCGAGTATATTGTGTGTAGCCAGAGGCATAGGGTCTACACGAGTCAAGTATATTGTGTGTAGCCAGAGGCATAGGGTCTACACGAGTCAAGTGTATCGGTGTAGCCAGAGGCTTAGAGTTTACACGAGATTAGTGGAGTGTGTCGTCGAAGAAGGAAGACCACACGTTGTATTGTGATACGCAAAGATTTAATAAAAGTGTGTTACCCGTCAAGAAGTTCCTGCCGTCAATTCCCATACTTCAACTGGCGTCAGAAGTGAAACGGTCCTCCAAGCATGGATACAAGGAGGAGCCGTCGGACCCAGGGATTGACCACGGGGACAACCTCGACGACGCGGGCCAGCTGGCATCAGGGGGTGAGGAAGAGGAGCTGCCCACGGGGCAGGATCCACCGACGGCGCGGACGAGCGACGGGGGCTGACACCGTGCTTCGTGAGGCACACTCCCGTCTGGCGGAGCTGCTGCTCGCCGCCGCGTCCATCTTGGCGGAGATCAGCTCGTCGGGAGGAGCGGGACGGCGGCCGACGTGATACAGGGTCGCCTTGCAGATTTCCGCCAAAACGATTTGGCGATTCCCGCCATTTCATCCGCTCCAACTTTTGGCGGGAACGGCCATCACCACGTGGCAGCGGTTCTCCATGCGCGCCCGCTGACGTCACCAACGCGCGCGGCGGACCGCCATCACACACCCGCCACTGGGCCGCCATCTTACACACCGACGGGGGGCAGAGAGGAAGCACGAGGAGGAGGACGACTTTATCTTTCAGCAGCGCCTTCCCACGTTGTCAGCATTCAAGGCGGAAGGCGGGGATTGGAGCCAATTTCAGCGCAGATTTTTGGCGCATCAAGAGATGTCCGCCTGGTCCGACGCTACGGCACTGCGGGCACTGCCTGCCATGCTGGACGACAACGCGCTCGCGGCCTTCACGTCCGCACGCAGGTCGGACCGCTCCACGCTCAAGGATGCGCTGGCTCTCATGGCCAAAGTCTACGGTCCTCCCTCGGCGTGCGCCATCATTTCTACGCAAGACGGAAGGCGGACACGGAGACCGTGCTCGCCTACCGCACGGCGTTGCTCGCTCTCGCTGACGCCGCGTTCCCTCGTATGGACGAGGAGGGCCAAGATGCGATGGTTTTGGAGCAGCTGCTCAAGTTGGCGCAGGACCTGGGGGTCCCCATCAACACGGCCGACGAGACCGATATTTCTTCATTACGGGTTGCCACGAGCATGCAAGCGCACGAGGTCCTTCAACGAAAGCAGGGGGTCGTCTGCAACGCTGCCGTGGCCTCAACTCCGGGTCCGGTTGACACCGTGCCCCAAGTCGTCAGCCCACGAGAGGACGCGTTCATCGCGGGACGAGCGGGGGACTGGAGGTCGGGGGGTCGTTCGCCTCTGCGAGCGGCCCGCAAGCTGGAGCAACCGAGATCTCCGACTACTGTCATCACCTGCTATAACTGCGGCCTTCGTGGCCACGTGGCCTCCGGTTGCCGCGCCCCGCGTCAGCGCGCCATGGGACCTCGGCTGGACGACGACCAAGGCCCCAAGTCATCACTGCAAACCCCGGCAAGTCGCGGCACCTCACATGCTTGGCCCGCATACTCGACACGTATGGGTCGTCGCGTTGCGACGAGGGAGAGCCGAGTAGAGTTCGGGGATTCGGTTCGGAGAGGGGGGTTCGGCCGGGACCGGGGAGACATTAAATGGTCGGAATTGGGGCACAGAATAGTGGCTGCCTCAGCGGGTTCATCCGTCGTTACCGGATCGATTGATGGGGTCGAGGTCAGGGTGTTAGTGGACACGGGGGCATCGGCGACTATTATTTCGGATCTCATTTATAATATTCTCCGGTACAATGTCGTCCGCTTCTTCGGTGGATGTGCCATTTTACGCCGCTAACGGGGGATCGTTGGGCATTATCGGTCAGATTAGGGCGTCCATTTGCATTGGTGATATCAAATTGTCGGGACCCGTTTTCGTTTCATCTTCCCTGGCGGTTCCTTGCCTATTGGGCACTGATTTTTTGGCGAAAATGCCCATCAAAATTCTCATTGATCAGCGTTGCATTGAACTACCATCGGGTCGCCGTATTTCATTTTTGACGAGCCCTAATGTAATTCGGACGGCGTGCGCTACCATTCAGGCGTTAGCAACACAGACCGTGCACGTGCCCCCGGGTTCACAAATGTTAATTCCCCTCCGGTTACGGAAGCCATGGGGAAGGAGGCCTCGGAACAGGCCATGCTTTTGGGTCCTTCTAATAGGGCTGTTGGAGGTCTCGATTATCGGTGGCGCACACTTTGGTTGGGGCAGACAGGGATCCGTTGTCATGGTTTTAAACGCTGGGGCGCGGCCGGCCGTCATTCAGCAGGGCACCGTGCTGGCTCACGCGGCACGGGTCCCTGCGGAGGAGAGGCTGGTTGCGCAGGCTGATCCGAGCCCCACGAATAGCGTACCATCGAAGGAGGACCTAGATTGGATTGATATGCTGTGCGCGGACTCTGACGATTTGTCACCGTACAGTTGGGTGCGTTGCGCGGGTTGCTGGTTGAATTTTCGGATGTCTTCAGTAAACATAAGTATGATATCGGATGCACGGACCTGCTACGCCACCACATTGAAACGGGCGATGCGGCACCGGTCAGGCAAAATCCCTTCCGACTGAGTCCTGCTGAGAAGGAACATGTTCAGTCGGCAGTTAACGATATGCTGGAAGCCGACATTATTTCGCCTTCTTCCAGTCCTTGGGGAGCACCTATTGTGCTCGTTAAAAAGCAGGACGGGTCCTGCGATTTTGCGTCGATTTCCGCCGCCTGAATAAGATCTCGGTGGCCGACGCGTATCCGCTCCCCAGGATGGACGAGTCTCTCGACGCATTGTCCGGTGCGCGATACTTTTCGACTCTTGATTTATTGTCCGGATTTTGGCAGTTGCCACTCGACGAGGAGTCTAAGCCTAAGACTGCATTCCGGACTCCAGGGGGCCTGTTTCAGTTTAACCGGTTACCCATGGGGCTTCACTCCTCTCCTGCGACGTTTCAGCGTCTTATGGAATTGGTTTTGTCGGGCTTGCAGTGGGAGACGTGCCTCATTTACCTTGACGATGTCATTGTTTTCGGTAAAACGTTCGAAGAACACCTCCAGCGATTGAGAGGGGTGTTCTTGCGAATGCGATCGGCTAAATTAAAGTTTAAACCGGCCAAATGCCATCTTTTTCGTAAATCCGTGAGGTACTTGGGTCACATTGTCGACTCTTCGGGGATTTCTACCGATCCTGCGAAGACGGACTGTGTCAGTTCGTGGCCGACGCCCACGTCAGTGTCAGACGTGCGCAGTTTCATCGGTTTTGCTTCGTATTATCGCCGATTCGTTGAGCACTTCGCCACCATTGCAAAGCCCTTGCACGCTTTAACGGCAAAAGGAGTGAAGTTCCGGTGGGGACCGGAGGAGGAGGCTGCATTCTGCTCCCTCCGGGATGCCTTGTAAGGGCCCCACCCTTGCGCTATCCGGACTTTGAGAGTCCCTTCTTGCTAGACACGGATGCTAGCAACACGGGCATTGGGGAGTGCTGTCCCAAGTCGTTGGAGGGGTCGAACGGGTGGTCGCCTATGGTAGCAGGGTGTTGTCGCCGGCAGAGCAGCGCTACTGCGTCACCCGTCGTGAACTACTTGCCATTGTTTTTTTGTACAACAATTCAGGCCATATCTCTATGGTCGTCATTTCACGGTCCGGACGGACCATGCGGCGCTCCAGTATTCATTACGGGTTGCCCAGCCCTCGGGCCAATTGTCGCGGTGGTTGGAAGTCCTCCAGGACTATCAGTTCACGACTACGTACCGTAAAGGGTTGCGACACACGAATGCCGATGCCCTGTCGCGGTTGTTGCCTTGTCACAAATGTGCGTGCTTATCGGGATCGGCGCGCTGTAAACCTCCGGTTACGGAGGTAGGGAGGCGTGGTTGCGACCGCGAGCACACCAATTGGGGATGGTCCCGCTACCCCAGGGGGTCAGGACTCGCTGCTCTCACTGTCGTGATTGAGTGGGGCCGTCTCCAAATGGCGGACAGCTCCCTGCTGGCATTGCGACGAAAGACGGAGGGTTCCGAAGGTAGCCACGACCGAACTGGCTCCTACGAGCTTAAGCAGGGCCTGTTGATGAGATGGGACAGTTTGTCCCGGCGGCATGCGATTGTGGTGCCTTCTGCTGTGAGGGGGAAGGTTGTCTTGGCCGCACACGAACGCCTCTTGCATTTGGGAGTTAACAAAACGCTTGCCCTGCTTCAGCGTGACTATTATTGGCCGGGAATGGGGGTGACGTGTGAATATTCTGAAGGGTTGTGTTGAGTGCGCCAGACGGAAACCACCGCCCGTGGCAGCTAATCCACCGCTGCAATCAATTCAGGTCTCGCGCACTAACGAGCTCGTTGCACTCGATATTCTGGGGCCCTTTCCGGTCACGCCTAGGGGTAATAAGTACCTGTTGGTGGGGGTCGAATATTTTACCCGGTGGCCTATGGCGTGGCCACTCGCCAACCAGTCGGCGGCGGCTGTGACGGACGCCTTTGTCCAGGGCTACGTCCTGGACAAGGGGGCTCCCGAACGCTTGCTGACTGACCAAGGAAAATTTTCGAGTAAATTACTGCAAGAGGTGTGCGACCTGTTGGGTACCAAAAGGTGCGTACCTCCCCGTACCACCCGCAGACGGACGGGATGGTGGAGAGGCTTAACAGGACATTGACCTCTATGCTGTGCCAGCAGGTGTGTGAGTCGCATGTTGATTGGGACCTGCAGGTCCCTGGGGTCCTTGCCGCGTATAGAATGGCCCCCATGCAGCTACGGGTTTTCCCCGTTTTATCTAATGTACGGTCGGGAAGCCGACCCGCCCATGGAAACGCAGCTGGGTCTGCCCGCACCACGAACTAATTCGAAATTGGCAGAGCATATTAAATTTAATATTCATAAACTGACGGAGGCAAGGGAGCCGCACGGCTTAATTCGCGGGCTCGCCAAATTGCGAACGAGCGGTTGCGGCACGGAAGGTGTCCGTGCACAATTGGGAACCAGGTGACAGGGCCTGGCTGCATTGCCCTCAGGCACCTTTGGCCACGTCGCCTAAGTTGTTGAAGCATGGCGGGGACCCGTGGAGGTCGTGCGGGTTGCACGCCCCCAGTGCGTTCAGATAAAATGGGGAAACGCCGTTGGTACGTCCACCCCTCCCGACTGAAACCGTTCTCGCCTCCGTATGGCCTCCCCTTGTGTCGTGAGGGCCGAGCATGTGACGTGACCGACGACCCTGAGGGGGAATTGTCCTTGCCTGATCCTCACATGTCTCCGCCTGATCCGCTCCCAGGTGTCTCGGAACTGACAGCTGCCGACCACCGGCGGCCGGATCTTCACGGCGGGGCCGGTCCTTCCAGGCCCGTCCGTGCCGTCTAGAGCTGCCGGAGACACCGGACGGTCGCCAACGTCCCGTTCCATACGACGGACCGGCCAGACGGACTCGCGCTAGGTCGCGCTACTTTGTGTAACCTACCACGTGCGGAGTCGAGGCAGCGGAGCGCCTCGGCACTGCGTGGGTCACAGTAACACTTGGCGCGTTCGTTTTACGGTGTTCGCTTTTGTTGTGTTGTTCGTCGGGCTGTATATTGCTTCGTATTTAAGGTTGTGTTATGTTGTTGTTGTTGTGTTACGGGGCACACTGGGATGTGGAGTTCTTTATTACTGCGTTGCGTTATGTTGTGTTGTAGGTTAACAGCCGGGCCGGCTGCAAGCTATGTGGGAGGGGGTGATGTAGAGGTGATACGCGCTGGGATTAGGGATGGTATGCCAGCGCGTATGATTGGCTGTGGGCCGGTGACGCGCTGAGAGGGAGTGATCAGGGGCAGCGCAGTGTGATTGGTAGAGTAATGTTAACACGCGCTGGGGAAACGGATCGTAGAGAGAGAGCGTCGTGATTGGTCATTAAGGAACGATGCTCGCGTCGACGTCCGCATCAGCTCCGTCTCTCGTGAGCAGGGGCTATAAAAGGGATGCACACAGGCGTAAGGGCAGTGTGTAACCAGCGAAGAATGAAGACGGGGATGAAGACCTAGAGCCCTGCGGTACCTAGCCCGCGTCCTAAGGGACCGGGACTCTGAGTAACCCAGAGGCGAGTGTAGTGTGTGTAGCCATAGGTCTACACGAGCCGAATGCATTGTGTGTAGCCAGGGCATAGGGTCTACACGAGTCGAGTGTATTGTGTAGCCAGAGGCATAGGGCTTACACGAGTCGAGTATATTGTGTGTAGCCAGAGGCATAGGGTCTACACGAGTCAAGTATATTGTGTGTAGCCAGAGGCATAGGGTCTACACGAGTCAAGTGTATCGGGTGTAGCCAGAGGCTTAGAGTTTACACGAGATTAGTGGAGTGTGTCGTCGGAAGAAGGAAGACCACACGTTGTATTGTGATACGTAAAGATTTAATAAAAGTGTGTTACCCGTCAAGAAGTTCCTGCCGTCAATTCCCATACTTCATTAGTGTACACATACTAATATTAGTTAGTCTTAGTGTACACATGCTAATATTAGTTCGTATTAGTGTACACATACTAATATTAGTTAGTTTTAGTGTACACATACTAATATTAGTAAGTGTACACATACTAATATTAGTTAGTATTAGTGTACACATACTAATATTAGTTAGTATTAGTGTACACACACTAATATTAGTTAGTATTAGTTTACACATACTAATATTAGTTAGTATTAGTGTACACACACTAATATTAGCTAGTATTAGTGTATACATGCTAATATTAGTTAGCATTAGTGTACACACACTAATATTAGTTAGTATTAGTGTACACATACTAATATTAGTTTTACTTGTGAATAATAATTAGTGAATTATAATAAATAATAATAGTGCTACACTAACATGAGCATGTGTGTGTGTACAGTGGCAGTGAACAGTGGTGATGATGCCAGCACCACGATGTTGACGACACTCTCACACCCACACACAGACATTATGTGTCACAGCCTTGCACACTCTCACATCCACACACAGACATTGTGTGTCACAGCCTCGCACAATCTCACACACAGACATTGTGTGTCACAGCCTCGCACACTCTCACATCCACACACTGACATTGTGTGTCACAGCCTCGCACACTCTCACATCCACACACAGACATTGTGTGTCACAGCCTCGCCACTCTCACATCCACGCACAGACATTGTGTGTCACAGCCTCGCACACTCACATCCACACACAGACATTGTGTGTCACAGCCTCGCACCCTCTCACATCCACACACAGACATTGTGTGTCACAGCCTCGCACACTCTCACATCCACACACACACATTTTGTGTCACAGCCTCGCACACACTCACACCCACACACAGACATTGTGTGTCACAGCCTCGCACACTCTCACATCTACACACAGACAGTGTGTGTCACAGCCTCGCACACTCTCACATCCACACACAGACATTGTGTGTCACAGCCTCGCACACTCTCACATCTACACACATACATCGTGTGTCACAGCATCGCACACTCTCACATCCACACACAGACATTGTGTGTCACAGCCTCGCCACTCTCACATCCATACACAGACATTGTGTGTCACAGCCTCGCACACTCTCACACCCACACACAGACATTGTGTGTCAGCCTCGCACACTCTCACACCACACACACACATTGTGTGTCACAGCCTCGCACACTCTCACACACACAGACATTGTGTGTCACAGCATCGCACACTCTCACACCCACACACAGACATTGTGTGTCACAGCCTCGCACACTCTCACACCCACACACACACATTGTGTGTCACAGCCTCGCACACTCTCACATCCACACACAGACAGTGTGTGTCACAGCCTCGCACACTTCACATCTACACACAGACATCGTGTGTCACAGCCTCGCACACTCTCACACCCACACACAGACATTGTGTGTCACAGCCTCGCACACTCTCACACACAGACATTGTGTGTCACAGTCTCGCACACTCTCACATCCACACACAGACATTGTGTGTCACAGCCTCGCACACTCTCACACCCACACACAGACATTGTGTGTCACAGCCTCGCACACTCTCACATCTACACACAGACATCGTGTGTCACAGCCTCGCACACTCTCACACCCACACACAGACATTGTGTGTTACAGCCTCGCACACTCTCACTTCCACACACAGACATTGTGTGTCACAGCCTCGCACACTCTCACACCCACACACACACATTGTGTCACAGCCTCGCACACTCTCACATCCACACAGACATTGTGTGTCACAGCCTCGCACACTCTCACACCCACACACAGACATTGTGTGTCACAGCCTCGCACACTCTCACACACAGACATTGTGTCACAGCCTCGCACACTCTCACATCCACACACAGACATTGTGTCACAGCCTCGCACACTCTCACACACAGACATTGTGTGTCACAGTCTCGCACACTCTCACATCCACACACAGACATTGTGTGTCACAGCCTCGCACACTCTCACATCCACACACACAGACATTGTGTGACAGCCTCACACACTCTCACATCCACAGACAGACATTGTCTGTGAGCGCCTCCCCTCGCCGTGCGCGTCCTGGGGGGGGGTTATTTGACCATACTTCACCGCTCTCGTCAGTGCTCGTTGGCGAGGGTGGGGCTCGTGAAGGTGGAAGCGTAGAGGTGCAGTACAACAATGGTTCACGCTGCACTGCCCTCTGCTTGTGTGATGTGTAAACATTTGACACGAGGAGACAAAGGTGGCCGGGCGTGGTGCCTATTTCTCACTGGCTGACTCTCGATCTGCCTGATGTCATCTCCCTCACCTGGTATGCAGGAGCTTGTAGGTTTGATCCCGACCCTGACCATGACTGCCGCTGCTGTATATTTGGAGTGTTTGTGTCTATCTCCCAGTGGTGGTCGCGTGGAATTTTCTCCGCATCCTCCAATTATTTGCTTCACATTTAGACTCAACTGAATGCGTTAAGATCATTTGGTTGCTACTATAAATTTCCATGTGATAATCCACTTAGTTGAGTTGTCATTTGCGGCCAGTTTCCTTGTGAAAAAGAGCCACATAGCTCAGTGGATCTTACCTGGTAAAATATATATTTTTAAAGATTAACGCCCGAAGGACACGCCACCTGTCTTAAACAAAGTGCAGCAGCCTACCGAGCGGTGCCGGTCTGCATCGTTGTGTTTGTAATGAAAGATGTCGACAGATCAGTGCAGAGTGCAGAGAGAGACTCACACAAGAGAGCCACGCGCATCGTATTCACTCCTCCTAGCGAGATGACCTCTGTGAGCTCTTGGGGACTGAATGTGGGAGGAGGCGCATCCTGGATTCCCTGCGCGTCCAAAATCCTGCACTCAGCACGGGACACGCAGAGTCTATGGAGGTGCAGTCCCTCCACTCACTCAGCACGGGACACGCAGAGTCTATGGAGGTGCAGTCCCTCCACTCACTCAGCACGGGACACGCAGAATCTATGGAGGTGCAGTCCCTCCACTCACTCAGCACGGGACACGCAGAGTCTATGGAGGTGCAGTCCCTCCACTCACTCAGCACGGGCACGCAGAGTCTATGGAGGTGCAGTCCCTCCACTCACTCAGCACGGACACGCAGAGTCTATGGAGGTGCAGTCCTTCCACTCACTCAGCACGGGACACGCAGAGTCTAATGCAGGTCCATGTATCTTGACATACGAACAATACGGGATACAACTGCATACAATTGGGTTTATTAGGAATCACATCTCGACCGTTCGCTGATTTGTCCACCAGGTGGCAGACGGAGCTCGAGTGTGAGTCTGGGTTGGTACTGACCTGAGACTCTCATGCAGGGGATCCTGGAAAACACAAACCCGCATTTCACATTAACATTGACATCTTAAACAAATGCCCACCTCCACAGTCACCTGCCGCTTATAGTGGAGCACAACATCAAGGAATTAATAAATACCAGCAAACAGAGAATGATGAAAAACAGAGTTATCTGTGTGCCTTTGTACTGTTATGCCTATTCTTAATCAATTTTAACTTAAAACTTTCTTGATTGCAGGGTTCATATGCTTTTGTTGCCATCGAAACGTGGTGAGTTTTTTGTTTGTTTTTATATATATTTTTATCTACGTGACTTTACCGAAAGAACCATAGGATATGAATTCCTTCCTTCACGACAGCTTTAATTCAAAACATAGAATACCTATTCTTATTTTTTCATCAAAAACAGGATTCGTTAAACTGGACACGGACCACAACAAATGACAAAGCCACTCTTTGCAGGTCTAGTCTAACAGCTAAACAAAGAGTTAAGCAATGTTCAACAACTCATGTTTTTGAATTCTGAATAAACAAAATTTTTCATCTTACCAGGAGAGGCCCACTTGGTTACGTCGCACTTTTTCAGTAGCGAGCTGGCTATCACAAAATATAGCTTAACGAACTGGCTGATGTGGACATTTATAATAGCAGCCAAATACTCTGAATGCCTGATGTTGATTCGAAATGTGGAGTGAAAAACCAGAGGCCCTGGAAAAAAATCTACACGATCACAGAGAGAGAGAGACGAAGACTCCAAATTTACAGCAGGCATCGTCGGGTCGGGTCAAACCCACGACCTCCTGCATAGCAGGCGAGGTAGATGGCGATTTGTACGAGACAAGTCCAGGTCTGATTGTCACACAGAAACATAAGCGAGTCTATTTTTGGACAACGCCCCTTGCTCCAAGATCGAGAAACAATGAAATAAGATTGCCAACAATGTCAACGTCTCACAGGGCAGTGCGCCTCTGCTGGTTGTAGATAAACCCCCTTCTGATAAACCAAGGCTGTGAGTTTAAACTATAAACTACTTTTTATACCTTCCCAGGTAAGGCCCACTGAGCTCTGCTTCAGAAGTAACCTTGCCAGACATTATAATTAAATAAGTGGCTTATCGTGTGGTAATTTATAGCAGCAAATTACCCTAAACACGTGATGTTGATTCTAAATGTGGAGGGAAAAACCGGAGGACCACACATCCACGAGGAGAGAGAGAGGCGCAAACTCGAAATATACAGCAGACGTCAGGGTGATATCGATACCACAACCTCCTGCATATCAGGCGAGGTAGTTAACATCTCCTAACCACCACGGCGAGTGAATGGAGGTGGTGCCACCTGCAGGAAGGAGAGCGGTCCTGCACGGCGAGGGCGGCGAGCAGCTGGTTGATCTCCTGCTCCAGGCCGCGTGCTCTGCTCTCGTAGCGACCGATGTCCGCCTGGATGCGGGACAGCACGGAGCGGCCCTCCTCGTCCACGCGCTTCAGCGCCTCCCTCTCCTCCTCCTTCAGCTGCTCCCTCCGGCGCTCAAACTCTCGGCTGATCCGCGCTTTGGTCCCACGCAGAGACTCCTACACAGACAGTACCGAGTTGTTGAGTCACTTGTTAGGTAATAACGTAATGTGGTATCGTACAGGTAATGATTGTTATCTTACCTCGATTATGTACAAGGAGGTGAGCGACGTGTGCATTGGGAGCTCGTGAGCATATAAAGCACGGGAGAATGAGAATGGGATAAGGAGAAAATATCAGAGTCAAGTGTAGTATAGGAATTACGTCTGTAGCTACACGTTGCTGAGTGTCAATCTGGGGAAATTAAATACATCTCTATGGGTATCATTCGCTTCTGTCTGTCTGTCCGTCCAACTCTGGATTACCAAACGATGCGTCGGATGGAAACGGAATTAAATCAAACCAAGTCTCTTGCCGAGGACATTCCCAGAAAAGTGTGTCAAAGTTTCTGCGAATATACAGAACAAATAAACGTCATATTGCTCTTGTTTTAAATTAAAATGTGCTGAAAGAGTCAAACAATGCTGATTTCGAAGGCAATACTCACGTCCACTCTCCCGGGCCCTCAGGCTAAGTTGATGTGTTCAGATTTGGGGAAGCCAGAAGGGAGGAATTGCAACATTCCATAGCAAGCATCGTGGTTGTGATCAATAAAGGAATCGACAGGACAAGTCGCCAACGCATTGTCCAGCGTGGATCGATTCTGCCCCCCAAACCAAAACTGCTGTCATGTTGAAAGTTGCGTCATAAATGAAGTTTCTGTGTCATACCGTGGTGGCCTTCTATTCACGAGTAAACGTGTTTTGCAAATCTGGCCGTCCTAAACTGGTTGTAATGTTTCCCACATTTTTTTGTCCTGATGTGTAAAAATACACTTAAGCAATACACTTAATTGAAGATTAAAGTTTCATGAAGCTTATGCGCTCAAAAATGGGTTTTCAAAAAAGTGCTGACAGACAAACACAGTTACGAACTCACACTTTGCTTCGTTACAGTGTGATGTCGTTGATTTTGTAGATTCATAGTAGGCAGCAAGCGAATTGTCATTGGGAAACGATTTGCTTGAAATCCACACCGCTTGCAATTCACCAAAGTTGTATGCCGCGCCGACGCGTTGGGCAGTGCTCGTCAATAATAAGAGTTACTTCAGCAGTTTTTTTCTTGCTGTGGTGGTCCCACCTGATGATGATTGCTTGTGTTGCGATCGAAACGTCGTGCTCTATTATTTTTTCTACTTATGTGACTTTACCGAAAGAACCAAAGAGTTAATAAGAGTTGGTTTAATTAAATACGATTCTTAGGCAAACCAGAAGAGGGAATTGTGCGGCTGCCGCCTCTCTCTGTACCTCCACGCGTCGGTAGTCGTCCCTGAGTGTCCGTGCCCGTGACGTCGCCGTGTTCCTCTTCTCCTCTCTCCCCTCCTTCTTGACTCTGAGCTCCTCCTGCATGTGGTAGATAAATCAATAAATACGCGGTGCTCACCATTGGTGGATCACTGATTGATAATCCCGCATCTGATTAGCACGGTTGGCTATGAAATAAGTTCAACACACATACACACATCTGTTGTCATTTATTTCTGCATACGTCTCCATTCATATTTTTACTTTTCCCACGATTGTATCCCGACTGCACTGTCCGTGTCATGCATTGAGATAAGAATCCAATCGTAACTACTGCAGAACAATTCAATATCCTGTTAGACAACATCATTGACAAATATCACGTACATTCTAAAAGTTTTTAACCTCTACCAGCGATGGGTGTAGTTGCTTCTCACATGCCTTACTATACATAGCAACGTTTCTCACTTAGTCAAACTAAGATTATGAATTCTCACGCAAAATATTGATTAACGTGCTGTAAAATGTTGACTCGGCTTAGACCATCAACTCACTAAACTTGAGAATCTGGTTGAATCCATGGGCGGCCGACAAGATTCCAACTGAGCATTACAGCGTTACCGTCTCAGCGTTCTGACGTCTGAGCCACCCTGCCACCTCTACCTGGGACTCTCTGTAGAGGGGCGTTTGGTCTCAAAAGAGCTCACCTGGTCGAGGTGAGGGGTCAGGACCAACTGATGTGAATCTCTCAACCTCCTGTAACAATGTGGATTACAAAGGAACATGACACTTCACCTGTCTTGTCTGTTGCACTCTTTCCACTGCGATGACTCGTGTCCAGAGTGGTCTCCTCCGATGGCGCAGACTGTGCAGACCGGGATCTCGTCCTGTTCACAGTAAAGAATGAGCTCCTGTCTGTGCTCCCGGCAGCGTCGCTCCTCCAGGTTCGCGTGGGAGCCACCAGGATGTGTCACTCAGCCTGGGATTCTCTACATGAGGCCTCAAGTGCGTCGCACAGAAGGACATCTCACATCTCAGGCAGGTCCTCACTGCAGAGTTGGCCATCACCACAGTTGTCACACACGACGGCCGCGGCCATCCCGTCTCCAACTCTGAGCTGCTCCACCAGGTTGGCGAGGGCCACGTTCCTCCTCAGCTGGGGTCGCACAGGGAAGGTCGCTCGGCACTGGGGCAGCTGAAGCTGCTCGCCGTCTCCCAGGCGGCCTCCAGGCACCGCAGGCAGAACGAGTGTCCGCAGCTCAGCGTGGAGGGGCAGACGAACGTGCCCAGGCAGATGGAGCAGCGCAGCTCACTATCCACACTCTCACTGGGAGTCGCGCTCGCCATGACCCATGGCTTCGCTGGATCGCTCGCTGTGTGGCTCAGAGAGACGCTGGACCAGGACCTCTCTCTTATAGCGACGGTGAAGAAGGAAGTAAAATACTTGAAATGCTTTCATTGTCGTCACTGACATCACGAGACACCGCCTGGAATGTGAACCCGCGCCCCGAGGTGTGCAAACAGCAGTCTCAAGGTGAACACGGCTACTGTACACATCTTGACATTTATAGAAATGAGTGCTGTTGTTGGTGAGGCTCAGCTGCGGTGGCTCATTCATGAGATGAGTGTCGAGAGATGAACTCATTTTCGACAGCAAGTTGGTGGCAAGATGTTATCTCCCTCGCCCGGTATACAGGAGGTGGTGGGATTGATCTCGATCCTGACGCCTGCTTTATATTTAAAGTTTGCGTTCTCTCTCCGTGGTCGCGTGAATTTTTCTCCGGGTCCTCCGGTGTTTCCCTCCACATTTACAATCAACATCACGCGTTTAGAGTAGTTGGCTGCAATACATTTGCACGTGATAAGCCATCATTTGTGGCCAGGTCGTTTCTCAAAAATAGCTACACAGCTCAGTGATCCTTACCTGCTAAAATTAAATATAGAGTTGGCATAGTTGTAGATATCTCATGACGTCCTGAAACTCCATCTCCGTGTAATTACCCCAACGTGACAAGTTGCTTGAATGTCATCGTGGCATCAGAAAAATAAGTAATATTAAAAAAAACTTTTTTAAACACGCTTTTATGATGATGTGCTAGTAATGGCAGAACTCCACGACTCCAGGAAGTGGCCCCGAAGCTTGCCATAGCGTAAGGACCGTGGCAATTACAGCCAATGTCAGTTGACCGTGGACAATTAGACCCAAACCGAAACATAACATATAAAAAATGTTTACAAATATAGATTTTTTATGATAGAATATAGCATTGTCATCAGTTGACATAAGTATACCAAGTTTGCAGTCGATACCACATTGGGAAGTGGGTTAAAATTGAGTTACAAGATTTGAGATACAACAACAACGACAACAGAGTGAGTTAAAAGAAAGCGCGTAATATAAAAAAAAAACGTGAAGCCTCCCGTGACAGATCCTGGAATCTTGAGCCATTTGCTAGCAGTGTGAATCTATCACCAACTCTACTGCCTCCATCACCCACTGCTGGCGATGTCACCGTCTCTCACTCTCACCTTGTCCGAGACTGCAGATCCCCGTGCCGCCATTCACAGCCGCACCCACCGCTTACTTCAGCTGCGTTGTTGTTTCACATTCACACGCACGGCTACTCAACACGCATGCACACGTAGCAACACAAATGCCCATCGGCGTTCACCATGATGGTAAAAAACATGCAAATAAACTCAACTATTTTTATTTTACCAGGTGTAATCCCCACTGAGCTATTAGCTTATTTTTCAAAGCGACCTGCCCATCACAAATGATAGCTCAACAAAGTGGCTCATCAGATTGGAAATGCATAGCAGCAAATAATCGAAATACTGTACTCTAAACGCTTCTTGAACACGGAGACGCTCTCATGGGCTCTGCGGGTTGTTCACAGCAGATAACGAATGCCTTGGACTACACCCCAGTCGGCTCATTGTTCGTGCAGCAGCAGCGACGGCTCAGTGGTCAGTGAGCGCAGTGCTCCAGGCCAGGCAGGCAGCGCGATCCGCCGCGGATTTTGCAGCCAACAAATCCTCGCAGCGTCCCTGGAGAGCCGGTTAGGTGACAGCTCAGCACCCCTCGGGTGCCAAGCAGACCACACCCGGCTACGCATCCTGTTTCACTCACTCACTCACACACACACACACGCACTCACGCCCCACTCCCCACCGACCCAATCACTTCCCCACCTACCCACTCACCCACCACCACTCACCGACTCACCAACCTACCCACTCAACCACCCCCACTGACCCACCCACTCACCTCCACTTACTCACCCACTCGATCACCCCACGAACAGAGCCTTGACCTCGGAGTCCTTAGAAGGAGAGACCCGTAGGCCTCAGGGGTCACGTGGTTTATGAGCGGAGATCGGTCCCTGTCGACAGTGGCTCTTAACCTGGCGTGCACGCAGCGCCTGGGGGTGCGAGATGCCCTTTCTGGGGCTGTGAGACGTGGCCAGACTTGTTGAAAAGGTAAATCATCGAAACACAAATTAAGTACGGGCACGTAAGTACAACTCCTTTGTTAATCAAACCCCCAGGTATTTTTAACATTATTCAACATTTTTACGATTGAGAACCAAAGGGTGCAATTCTGCAGAAAAGGTTAAGACCACTGCTGTCAGTATATATAGTGTACAGTACTACACAGACACAGAAGTATATAGAGTGTACAGTACCACACAGAGACACACAAGTGTAAGTGTACAGTACTACACAGACAAGTGTAAGTGTACAGTACTACACAGACACAAGTGTATATATAGTGTACAGTACTACACAGAAGTGTATATATAGTGTACAGTACTACACAGACGCACAGAAGTGTATATATAGTGTACAGTACTATACAGAGACACAAGTGTATATAGAGTACAGTACAACACAGACACAGAAGTGTATATAGAGTGTACAGTACTACACAGAGACACACATAATTGTATAAATAGTGTACAGTACTACACAGAGACACACAGAAGTATATATAGTGTACAGTAGTACACAGAGACACAGAAGTGTATATAGTGTACAGGACTACACAGAGACACACAGAAGCATATAGTGTACAGTACTACACAGAGACACACAAGTGTATATGGTGTACAGTACTACACAGAGACACAGAAGTGTATATATAGTGTACAGTACTACACAGAGACACACAGAAGCATATAGTGTACAGTACTACACAGAGACACACAGAAGTGTATATGGTGTACAGTACTACACAGAGACACAGAAGTGTATATATAGTGTACAGTACTACACAGACACGTATATATAGTGTACAGTACTACACAGACACACAAGTGTATATAGTGTACAGTACTACACAGACACAGAAGTGTATATAGTGTACAGTACTACACATACACACAAGTGTATATATAGTGTACAGTACTACACAGACACGTGTATATAGAGTGTACGGTACTACACAGACACAGAAGTGTATATAGAGTGTACAGTACTACACAGACACACAGACTAGAGACACAGAGTATATATAGTGTACAGTACTACACAGACACACAGAAGTATATATATAGTGTACAGTACTACACAGAGACACAGAAGTGTATATATAGTGTACAGTACTACACAGAGACACACAAGTGTATATAGAGTGTACAGCAGTACAAAGAGATCAGAAGTNGAGTATATAAATTATAGCAGTNTACTACACAGANTCGACACACAGAGGTGGACAAATNATTGTACAGTCCAAGTGAGTCTGAAGTATAAATTCANGACTCGAGTCTACTCAGTCACACAGAAGTACATCTGGTGTACAGTACTACACAGACACACAGAAGTATATATAGTGTACAGTACTACACAGAGACACACAGAAGTGTATATAGTGTACAGTACTACACAGAGACACAGAAGTGTATATATAGTGTACAGTACTACACAGACACAGNAGTGTATATATAGTGTACGGGGGAGGGGGGGGCACGGGGGAGGAGGGGGGGGCACGGGGGAGGAGGGGGCACGGGCGAGGAGGGGGGGCACGGGGGACAACGCCCCCCTTAAAAAAACTGGACACCTTTATTAATTTATTTTCATGATTTACAAATAAAAATAAATTAAACGAGGGACAAATATAGAAGTCAAACTCCGCCAATGATCTTCTTGGTTCTTTCGGTAAAGTCACGTATAAGGAAAATAATAAAATAATAAAAATGAAACATAATAAAATAATTCTCAGGACGTTTCGGCCACAACGCAAGCAGCCGTCTTCAGGTGGAGAACAGGTCTGTCAAGTAGACAGAGTCTCTGCGTTGTGGCCGAAACGTCGTGAGAATTATTTTATATGTTTTATTTTTATTATTTTATTATTTTCCTTCTACGTGACTTTACCGAAAGAACCAAGAAGATGAATCCCTGCAGTCACGAAAGCTTTAAATCGAAAAATTCCGCCAATGATTTTAAGTCTTCAACGATGCCTCATTCGCCGCTTCATTTTTTTGGCGCCAAAAGTGTAAATACGAAATGGCGTTGGAGACTCCATTTTGTTCATTTCTTTATTTACAATTAACGAGCATTGACAACATCGTTATGGAATTCTGAGGTAAATTAATGCGCATATAGCGATCGGAATGCGGATACAACGTTCTGAATGGTACGAAAATATGAATAGAGGCAGTTATTTGTGTAGATTGTTGAATTTAATGGTTTTTTTAAGTGTTAATGGTTTAAACGTACAAAATGGCTGCCTTCAGGTTGAGTGTTTGTCGCGAGCCGAGTTGGTTCTGCGTCTTGATCGAGATGACTGCAGTGGCTTATTCAGAAAGGAGAAGCGTTTTTGTTTTATTAGTTCACCATTAGTACGGTATTATTTGCCTAATGAATATGATGAGATATGAAGATGTGTTTATTTTACACCTAAATATTGTTTCATTTCCGTATTATAGCGGTATTGAATAGCAAATGTCGGCTAACATATATTTCAGGAGTGTTGGATTGTGGCATGTGGGATGATGTGAATTAAAAACATTTTTTTATTTAACTAGGCAAGGCTCACTGAGAGAAGTCGCTCTTTTCACATGTGACGTTATCACAAATTACAGCTCAACGGAGTGGCTTGTCACGTGGATATTTATAGCGGCAGCCAAATACTCTGAATGCAAATTGATTCTAAATGTGGAGGAGAAAAACTGAGGACCCAGAAGAAATCTATCGACAACGGGGAGAGACGTGATGACTCAACATATACAGTGGGCATAAGGATCAGGATCGAACCCACGACCTCTGTATACCAGGCGAGGTAGTGAACATCTTGCCACCAATGCAGTGACGCTTGGCCACTGTTGCAGAGATACGAGGGTTACCCAGAAGTATTTGTTTGCTTTTGTCTAGAGTGCACAACTAAATTATAACTTATATTTAAACTATTTTCACTGGAGATGTTCAGGAGATAAAACGCTCCCTTTGCTGAACCTTGTGCCAGTGTTTGCTGAATCATTCCACTTCGAGTTGGCCTCCAAAGATCGCAGGTACATTATCTTTAAGCTGGCTGTCAGTCCTCAACGTGAAAAAACCTCCTGTATAACTTTAGATGTATTATTATTGGTGATACTACGTTGACAGTTGTGCACAAGATAACACACTCTAAAAACATTGCTCAAAAACAGCCAGATAATAGAAAAGCGCAACTGCCGACGTTTCAGGCAATTGCTTGAGAGCATATTCCAAATGGATATAGAAAAATAGCAATTGCTTTAAACGTGCGTTTTATGTGTATGAATGCATTTTCTTTAATAGTGGTGTTATTTATGAATGTGTAGGGGTGTCAGGGGAAGGATTCCCACCAATAGGTGGGTTAGTGGGAGGGGTGATCGAGGAGATATAAGGAGAGAACGGGCGGGAAGAGGGGCCTTTGGCGGGAACGATATTGGGACGGCTGGGGACAGTGTGGATGGAAGAAAAGGATTAAAGGACGAAACCCCTGCAATCTTGTGTCGGCTCTCTTTACATCTGGTGGCAGCGGTGGGATACAATGGCTACAAAGAAGAATCCCCGCGGAAAAGAGCCAAGGAAGAGGAAGCAGGGGCCGGGATCCTTCCCATCCCGGGCAACAAGGGGGCCTGCTATCAGAAGCAGCAGCAGGGGCCTGGATCGCCTGGAGGACCCATGGAGGACCGCATGGCCCGCATGGAGAGGGCACTCCAGGAGCTACTGCAGAGGCTCCCTATGGGGGGCCCGCCAGCACCGGGACCCCACTCCCACGCGTACTACGGGAGGAGAGGCCACGGGACCCGGAGGCCGACCAGCCAGCCGGGCAGGAGCCGCAACCAACCTCGTCACGCCAGCCGCCGCCGCTCCCGCCAAAACCCCAGGGCTAAACACCCAACACGGAGAGCAGGTGGCAGGACGGCCGCGTCGGCTGGGGCCCGTCGACAAGTTCGTGGCTGAGGAAGAAGATTGGGAGGGGTTTGTCCGCCGATTCGAGGCTGCCTTCCACGCTCTCGAGTGGACAGACGAAGAGGCACTACGAGCGCTGCCATCCGTTCTGGGCGAAGAAGCACTCTCCTCTTACACCTCCCTTCCCTCGCACAGCAAGTCCACGCTACAGGCGGCTACGAGGCTTTGGGGGAGATCTATTGCCCGGCGGAAGGAGCCTATAAACGGTTCCAGGATCGTCAGCGAGGGCTAAAGAATCCCTTTAGCCTACAGGGGTGCGCTGCTCGTGTTGGCGAGGAGAGCTTTCCACGCCTGGCTGAAGAAGCGCTCGAGGACCTCGTGGTCGAGCACCTCATCGCGTACGCTTGCCGCGCCGGCGTTGTAATGCCCGTGGTGACGCCGGAGGAACGCACCTCGCTGTGGGCTGCCCGGACCATCCAAGCCCACGAGCAGGTCATGGGCCGGGCGCCACCCGTGGGCCGGGTGGCTGGCGCGGCGGGGGGAATAGCCGAGCCGATGCCGCGGCGCTACCGAGTCCAGCGACACCAACTGCCGAACCTGCACCGTCGCCACAGGCTGCCTGGGGGCAGCTGGGAACGGACCCCCGACGTCTGAGCCGGAGCCATCGCTGCGGGCGGTGTACGCGGCGATCCGGGGACTGGCGGAGCAGAGGGACCAGGGGGCGACCAGCCGCCGCGTCGCTGGCAGCCGCCTCTACAACATCGCGCCGAGCCCCCCGACGGAACGCCCCGTGGGTCTGCCACCGTTGTGGTCGAGAGGGGCATGTGGCGAGGGGTGCCGCACGGAGCCGGAGCCGCCAACGTCACCTGGAACCCGCCGGGGCCAACGCCGACAGGATCCAGGCGAGTGACGCCGTCCCGCCCGGCCTCTCGGTCGGGCGAGCAATTACAATTCCGACGCCGCGAACTCACCTGGAGTCTCCTCGGGTGGGCGCCGGCGGTGTCGTTTCCCGGTCCCCACTGTCCTGGTCGGGGGAAGGGATCGCGCCGGGCCGGTGATCGCGTTGCGACCAGAAGTGGCGTCGCGACCCGGAGTGGCGTCGCGAACGGACGTGACGTTGCATCCGGAAGTGACGTCGCGGCCGAAAGTGGTGTCGCGGATCGCGCCGGGAATTGCCCGGGGCCGTGGACCCCGCCGGGAATCGCGCCGGGGCCAGGACCGCGCCGGGGATCGCGCCGAGGCCGGGGACCGCGCCGGGAATCGCGCCGAGGCCGGGAGGGACGTCGCGGGCGGAGGTGACGTCGCGGCCGGAGGTGACGTCGCGGGCGGAGGTGACGTCGCGGGCGGAGGTGACGTCGCGGGCGGAGGTGACGTCGCGGGCGGAGGTGACGTCGCGGGCGGAGGTGACGTCGCGGGCGGAGGTGACGTCGCGGGCGGAGGTGACGTCGCGGGCGGAAGTGACGTCGCGGCCGGGGGTGGCGTCGCGGCCGGGCGTGGCGTCGCGGGCGGGCGTGGTTTCGCCGGCGGGCGTGGCTTCGCGGGCGGCGTGACGTCGCGGGCGGGCGTGACGTCGCGGGCGGGCGTGACGTCGCCGGCGGGCGTGACGTCACCAGTTATCTGCGACGCCGGCGAGTTGCCAGGCGCAACGGCCCTTGGGCGGAGGCAGCCCACAAAATTGACATTGCGCCTGGAGCAGTTCCACGGCCCGCCTCACCACCGCTTTGCGGCGGAGCGAGACGGAACCAGGGGGACCACGCCCCGTGACAAAGGAAAGGGAGGGGAGAAGGGAGGGGCTCATGGGAAGGCCACCCCCAGTCCCCCACCGCCCCCTACAATGGGGGGCCCCCACACCACAAGGGGGGCCCATCCTACGTCACCAAGGGGGGCAATTTGCACCACATAGAGAGCCCAGCCCGCAACCCAGGGGGAAGCCCACACTATGTAACAAGGGCGCGTTCACCTGCTGCGACGCACTCCAAAGGGAGGAACCCATCTTCGGTCCATTCACATCCATCCCCCATCATCTCACCTTGCACCGCAGATAACGAGACGCCGCCTGGTCAGTGGCCGGACTCAGCCACACAATGGAGGAAGCTGGCAAGGCGGTTGGTAGCGGCCACGTCAGGAACCTCGGTCCTGGTCGGTGAAATCGCGGGAGTGTCGGCACGTATTTGATGGATACGGGGGCATCAGCCACGATCATCTCGAGCACCATGCACGAGATGCTGCCGGATAAAATCCGACCTTTAGTCCCGTCAAGACAACGTTCATTGCAGCAAATGGAGGCAGCAGGCACTTCCTGGGCCAGGTTGAAGCCCCGATACAGATTGGGCAGCTTTCGGTAGCAGGACCCATCCTTGTCTCCGCAACGTTGCCCGTACCCTGCCTGTTGGGGACGGACTTTCTGAGGCGGATGCCAATGAAAATCGATCTGGCCAATGGGCGGGTGGAAGTCCAGGGAACGCATCTCCATTTCCTAAAGGCGGAGGGGGCCAGCCGGGGTGTACCCTACGTGCAGGCTCTGGTCAGTAAGTCTGTCTCCATTCCCCCGGCAGCCCAGATGCTAATTCCGCTGCGATATCGGTCCCCTCTCGTGACAGCCCGACCAGACTCACCCATCCTGGTGTCTCCGGCGTCAGCTGCCATGGATCGCCATGCGCTGGTGGGAGCCAAAACTATTGTACAGAGGAACCAGCATCTGTTCATTCAGGTGCTGAACACCTCCGATAGAACAGCGACGGTACAGGAGGGAGCAGTTCTGGCCCACGTTAGTCCCTTGTCACTAGGAGCCCCAGGGACAGAGCCCGAGCTTGTAGGCAGCATCAGCCAGTCCGAGGAGAGAGGGGCCGAATCGTGGATGGACCAGCTGGCGGGGCCTGAGCCGGGATTGCCGCCCGACCAGAAACAGCAGCTGCACTCGTTATTGCAGGAGTTCTCGGACGTGTTCAGCCGGGGACCGTTCGACCTAGGGCGCACAAATCTGTCGCAGCACCACATTAACACGGGAGATGCTGCACCCCTGCGCCAAAACACATATAGAATGAGCCCAATGGAAAAAGGGCACATTCAACAAGCGGTGCAGGAGATGCTGTGGGCCGACATAATTTCTCCACCGGTGGTCCTAGTCAAGAAGTCAGACGGGTCACTGAGATTCTGTGTGGACTTCCGACGCCTCAATGCCGTCACGCTGGCCGACGCATATCCCCTACCACGTATCGACGACTCATTGGATGCACTGGCGGAGCAAAATTTTTCAGTACGCTGGATTTATTATCCGGGTTCTGGCAGGTCCCACTAGACGCGGACTCCCGGCCTAAAACAGCGTTCCGGACACCACAGGCCTGTTCGAGTTCAACTGCCTGCCTATGGGCCTCCAGACTGCGCCGGCGACGTTCCAACGCATAATGGAGTTGGCCTTAGCAGGCCTCCAATGGGAAACGTGCCTCATCTACCTGGATGACGTCATTGTCTTCAGCCGATCATTCGAGGAACACATGACCGATTACGTCAGGTATTCCTGCGGTTCCGGAACGCGAACTTGAAGCTCAAGCCGTCGAAGTGCCACCTTATGCAGTCGTCGGTACGCTACTTGGGCCACGTCGTCAGTGAGTCTGGAGTGGCTACAGACCCGGAAAAGACGGCCTGCGTGAGGGCCTGGCTGTTCCCACAACGGTTCCAGAGGTACGCCGGTTTGTGGTTTCGTTTCTTACTACCGCCGGTTGTACCGAACTTCGCGACCATTGCCAAGCCTTGCACGTGTTGACGGCGAAGAACCAGAGGTTTTATTGGGGCCCTCTGGAGGAAGAGGCATTCCAGCAGCTGCGCTCACGTCTGACAGAGGCACCACCATTGGCCTTTCCGGATTTTGGCCTCCCGTTTATCCTGGATACAGACGCCAGCGATGTGGCATCGGCAGTGTTTTGTCGCAAGTCCAGCAGGGTCGGGAGGATGTTATCGCCTACGGTAGTCGCGTGCTTTCATCAGCGGAGCAGCGCTACTGCGTCACACGTAGGGAACTTCTGGCAGTCGTTCACTTCGTGCAGCAATTCCGACCCTACCTGTATGTGTGATGCCGCCGCCACGAAGCCGTTCGGCAGGCGCCCCATCCCCGACCTCGCCAACACCAAGCGACGGAGCCAACCCTCGTCCCCCTCACCTCACATGAACACACCCGCACGCATTCCCCCCCCCCCCCCCCCCATAGAGCTGGAAGGGGAGGTCACCTGATCGACCGGTTTTTATCCGAGAAACCCTTATCGGGATTAACTCTCACGGTTTCCGGCGATCAGGGAACTGGACGACCTCCCCCGACGCTATTTTGCACTGCGGCGCTGCGACCGGCCTTAAGATGGTATGGCCGCGGCGAAAGGCATTCGGCCACCACGGTTGAAACGCATCCCCCACACACACCCCCACGTGTCGACGAGGCAAGCAGGGGAGGGACGGGACAGCATGAGTAGTGGGACCGCAGGGGCTCTTGCGCATAGTCACGGATGGTTAGGATAATTACGCTTGAGCGCGCAGGCACCATTGTTAAGGAAGGTAAAGGATTAAGCTGAAAGTATGAATAGATCGGGAGAGGGGAGCCGTGCACAAATTCCCACGGCGAGCCTTTGTGATGGACGCCGCCGCATAATCTGCAATAATGAAGGCCTGCGTGAGAAAGGGATTAATTAGAATTTACGCCGCGCACGCCGCACATTGATTAGCATATCAAAGGCGCCCGGAACCGCCGTGCGCGTGCCAGCGGGCGCGAGCCCATTGTTAAGGAAAGACTGAGAGCCGCATCCCTTCGATGTAGGGAGGATAAAATGGGGGGCAAAGGAAAAATCGGGCTCTCACTCCAGCGCCAGGCGACAGGACGCTCTCCAGTCCAGCGACCCGAACGTCCGTGAGACACATCGAGGTACGCTGCGAGTACGGGATCAACGAACCGCCGTGGGCACCTAACAGTGAGTAAGAAGGTGAAGTAGGATCATAGCCGATTAACAGAGAATAGATTCAGGGGTGGTAGAATAGGCCAGCCTCGTCGACTCATACTGATTTAGCATCAATTTGCAGGTAGCAAATAATAAATCATTAATAGCGAAGCGTGGCCTCGTGTGATCTCGTGAGCAGTGTGAACGCGTGTAGTGCTGCGGCTCGCCTCGTGGGAGCGCTGCACAGAGCGGCATCGAGGAGTGTGCTGTGTGTGGAGCGGCGTGTGTGTGCGTGCGTTCAACGTGGTTATTCGACGTGGAGGCGAGTGCCGCACAGGGCTATAGACGGGCACACGCTCGCAGCGTGCGAGAGCTGTACGTAGCGGTGTAAAGAGGGGGAGTATGGCGTTTGATTGATTATGCTGTGCGCACGTATGCTTGCAGCGTGGGAGCGCCGCGTGAAGCCGTATGGGTAGGGGCGTCGCGTCCGAAGGCCGGCGAAACCCGAGCGGATATTAGGGAGGTGGGTAACGTAAACGGAATAGGGGATGCAGGCGGGGGGACCCCGGGGGCCAACGGCCCCCACATAAGGTCGCAAATTTACGGTCCGCACTGACCACGCGGCCTTGCAGTATTCGCTCCGCATCGACCAGCCTTCGGGCCAGCTGGCCAGATGGATAGAGCGCCTGCAGGAGTACAGGTACCAAGTAGTGCATCGCAAAGGGACCAGACACGCCAACGCAGACGCATTGTCCCGACTGGCGCCCCAGGGCCCTTGTGCATGCACCACAGGCGGGGCACGCTGCAAGGAGGCGAAGCCGGAGGGGACGGTCATCGCTCCCGTACGCACGGCGGAGGGCACACAGGGTGAGGTCCAGCTGACCGACCATGACCTGGGGCTGACCTTGGACGATTGGAGACGGCTACAGCTGGAGGAAGCCCCACTGCGTACGCTACGCGCCTCAGCAGAGGCAGGGGGGAGGAGTACATCGTATGGGAGGACCTCCTCATGCGATGGGACCCGACAGGGTGCCGGCGATGCCTGGTAGTTCCGGAGTCGCTGCGTCAACAATTGGTTATGGACGTACACGGTCTCCAGCTGCTGCACCTGGCGGGGCGGAAGACACTGTACACATTACAGGGTCGGTACTTTTGGCCAGGTATGACTGCTGACGTGCATCGATGGTCGCTACCTGCGTCGAATGTGCGCGGCGAAAGCCGCCACCCCGGGTAAGCCGGGCGCCCCTACAGCCCATCACGGTGACCAGGGTCAACGAATTGGTTGCGTTGGACATCCTGGGACCACTGCCGGTCACGCCACGGGGAAATAAATACCTGTTGGTCGGAGTCGAGTACTGCACGAGGTGGCCGATGGCGTGGGCCCTCCGGACCAAACGGCACAGACCATCGCCGATGCCTTCGTGGGAGGTTATGTCCTTGATAAGGGGGCACCGGAGCGGTTGCTCACGGATCAGGGCAGGAATTTCTCCTCACAGCTATTGAAGGACGTCTGCTCTATCCTGGGCACTAAAAAGGTCCGAACATCTCCGTATCATCCCCAGACCGATGGAATGGTAGAGCGACTTAACCGCACCATAGCGGCCATGCTGTCCCAAGTGGTGGACGAAAACCATTCCGACTGGGACCTCCACATTCCCTCGGTCTTAGCGGCGTACAGGGTGGCCCCGCACGCGGCGACGGGGTTCTCGCCGTTTTTCCTGATGTACGGACGGGATCCCATTCCGCCTATTGAGGTGCAGCTGACGGACATTCCCGCAAGAGCCGACGCATGGCTGAAGGCACTAAAGACCTCCCTCATTTATTTGAGAGAGGCCTGCCAAGCAGCCAAGGCCACATCGGCCATGAGCCAAGAGAGTAATGTACGGATACGGGAGAGGACAGTGACAGCCAAGCCCTTTAAAGTCGGGGACCAGGCATGGCTACACTGTCCTCAGGTGCCGGTTGCCCTCTCACCAAAGCTGCACCGACCCTGGAAAGGGCCGGTCGAGGTCATTAAAGCACTCCGACCGCAGTGCGTCCAGGTCCAACTGGGTAAGCGACGATGGTTTGTACACCCCACCCGCCTTAAGCCATACATCTCTCCACCGTCATCTTCACCAACATCACCACCAACATCACTGCCAACATCATCATCATCATCCCTACCCAGACCAAGGTCGCCGACCACCACGCGCCGACCGCAGGGGGTTTGGTGCCCTGTGTTCCCTTGTCACCTACAGCACCCCATGTGAGGCCTGACGGAGCGGCGGCACGAGCAGGGGCCGGAGAGACAGCGGCGCCAGGCAAGGCGACACTGGCACCACCGAACCAGGGACCGCGACGAGAGGGCCTTCGAAGGAGGGGCCGCCACGGTCATCTGCTGCCTGTGGATGTCCGGGCTGTTACGGGATGCTGGCTGGAGACCTGGGCAGGCCGCGCAATTGATTTTGTTGTGTTATATTGCATTGTATGGTTGTGGGGGGTTAAGGGCTGTCGTCACTGTCAGTAGTGGGAGGCATGGGGAGACTTAAATGGTCCATGGGGGAGGCAGAACCGAGGACGGTTATTTTTTCTCCGGGGGGGGGGGGGGGGGTGATGTAGGGGTGTCAGGGGAAGGATTCCCACCAATAGGTGGGTTAGTGGGAGGGGTGATCGAGGAGATATAAGGAGAGAACGGGCGGGAAGAGGGGGCCTTTGGCGGAACAATATTGGGACGGCTGGGGACAGGTGTGGATAGAAGAAAAGGATTAAAGGACGAAACCCCTGCAATCTTGTGTCGGCTCTCCTTCACAAATGTGTTGAGTTGTTTTGAAAAACTATGAAGATTATAACAATTCGTAAAGCGGAGCGCTTTGTCAGTATAACACACGCACAGCCTTAAGAGGCTTCACCACCCTCTTGATCAGCATCACTCGGTGGAGCCCACCTGAGTGGAAGCCTTTTGATGGAGTTGGGGGCTTGGTGGATTAAAAATATTTGTGAAACTCAAAAATAACTGCGGCTGTAAATTAGCCAGATATTGTACATGAAGCGGGTTTGTTAAACCTTCTGTGTGGCCCTATATGTGCCTTGCGTCTGTCAGTCAATTATTTTCCGGTTGCCAGGCTGGACATTGTTGTAAATAGAACAGGGTAGAGTAGAACAACCCAATGTTGTACTGCAACATGTACCTCTGTCTATAGATCCCACGTCTACCACCAACCCGTACTGGCTGGCGTGGTGAAGTATGGCCAAATAACTGCCACGATTCGCACGGCCTGTGGACACTATACATTATTTATTCTGAGTAACTGCGTGCGTTGAAATGGGTGGCTCGTAGATGAATAGCTCTGTCCGAAGCAGAAATTCCCAAATTTATCGAAATCTCTCGACATCTTTACCTCTTTTTACTCGACCAGCTAAAGCCTTCGGTTGTTTTGTTGTCATTCATAAACTTATCTACAGATTTTCCAACCACCCTCTTCATACCTCGAAACACCTACTGTACTGTACCTGCATAGCACGGGCTGTGGTGATGCGTGACTGAAATCCAGCGCTGGATTCCATTCGGGAGGGAGGGATTCCCTGTCATCCTGGTGGAGCACTCCCTTCCCCTGGGCACTGAGGTCACCATACCCTGGCTTTCCAGCAGATGACAGTACAGCAAGTTGACTCATCTCCACCTGCTCCATCGCGTTAGATGTCTCTGGGTATTCGGGTTCATCATCAAACTCGCCTCTCCTTCTCCGCGCGAGCAGCCACTCACGACCCCTCACGTCCATTCTCATTGACGTGCGCACACTCCTTAACTTTGATAAAGTCACTCGTGTGCCTACACTCGGAGGGTTCTGTCATGCGTGGTTTCTTTGAATTCAAAATAAAATATATTCTCAATAGCAGTGATTTCCTCCGTACTTTATGTGATGTACAATGGGTGGGTGGCGTTCATGCGATTGAATAAGTTCATCCAAACCGCACCGGGATTGTTCACCCGACGCTGGGGGACGAGCCGTCTCGAGCACGCTCTGCCCACAGGACGTCCACGACGCGCCCAGTGTCTTTCAACTCCGTGCAAAATGGCGTCGGAGACTCCATTTTGTTACATTTATTTATTTACAATTAACGAGCGTTGACAACATCGTTATCGAAATTCTGAGGTAAAATAATGCGCATATAGCGATCGAAAGGCGGTTACAGCATTATGAATGGTAAAACAACAAAAAAGATAGAGATCGTTATTGGTGTAGCTTGTTGAATATAATATTAATAATTTTTAAGTGTTAATGGTTAAAACGTACAAAATGGCTGACTTCAGTTTGAGCGTTTGGCGTGAGCCGAGTTGGTTCTGCGTCTTGGTCGAGATGACTGCAGTGGCTGATTCAGAAAGGAGAAGCGTTTTTGTTTTATTAGTTCACCATTAGTACGGTATTATTTGCCTCATGAATATGATGAGATATGAAGATGTATTTATTATTACACCTAAATATTGTTTCATTTCCGTTTTATAGCGGTTTTGAATAGGAAACGTAGGCTAACATATATTTGAGAATTGTTTTATTAAAGTACGTATTGCATACAGTGCTGGCTCAATAGGCCATGGGGGAGAGGGGGTGAGCAGAGTGGTTGATTGTGGCATGTGGGATGATGCGAACTAAAAACTATTTTTACTTTACTATGCAAGGCTCACTGAGAGAAGTCGCTCTTTTTCACATGTGATGTGGTTATCACAAATTACAGCTCAATGGAGTGGCTTGTCACGTGGATATTTATAGCAGCAGCCAAATACTCTGAATGCAAATTGATTCTTAATGTGGATGGGAAAAACGGAGGACCCGGAGAAAAATCTGCGCGACAACGGGGGAGAGACGAGATAACTGTATATTTTTAAGAGATACGACGCTCAACTTTGCTGAACCTTGTGCCAGTGTTTGCTGAATCATTCCACTTCGAGTTGGCCTCCAAAGATCGCAGGTACATTAACCTTTAATTTGGCTGTCAGTCCTCAACGTTAAACAAACCTATATAACTTGTAGGTTTAGAATGATTATTTAATGATACTACGTTGACAGTTGTGCACAAGATAATAAACTCTCAAAACATTGCTCAAAATTAGCCAGATAATAGAAAATGCACAACTGGTGATGTTTCAGGCAATGGCTCTTCTTGAGAGCATATACCAAATGGATATAAGAAGAATGGCAATTCCTATAAACATCGCGTGTTATGTGTATGAATGCATTTTCTTTAATGGTGGTGTTATTTATGAATGTGTTGAGTTGTTTTGAAAAACTATGAAGATTATAACAATTCGTAAAGTACAGCGCACTGTCAGTAGAACACGCGTACAGACTGAAGAGGCTTCACCACCATCTTGATCAGCATCACTCGGTGGAGCCCACCTGAGTGGAAGCCTTTTGAGGGGGGGAGGTGGATCTCGAATATTTGTGAAACTCAAAAGTAGTTGAGGCTGCAAAGTAGCCAGATGTTGTACATGAAGTGGGTTCCTTAAACCTCCTGTGTGGCCCTATAAGTACCTTGCCTCCGTCAGTCAGTTATTTTCCGTTTGCTAGGCTGGACATTGATGTGGGTAGAACAGGGTAGAGCAGAATAATCCAATGTTGTACTGCAACATGTACCTCTGTCTATAGATCCCACGTCTACCACCAACCTGTACTGGCCGGCGTGGTGAAGTATGGGCAAACAACCCCCACGATCTGCACGGCCTGTGGACACTATAAATTATTTATTATGAATAACTGCATTACTTGAAATGGGTGGCTCGTATGTGAATAGCTCCGTCCACAGCAGAAATACCCAACTTTACCAATCTCTCTCAACAGCTTACCCCTTTTTACGCCACCAGCTAAAGCTATCAGTTTTTTTCATTATTCATAAACTTCTCCAGAGATTTTCTAACCACCTATTCTTGCCCTCCAATAACCTACTGTACTATACCTGCATAGCACGGGCTGTGGTGATGCGAGCCTGAAATCCAGCACTGGATTCCATTGAGGGAGGGATCCCCTGTTATCCAGGTGGATCAGTCCCTTCCCTGGTCACTGAAGTCACCTTAGCCTGGCTTGCCAGCAGATGGCATTACAGCAAGTGGATTAATCTCCACCTGCTCCATCGTGTTAGATGTGTCTGGGTACTCGGGTTCTCTCCCGCATGTACAATTACTAATTCACGGAGTTGGACAAACATCGCCATTTACATCGGGGCAAGCTACACATTCCGAACTCAACATGGAATGGGTGTGTGCATTCATGCTTTTTCAAACGCAGAGACATACAAAGACACCTTCTTCTTCTTGGTTCTTTCGGTAAAGTCACGTAGAAGGGAAGTAATAAAATAATAAAAATAAAACATAATAAAATAATTCTCACGACGTGTCGGCCACAACGCAAGCAGCCGTCCTCAGGTGAAAACCAGGTCTGTCGAGGCGACAGCGTCTGAAATGGTGAGGTTCGGTTGAGGTAGACACGTATACCAGTGCATAGACTTACGAAGACAATGATCCCCCATGTAATCTTCATAGACAGGTGAGGCCAGTGGTGTAAGCGGACACCTTTTAAGCCTATGGGGGATGTGAGACTCCCGCAAGGCCAGGCCAGGTTTATCTCCCTAGTGTGGATGTTTACACATCGTATTAGGCACTCGTTTAAGAGAATCACCACTGATATTAACCACAATGTTACCCACCCCACCCCCCAACCCATACTACAAAGAGACAAGACTAAGACAAAGGTCCCTGTTATAGCCTTAACAGACTGTTGGGGCAAGTGGTAGTGGCGAGCACCTATGATGACCTGCACAACACACCAGGAAGTTGGGTGGCCAGAACCACGCCCGGCGGCCTTTGTCTCCCCAATGATAATGTTTACACACCACAACAGGCCCTAATTTGAGGCTGAGTTGACCAAGAGGAGGTCCAGGGCTGGTTCATTAAAGATCTATATAGCTCGGTGGACTTTACCTGGTACCATAAAAATAGTTTAGTTTATGGATTAATGATGCCACATGTGTTGATAGCTGATTGTAAAGATAGATCACAAATGGGCAGCCTCGGGATGAATTGCATCCAAGAGAAGGACATCCAAGGAAATGGAGCGATGAAATCAGTTCGTGTAGAGCTGCTCGGTGGATTATTACAATGCAAGTGTTGTGAGAGTTGGCAGCAGATGAAATAGGTTTACATCCAGCAGCAGATTAAGCATGTCCGATGATGAATTTAAACTAAGAGCATACACTTTAATTTATGAAGTCTACAGACATGAAATGCCTCAATCGTGGCATGATGCCTCAATCTTCTTTTTATTTAAGCGGGGTGACAGAACTGACGTGGGAAATGTCACATGTTAGACTCGTATTGCATGCGTGTTTATATTCTTCACGAAGATGACTGGATGAGAAAAAACATCCCTAAATAGGTGCCAACCAACCAGTTGAAATGTAGTATATGGTTAACTGGTTCACAGTGGGTGTCTACGACGTGTACTGTACTGAAATAAATGGAAGGCTTCGCAATAAGTACTGAACTAGGCTGAGTTGTACGTCAGGGTAACAAATAAAATACATTTGGCGATGAAGGGGAAATCCGCAAAGTTAAATATTACACAAGACTGTAAAGGTTCGTCATTTATTGTTGATGTAAAACGCCAATGAACTCCACCAACTCCCCCTTTTTAAATCCTTTATATTAAGTTTGCATGCTTGCTTGCTTGCGTGCTTGCGTGCTTGCTTGCTTGCTTACGACCGTGCAAATCTTTCGGTCGTTTTTTAACCCACTTCCCGTGATCCAATCGAGCTGACATTTTCCACACAGACTCGTTGTGCCAGACAATTAATGTTCATGAAAAAAATTCCCAAAATTTTACACTTTTTAGGCAAAAAAATATTTTACATATATTCAAAAGAACTCATTCTTGGCTTTGGCTGAACGTCACAGTATAGAGCCCAGAGTGTAACCCCCCACAGGCCGTGGTGGAGTAGCGCAGTTGGTAGTGCCCTCGCTTCCCATGCCAAAGGTCGCGGGATCGATCCCTGCGTCCTCCACAGGCGAATATATTTTTAAATCCTTTATATTAAGTTCGCTGCCACGCATATAAAGGATTTATAGTGAAAAACTTTGTTTTTACGGGTTATACTTATGTGTTTGATCAGGGAGGAACTTTGACCTTTGTATCCAGAGTAATTGCTTGGTGGCGACATCACATACAGCAAACCCTTGCCTATCACGGAGATTACATTCTTTAAAAAGATATCGGCAAATCTATGACAGGCAAACTCAACGACAATGGGAACACTCGGGTTTGGTTCATTGTTTATAATACGGGGTGTCGTATTTCATTTCATGGTATACACCCAGACGCTAAACATGAAGTATATTGAATTTAAACTATGTTTAAATTTTTTTCGTGTTTAATACATGTAAAAAATATATATATACACTGTAAAAAATAATTCCGTAAATTTACAGTAACTTTTCTGGCATAAAGTTGCAGTGAATTTTACCGTAATTTTACGGAAGATTGAATCCCATTTTTTACGGAAATATGTACATAAATTTACAGTACTTACTGTATTTTTACATAATACCATCCATGTTTTATTTTACAGTAATTTTCCCGTAAAAACACAGTTGTATTCAGTAAAAAAATAATATATCCCATGACTGTAAAAAATGGGATATGTAAATTAACAGTAACTTTTCTGGCAGAAAGTTGCCAGTAAAATTCTGTAATTTTACCGAANTTTTTTTTTATTGTGTTATCTTACTGTAAATTTCTATATTTTTAAAGACACTCCATATTTAAATGTGTCCATTATAAACAACAAATCAAACTCAAATTATATTTAGTTTAAATGGAAATATTTCACCCTATACACGGGCAGTTTGTCTGCTGCTCTCCACCATTACCTCCTTCTGGCAAGAAACTAAACAAAGAAAAAACTGCTTTTGTGGTGTGAAAGACTTTATTGACTTTTCTTTTTAATTTGTAAATCTACATACATTGGCTTGTGAAAATAGTCAGTACATGCATTTGAACATGTTTTAAAATATGGAATTGTGAAAGTATTATACCCTATTTTATAAAACGATCTTAAAAAATAAAACAATAAAAAACAATCATTTGGAACAAACATGAGAAGAAGAAAAAAGCAAGTAACTTCCAAGAGTTTTTACAGCTTCCAAGCTGCAGTACCAGCACCAGTATCAAACACTGCAGCAAGTACTCTAAGAAACTGGTTTAGTTCTTGATATAGTCAATTAAAACGTTTGAAGAGTTTATGTGTACCTGTTTTTGCATTCAGCAACTTTCTTTTAACACTTTTCAAATAAAAAGATAGGAGTCCCAACTCAAAAGGAATGAGGCAGTGCTCCTTTGCATTAGTGGTTAAAAGTTCATCAGTGTATGGAGATTGTAATACACTGGGAAGAATAAACTTTTAGAGTACTTTTATATATTTGTCTTTTATCAGTTTACATTGTGTCTGTAATACAGTATGTGTATGTTTGTGTATAATATGGCTACCATACCATGTCAGATCTTCAGTTTAATTTTATTTTAACAGTATGATAGACACAATGTAAACTAAAAAAAGAATGAAAAAATTTCTTAAGTGCTGTTGAGATGTCTTCAAAATGTTTTCAGAGACTTCAGAGCTTCTATGGGTTTCAAAGTCTCTCATCCGAAAGGAGATTCGGGGTGTGTGTGTGGCTTTTCTTTCACGTTTCTGCTCCTTTTTGATCCTCGTTCTGGATTAATTCCAACAAGGCATCTAGAATTAAAGGATAAATGTTAGGAGGGAAAAGCAAAAAAGCAAAATCAGAAACAAGCTGATTTTTGGTCAGTATTGAACCAAATAAAATATGAACCAATCAACAACTTAATTAATCATGTTGGAACCTACTGCATATGTAAATGAGTATCTGTCTAGTCATTCAATACTTCATAGTTATCAGTATACCATATGTCAGTGTATAACAATTTAAAAAAAGAGCAACAATCTGTCAATAATTGCATGGGTCTATTCTGACAAGAGCTTCATCAAAAATACAAAACGTCAAGTATTAATTAGCCTCTAAAACATCTAATTCAAACTGTTTGGTTCTTTCTGTCAAGTTACGGAGGTAGAAAAATAAAGCAAAAAAAATATTTTTGTTTAATTTTATTTAATTTTTCTATCTACGTGACTTTACCGAAAGAACCAAAGAGTATGGATTCCTGCAGTCACGAAAGCTTCAAATCTAGATCTAATTACACGTGGAATAAGTTTGCAGGTACTCGCTATTACTGAACCTAAATAGACATATGTAATTAAAATACTAATTATAATTTGGATAAAACGTTTAAAAAAGGAAGTGTTCTGCATGGTGGTATATTTTCTTCGTCTTATAACTTAAATATTCATACAAAATGGCAAAATAGGTGCATCATCCTCACAGCACATACTAATGATCAAATCGCAGAATCCAGTCCTGTTATTCACAGCCAATGCAGAAATCACCCACCAAAAATAATGAATTAGGTTATACTAGCATACCACAAGCCCCACAAAATCCATACATTATTTCAAAGTATGTGAGTAGTCTAAATCTTACCTTCGAATGAATTCAGTGCAAGGTTGCAATATGTGGATACTGAATATTTAATACGTAATAAGTAGCAAAGAAAAAGCTCAAGGCAGTCAGTGGAGAATGAAGTGGTCATTCACGATGATCTGATCTACAGCAACCATGAATTACAAGCAAAAGTCATAAAATTACAGTAATTTAACTAAACTGATTTCCTGAAGTAGAAAGATGTTCCTCTTGATTTTTTAAATTGTGAAAATGTAAATGTTCATTTGTAGTTAAATACATAGTTAAATACAATTTTCATTGGAGCAAAACACTTAGGAGGGCTGTCACAAACATTGACATTAGTTCTATTTACTTCCTAAATCATTGGTAGTCTAAGATTAGTGCTAATCAGGTTTATGAAAGAAGAGGTAAATGTTCTATAAATTGACTTACCAAGGGCAACAATGCATGGGTGGATGGAAGGTCTCCTTCACTATGGAACTGGCGGTTTCAGTTTCTTTAAGNAAAAAAAATGTACATGATTGTAGCTGATTCAAATGCATATTGTAGAGGTCATCATATTCTGGCTGATCAGGCCTAAAGCAAAATTAAATCAGTGGTATTTCCCTTTAGTTGTTAGTCAATTTGCCTTGACTTGTTTTCAATATAGTAGAGTCCAAGACTGGGCACTAAACCCATTTACATAATTTAAACAAATAACTTCTATAACTTAGACAGGCAATTGTATTTTATAACTTGACACATTATTCAATCAGTTAGTAAATAAATATATAATTCACTCTTTAAGAACGACCAGTTATGTAGGGTTGTCACCTAAGTAGGTAGCCAAAAGAATAGCAGGCCCAGTGATTGTTGATTCAGTGTTGCTGTTGTCATCATTTTCAGTGCTCAGTGATCTGGAGGGCTGCTTTTGCTTGTTGGATGAATTTTGTGATCGTTGGTCCTTTTTGGGAAAGCTCTCTGCCAATTTAGTTTGAATGGAATCCCATCAGAGTTTCAAAATGCTCAAAGAGGTGGGATGCCTCAAATAAATAAGGCCATGTTTCTTTTAAAGCAGAAACACATTTCGCTTGTGTATTAATTATAGACGTTGACTGTAGTAAGTCTCACGCATTAGCTGCTTCACACTGGTATCAGAGAGTGCTTTTCACAAAATGCAGTCTGCAACTCTGTTTGCTTCTCTAGCCGACTCTGCTGTTTCATTAGCAGGTAAAACTCCAGGCTGCCATTGGACACAGCCATAACTGTCACATAATTTTTTTTTCCATCCACTGACACTTTTTTTTTTGAGTTGGACTCCTTTCTGTTAATGGTCTTTTGCAATTTTCAACTCTGTTTTCCAATTGCAGCATTAAAGAGTCATAGCCAGATCACTGTATTGTCCCACTCACATCGCGAAATGAAGCTGAATACTTAAGTACAATTTCCTTTGCTACTTCCCTCAGATATTTTCTGCCAGGCCTGTTCTGCACAGCTAGCAGTTCATTCACAACTATTTCACCATTTATTTTCTAAGCATGGAGTTGGCCTTTTTGATCAGTTAAAGCTTGGATCAGAGCAGGTGGCATTTTGTGCCACGGTATTTGAAATTCGTCCCCAACACAGGTTCCTGATGTTTCCATCTCATGTGATCTGCGTAATCCAGCTCTGCAGGGAGATTCAACAGCAGCTGATGGTCCTGAAGTTAAAACAACAAAATAAAGTCAAAATAAACATTCATTTTAGAAATAATAAGGGGTTCTGCCTCATATGTATAAAACACCCACATGCACTAAATATATATTCTAGAAGGCTTTTCCGTTTCAGACCACCTTGCCTATGCAAATTTCTGCGGAATCACTGCATACCTATACAACACACATCACATTCAACAAATGTCCAAAAGTTAATAGTGTCAATATGAGAAATCATAACCATTTCATTCGAAAACAAAGCAAATTATTTAAGTAATTTGAAAAATTGTAAAGGATACTTTTTTCATTGCAATACTTAAAAAAACATACCTGCTATGAATGCTTGAAGCAGCTTTCGACCTTGAATTGGTCTCAGAATTCCCTCCAGGTCTTCTCTTTTTACCAGGGTAATCATTTACTCTACCCAATCTCATGCAGCCTTTGTAGTAGGCTTTCAGTGTGTTTCACAGAGGGATGGCAGTGCCACCTTCAACAGCTCTTTCACTCTTTCCATCGTTTACAGGTTTGTGCTTCAATGGTAAAAGCAGTTTCCTCCTCTGTGATAAAATGTAAGAGGCATGTAGTCATGAATCATAGAAGAGCTTTTACAAATTACTTTACTCTGGCTAAGGTATTCTACTCATACACACCAAGATCAGGTACAATGTTAGCCATCTTTTCTTAGAGAACAAAAAGCACCTCGCTTTCATTTTTTTACTATGATGCATGCTATCTGCCCCAGCCTAAGTATCCCACATCATATCAAGTACAACAAGCAAACCATTTACATATGAAGTGCCTTGCACTAACCATGTGTGTGATCGTTGAGACTGGAACAAGATGTTTTGCCTGTAAACGTAAGTAAAACTGAGCTAAATTGTCAGTGTATGTCTCTTCCTCTCCTACCTGAGCTAGGTTATCAGTTTCTGCGGGATGTTCTATATGTAGATATGGTTGTTGTTCATGTAGATGAGGCTGTTCTACAGCATCACTCAGGTAAGCTGAATAAATATTTGTTACGCCCCAGCCCTTGTGATATCTAGATATATGGGAAGTAAATGATGACTTCAATGTAAACTTCCTGCCACATCCCTCGAATGGACAAATAACCTCTAGGCCCTCCTGCAGATGATAATTCATGTGACCGACAAGCTCTTTAAAGTTCCACGTTTTTACCGCAACAATCCCAGTAACATTTTAAAGCTACAGCTATATTGTGTCGTGTATTTGAACATGCTTCTGCTCTCAAGTTATGGTGAACTCTTGTAACATGACTATTAAAGGAATTAAAAGTTGAAAACCTACTACCACAAGTTGGAAATCCACAAGAAACTGTGCATTATGCACATTTCTATGCTGCCTCCAGTTTCTTAAATAAGCAGTGACTGAGGAATTTCTAAAGTCACATATTGAGCACCTGAACATTGTGTGTGCAATGGCTAATCTTTAATGGCTTAGAAAAGAAGTCTAAACAAACCAGCATCATAGTATACACTGCTGCACCTCCACAGCAGTGGTTCTCAACCCTGGTCCTGGCAGCCAAAGTCTAGCATGTTTTCTAGGTCTCCCAAAATGACCAACACCTTCTGAACCGATAAGAATAATTCAAATGGTCCAATTAACACTAATTAGTTAAATTAGATAGTTAAGCCCTCCAGAAGAGCACTTTGCAACCCGTTAAAATCACACTTTATTAAACTGTAGGCGACGTACTAGCGTTTGTTGAGGACCTGTTCTTCACCTGAGGACGGCTGCTTGCGTTGTGGCCGAACGTAGTGAGAATTGTATTTTATTATGTTTATTTTTATTATTTTATTATTTCCCTTCTACGTGACTTGACCAAAAGAACCAAGAAGATGAATCCCTGCAGTCACGAAAGCTTTAATCGAAAAGTCCTGGCCTTTGTTCAATTGTTTTTTTTTTATAAATAAAACATCTAAATATTCAGTCCTGTCGATGATAATTTAAGTATATGTGTTTAATATGCCTTTACATTTGACCAGAGAGAGAGAGTCTTACCAGCAAAAACCGAGGAATAGAAAGATGGCTGCCTGTTGAAAATGGAGTTGCTCTCAATCTCTTTCCCGCCTTTTCCTCAAGCTATCCCACAATGCACTACTCCGTTATTTCACGGATATTCCGTTAAAATTTTCATTACAGTAATTTTTCGTGAGCAAATACAGTATTTTCTCATGTAAAATTACGGATATTTTTTAGAGTGTAGTGTATACAATACTGTACATGTGTAGTGACATAGAATTAGCGATGTAGCAGCATAGCGCTGGCTGCTGACGGGGAAGGGGATCTACAGCTTACAGCAACCCTCACAGCAGCAGGCCACGTGATAGACCAGAGGGGATCTAGGGGAAAGGTCACAGAAGGGGCACACTGGGAACCCGCGGGTAGGTTTTAGAAAGGGGTGTGGCCTGGGCGGAGCGAGGCCACTCGGAGAGTATAAAGGGGCCCTGGAGGGGACCTCGGGGCTGTCGTTTGGAGTGGATCCCCGTCATGCTGCTGGAGTCTTCACCGTTCTTCTCGTCGTCGTCTCCATCTTCACCATCTCGGCGTCGCCAGTCAGGCAGTCTACCAGCTGTCCTGACTGGGAACCATAGTCGACTACAGACGGATTTGAGGGAAGCGCTAGCCCGTTGGTGCGTGTTACTAAACAGAGTTCCTTCAACTCTTAGTGTCTCCGATTCAGTCACTACACATGTATACAGTACTGGACACTAGATAAAGAAAATCATGGGCAGCTGAACCTCCACCGCCTCCTTGCTGTGGGCTGGGAACACCTCGTGGCCTGAGAGCCGCCATGGGTCTCTGCATATTCTCATGGCATGGCTATCACTCATTCCCCCATTCATTCAATCAATTCATCATCATCATTAACCGTCATCAATTTGGCTTTCACTAAATTCACGCATAAAAGTTTTGCCCATTGCTTCCCCTCATATTGCATTTACCTCATCACCATTACATTCATATGTACTGTTGTTACTTCTGAATAAAGCACCTTTGGTAAGGCGCTATATAAACTACGTTAGGTATGATAGAAATGCGTAAGAGCAACGTCAATAACAGAGCAGGCAATTTTAAACGATGTGCTGCATGGCGCTACGCTATCAATATCAAGTAAATATGCAAACTATACTACGAAACACAGTCGCATACAAATCAACAACCAACCCAACTAAGATATTATGTACATATTTAACCTACTAAATAACAATATAATAACCATTTAGTCCGATCATAACACGAAGCAAAACAATTAAGAAAGGAAAAACTGACCCATTTTCAGCGGGAGTCCATTTCAACTATTTAAATAATAATCAACATATCAGGGCCAGAATTGCGAATCCATAGAAATGCCCCATTTAACCGAAATGACCCATTTGGAGCAAAACGCCCATTCTTTGAAAGTTTATGATGTCATAAAGGGGTAATTAAAGTGCAGTCACCTGAACCAGCCCACACGATTTCCAGGTGAACTGTAGCTGCAGAAGCTCTACACAGTCTGAGAGAAGCACGTTATATATTGGTGTTAAAATCGGTCATGAAAATTCTCACGCCATCGGTGAGTTGATTAGATATTTTGGCCAGCTGGCCAGAATTGGACAAAACTCTTATATGAATCTCTATGTATCGATGAGTTTTATGTAATTTATATAGTCTCTTTGTTTATATCTCTATGCATCTCACTGAGTCGTTATGTACCTCTATGAGTCTCTATGTTCGTTAGCTTTTTCAATGTGTTGAGCCAGCTGGCCAGGATTGGGCAATACCTAGCCCACTTTTCGCCTGGGCAACTGGCGATCAGCAAATACTAAATGTTTCTCACTGAACATTAAAATTAACTATAAAACATAAAAAAATCACATTTAAGAGACAAACAACACTACATGTACACTATTAAAAAGTAGAATGAAAACAAAATGATTGGTCAAATGTTTGATAATTTCATTGGCCACGTGTCAATATAATTTTTGCAAACGTGGAAATTTTGCAGGTAGTGGAGATGTTGGATGAGGCGTGGGCGTTATGAGACCCTCTTGGCTCGCATTGTGAACTTTTCGAGGAAGATTTTGTTTCGATTTCACGCACCGTGGCCACACTTATGCCAATTAAAAGCTGACCAAATACATCCAGGCCACGTGTTTAGTGCAGTGCAGGTCAGGTTCAGAGTCCAACTCAGGTGTAAAGTCCACGGCATCATTTATCTATCTTTAACAACTTGCAGGGGTACAAACTTCTGGAAAACTTACCTACACATATCAATAGTACACCTACGAATAATAAATTGAAGACTGAATTGAAGATGTTATTTTCAGATTGCGTATAACTCAAATGATGTGGCCAAAAAACAGTCGTCTCAAATAGTTGTTGCTTGTTAATTTACTTTGTTGTTGCACACTTTATACACGATTGTGTTGAACACATATGCCTTAGCTTATCATTTCCTTACTCGGCAAACATTTCAACTACCTGTTTATTCTGCTACCTCGAGATGTTTTCATGGGAGGTGCAGTGTTAGAGACATAGAGAAGGATGCAAAGTACTACACACACAGATACAGCCTGGATACACCACGAACCATGTACAATACCACACACAGACACACACTGGAGACACACAGAAGCATGTACAGTACCACACACAGACACACTGGAGACACAGAAGCATGTAAAGTACCACACACAGACACACTGACTGGAGACATAAAAAATCATGTACAGTTCTATACACAGAAACACTGACTGGGGTCACACAAGTATATACTATGCAGTACTACTCACAGACACACACACACAGATTGGAGACATAGAGAAGCATACACATTACTACACACAGACTAACAGACTAAAGACACGCAGACACACATACAACACAAAACAAAGATCCCCCATATAGCCTTAACAGATTGTAGGGGTAAGTGCTGTTAGCACCTATGAAGGCCAGAACGTCACACGAGGGGTGGGTGACCAGCACCACCCCGGCCGCCTTTGTCTCCCCAGTGGCGATGTTTATGACACACTGCACCAAGTACACATTTGAGGCTGAGTTGACCTAGGGGATGAGTCCAGCACTGATTCAGATAATCGTAACCAATGGTGGTGGTGGACGTGAGTGGGAATCGAACTCGGGAGTCTGATGGGTTCGTAGTGCAGCGCTAACGGGACAGACACTGCGCCCTAAGCTGTCGAAGAATGAGTTTATCTCTCTTTACTCATCTCACAAAAAGCCATCCCAGCTGAGTCCTTTATATTGACAACAAAGCTCTATGATTTAGATCTAGGGAGGTGTGTACAGTAGTCGTGGTCACCTTTAGGCTGCTATTTGCGCACCTAGGGGCACGGGTTCACATTCCAGGGAGTGTCTCGTGGTGTCAATGACGACAATAAAAATAATTTTAGAATTTTATTCTCCACCGTGCTATAAGAGAGAGGTCCTGGTCCAGCGTCTCTCTGAGCCACACAGCGAGCGATCCCACCGAAGCCCATGGTCATGGCGAGCGCGACTCCCAGTGAGAGTGTGGATAGTGAGCTGCGCTGCTCCATCTGCCTGGGCACGTTCGTCTGCCCCTCCACGCTGAGCTGCGGACACTCGTTCTGCCTGCGGTGCCTGGAGGCCGCCTGGGAGACGGCGAGCAGCTTCAGCTGCCCGCAGTGCCGAGCGACCTTCCCTGTGCGACCCCAGCTGAGGAGGAATGTGGCCCTTGCCAACCTGGTGGAGCAGCTCAAAGTTGGAGACGGGATGGCCACGGCCGTCGTGTGTGACATCTGCAGTGACGGCCAGACCCGTGCTGTGAAGACCTGCCTGAGATGCGAGATGTCCTACTGTTTTTCCCACTACAAGCCTCACGTGGAGAATCCCAGGTTGAGAGACCACGCCGTGGTGGATCCACTGCGAGCTTGGATGAGCGAAGATGCCCAGAACACACAAGAGAGCTGGAATTCTACTGCACAGTAGACAGCAGCCTGGTCTGCTCAACTTGCACCATCGCAGGAGAACATAAAGGACATGATGTCACCACGCTGAAGAAGGAGCATGAGACACGGAAGGTGAGGCCGTCAGAGTGAGACACTGCAACACGATCTGACAAATTCTGTAACTGGGCTTTACAACATTGATGAAAAACGTAATAATGTGTTCATTCTTGATTTGAAGCGTTCGTGACTGCAGGAATCCATACTCTTTGGTTCTTTTGGTAAAGTCACGTAGGTAGACAAAAAATAATTGATCACGACGTTTGGAAACAAACACAGCAGTCATCCCGCTGTTTGTTTCACAACTGATGACGGTTGCTTGTGTTGCGATCGAAACGTCGGGATCTATCATTTTTTCTACCAACGTGACTTTACCGAAACAACCAAAGAGTGTGTTCATGCTCTCAATTTTAAATATCTGTCTCTGCCTGTGTTGACATCTCCTGCTTGGCATTTTAGGATACAGCTTCAGGATGTATTTCATGCCAGGCTCTCACTAAACATAATTCCCGTGTAAAGGAATTAAGTGAATAGAGATGTGAGACTGATATCACAGCCACCTGATAGACAATTCTCTTAAATTTATTTTTAAAACTAGACAGCTGTGGGCACATGGGGTCTTGGGTCCGAGTCGGTAGGGACACCAAGCCAGCACGGCTCTCACCGGCTGCTGCTACAACCAAGCATCAACTTGCCAACTGCCCGTTCCCCCCTCTTGGTCGCCGTAGAGAGGCAGCGTGGAGATGAGGGCCTTCACTGTGGAGGGGTCGGTGTGGAGGGAAGGGCGGTATGAGGGGTGGCTCAGGGGCTGGAGTCTCCCCTGGTGACGTCTCGTCTCTCACTACAGACGGCGTAGGGGAGGAGACGCGAGCAGTGGAAGAGAAGAGGAAGAAGGCGGAGGAGTGCGTGAAGCAGATGGAAGCCGCTCGCAAGGAGGCGCAGGTACCGTGTCCTGGTCTGACTCTTTGACCCCCGTGACCTCCACCCAGTGAGGAACTCTTGGCGGTCAAAATTAATTCGAGCGAACTTCGTGCAGCTTCATAACTTTGATGTACTCACTATCACTAAATAATCCACTTTCAAACTCAACATTAATTACAAGGGGGTTGCACATTTACCGCATTAGATAGCCGCATCGGCGAGTCTGCCGCGAGGTCGGGTTACTCGGCATCGCGTCTTCCACTCCTGTGGCATAAAAAAAACTGTAGAGAGTGCCACGGATTGTCGGGGTGGAGCTGTGGTGCAGCTGTTGCACTGCACGGGAGGTCGCGCACTGGCACGGACGCAGAGGCACGAAAACCACACAGCAGCATCTCACGCCATCCCTAATCGATTCACAGGAGTTTATTTTAACTACAACATTTAATTTTACCAGGTAAAGCCCCACTGAGCTATGTAGATTTATTCAGAAGCGACCCTGGCTGTTACCAAAAAATAGCAGCTCGACAAAGTGGCTGACATCATCATCACGTAGAAATATAGCAGCAGACCCATAGAGATACATAGGGACAAAGAGAGGTACAAAGAGACCCAAAAATTACCTACAGACCTATAGAGATACATAGATATATATGGAGACCCATAGATATACATAGAGACAAATATAGATACATAGAGACCCATCGACTCAACTATGTTTATTTTACCAGGTCAGGCCCCACTGAGCCATGTAGCTCTTTGCAGAAGGAACCTGAATATCACAAATGATAGCTCATTGAAATGGCTTATCAGGTGGAAATTGATAGCAGCCAAATACTCTAAATACTGTACTCTAAACGCTTGCTTGTACCCGGAGATGCTCTCTTGGGCCCTGCGGATTGTTCACAGCAGATAACGAATGCCTTGGATTATAAAACCGAGTCAGACTTGTGGATAACCCGACCTGGATTACGCCGATTCTAAATGTGGAGGGAAAAGCCGGAGGTCTCGGAGAAAAATCCACACAGGCATCAGGTCGTGGTTGAACCCACGTCCCCTGTACACCAGGCGAGGTAGTTAACATCTCGCCACATCACGTCGGATCCACGAGGGGCCCCCACCGGACTCCGAGTGCCCGAGTCTCAACATCCACGACCCCAGCGCCCTCTAGGGGAGAAACAAGAAGAGAGCGGCACCCCTCTTGCCCCCTTGGCATGGATCGACTCAGTCCCATGGGCGCCTCGTCACTGGGGCATGATTCACCACTAGGGAATATTATTTCATTATTTTGTCAGGTCAGGCCCACTGAGCTGTGTAGCTCTTTTTTAAAAGCGACCTGGCAATAACGAATGATAGATCAACCAAATGGCCGACATCATCATAATGTGGAAATTTATAGCAGCAGCCAAATAATCTAAATGCCTATAGATACATAGGGACACATAGAGATACATAGGGACACATAGAGACACAAAGAGACTCATAGGATAGAGAGATACCCTTAGAGACCGTTGGAGACCCATAGATATACATAAGACACAGATATAAATAGAGACCCAGATACGTTTTTTTATCAGGTAAGGCCCCACTGAGCTATGTAGCTCTTTTTCAGAAGCAACCTGGCTACGACAAATGATAGCTCAATAAAGTGGCTGATTGTAATATTGAAAGTTATAGCAGCCAAATTCTCCTAACGCGTGACATTGATTCTAAATGTGGAGTGAAAAACCAGATGACCCAGAGAAAAATCCATACGACTACAGAGAGAACAAACTCCAAATATACAGGCGTCAGCGTCGGGATCGAAACTACGACCTGCTGTATACCAGGCGAGGGAGTCAACATCTCCTAGCCACCACGGCGCCGACACGCACACACGGAGTGACTCATGGCTCAATGAGCCAACCGTGGTGCCCGCGTCTCCGCAGGAATCGGTGGCCGGGATCAGGGGTCGCATCACGGGCAAGTTCGCCCGCCTAAGGAAAGCTCTGGACGAGGACGAGAGGGAGGCTCTCCAACGCGTGGCCGTGAAGGAGTGTGAGCTGCTGTCCCGGATAGACGAGGACATCGCTCGTCACAAGCGGGAGATTGGCGAGCTCCAGGTGGCGGCCGCTCGCCTGCGCGCCCTGCAGCACGAGAGGGACTCGCTCGCCTTCCTGCAGGTGGGGAGCGGCTCTGTGGAGACGCCGTTTGGGTGTTCAGAACAACAGAGCGGGCAGTGGCAGAGGGGCTCGTGGTGCAAGGTTAGAGATGTCACTCATGATCCCTCTCTGTCTCCTCTCTCTTCCACAGGGGCACCTGGAGGAGACGCGCAGGTACAGATCCTTAACGTTTCACGGTTAAACACTCACAACTCATGATATGTGTGTTAGACACACGGGCTGTATGTCTTAGACACAGGGTGTGTTTGTGTGTGTGTTAGACATTCTGGCTGTGTGTGAGACACGGGCTGTGCGTGAGACACTGACTGTGTGTGAGACACGGGCTGTGTGTGAGACATGGGCTGTGTGTGAGACATGGGCTGTGTGTGAGACACGGGCTGTGTGTGAGACACGGGTTGTGTGTGAGACTCGGGCTGTGAGACACAGACTGTGTGTGAGACACGGGCTGCGTGAGACACGTGCTGCATGTGCTATAGATGCTGAGTGTTACAATGCTGTGGTTAAACGAGGCTTTGTGTGATGCTGTTGGTGGTTGTCCCAGGAGAGAGATCCCAAAGGAATCTGCACCCCCACCTCCCACTTCACTGGACGTCACCACGATCTGCTCCCTTGAAAGGGCCATGCAAAGACTCCTGCCTCTCGTCTGTGAGTGCTTCAGTCTTGCACCCGCGTGTCCCGCTGTGTTGCACTGCACTTCTTTGCTCCCCACCTTCATGAACATTTCATTTTATTTTACCAGGTAAGCAACCCACTGAACCATGTCGCTCTTTTTTCGGAAGCGACCTAACTATCACAAATGACAGCGCTACCAATTGGCTCATCACGTGGATATTTATAGCAGCAGCCAAATCCTCAGAATGCAGATTGATTATAAACGTGGAGGGAAAAACGCGAGGAACCAGCGGAAAATCCACGCCACCACGGGGAGAGAGACGCAGACTCTGGAAGAGAGCGACATGGATCAGTGGGCTCTACCTGGTGAAATAAAATTAGTTTAACAGTTTCAATATTCTACGAAACCCTACTGCTGGGTACTGGGGCAAGTGCTGTTAGCGAGCAGCAGCACCTATGAAAGCTGGCACGGCACACGAGGGAGTGGGTGGCCAGCACCACCCGGCCATCTTTGTCTCCCTCGTGTCAAATGTTTACATATCACACCAGCTGAGGGCAGCGCAGCGTGAACCATTGTTGTACTGCACCTCTACGCTTCCACGTTCACGATCCACACCATCGCCAACGAGCACTGACGAGAGCGGTGAAGTATGGTCAAATAACCCCCCCCAGGATGCGCACGGCGTGGGGAGGCGCTCATCCAGCAGCGGAGTGACACACAATGTCTGTACGTGGATGTGAGGGTGTGCGAGGCTGTGGTGGCTGTGGTACAAGCGTCGTGTTTCTAGAGAGACGCTGTGAGAGTGGCGTCAACATCGTGTGCTGGCATCATCACCACTGTTCACTGCCACTGTACACACACACATGCTCATGTTAGTGTAGCACGATTGTTATTATTTAATTCACTAATTATTATTTACAAGTGATTAGCAGTATGTGTACATTTAAACTAACGATATTGGTATGTGTACACTAACACTAACTAATATTAGTATGTGTACACTAATACTAACTAATATTAGTATGTGTACACTAATACTAACTAAAATTAGTGTGTGTACACTAATACTAACTAATATTAGTATGTGTACACTAATACTAACTAATATTAGTTGTGTACACTAATGCTAACTAATATTAGTGTGTGTACACTAATACTAACTAATATTAGTATGTGTACACTAACACTAACTAATATTAGTGTGTGTACACTAATACTAACTATTATTAGCATGTGTACACTAATACTAACTAATATTAGTGTGTGTACACTAATACTAACTAATATTAGTATGTTTACACTAATACTAACTAATATTAGTATGTGTACACTAATACTCACCACAGATGGACGCTCACCGACTCTGGACACAAACTCAGCCCACGACCGCCTCCAGATTTCCTCGGATCTCAGGACGGTGACGTGGAGCGATGACCCCAGTGTCGCCCCCATTACCCACACCGCTTTGATTTCTGGGACCAAGCCCTGTGCTCTGAGAGCTTCTCGTCGGGTCAGCACTACTGGGAGGTGGACGTGGGGAGCGCGAGGTGGTGTCGGGTTGGAGTTGCGTACGGGACGATCCAACGGAGAGGGGATGGTGCTGAGTGCCTCCTGGGAGGGAGCGACGTCTCCTGGTGTCTACAGAAACATGGCGACAGCTTCTCAGTGCGGCATGGCGGGTAGTGACGTCACTGTCGGTGCCGCAGCCTCCGCGGAGAGTCGGGGTCCACTTGGACTGGGACGCGGGGCTGCTGTCGTTTTACAGCGCTGACTCCATGGCGCTGTTGTACTCGTTTAATAAAACTTTCACTCAGCCCCTACACCCTGGGCTGCTGGTGGGGTTGGGGTGGTTTGGGAGGTTGTTTTACGGTAAAATTTGTGACTCAGTGAGGATTGTGGATCTGAGTGGTGCTTCCTGAGAGAGGTGAACGTGAACAGCGCAGAGGGCAGACGCCATCACGACGCACGGCGCTCACCACCCTCGTCACTGCCACGCGCAGCGCCACGCCAGTGACTGGCTGGTGGCTGTCGGTGGCTAGGGGCTGCGTGGCTCTCCATCACAACAGGGGCTGAGCGTAAACAATGCTCACAACCTGCATGGGGGGGGGGGTGATAAAATAAGTACCGCTCTGTGTGTGTGTGAAGCCAACGTGGATGTATTCACCCTGCCAGAGGAGTGTGACTGTGGTGTAGGTTGCAATGAGTAGCAATGGTGAACTGGGATGTGTTTATACACTGGTGGTGTCATGGTTTGTGGGAGAGGTACAGCAACAACAACAATAATAATGTACATTTTTGGAAGTATAAATGTGCGCGTACAGCAGCGGAAATGTAACGCTTGTTTCGTCGATTCCACAATAAAAATACAGAACACAAACAACAACAATGTAGTTGTGTACAGCGTCATTCGTGCTTCATCAAGATGGTCGTGATGCGTGCTCAGTTATTGCAATCGACTGCCATCGCTATGCTTACGGAGCGTCTCACCCCCTCCCCGTCCTCCCCTTCTCCCTCCTTCTCCTTCATTTTTTATGATCTTCATAAGTTAACAAGCGATTTTTTTTCTGTTCAGGATATCGACAGCCACGATGCTCAGAGCATTATTCCACATCAAGGTGCTTGTTGTTGTAGTCACCAGCGAGACGTCACGGAACTCAAATAGTCAACGTTGTAGCGGGTTCACTCTCCAGCACACAGCCGGTTAGTGCTGAAGTCGTCACTGATTGTCACGTGTTGTGCGTGGCAGAGGTGGGACAAAGTCATTGTTATGCAAGTCCAAGTCGAGTCTGAAGTCATCAAATTCATGACTCGAGTCTGACTCGAGTCCAAGTCACATGACTCGAGTCCACACCTCAGAGGTGGGACAAAGTCATTGTTATGCAAGTCCAAGTCGAGTCTGAAGTCATCAAATTCATGACTCGAGTCTGACTCGAGTCCAAGTCACATGACTCGAGTCCACACCTCTGGTGCGTGGTAACGTCACCACGCACGTCCCCATGCATAGTGACTGTGGCGTGCGTCTCCATAGCAACCGGCCTCTGTATTAATCAGCTGTTTGTATTTAAGGTGATAAAAATATCTTACATCGATCTTTTTGTATCATTCGATGGCAGCCCTGACGAGCGAAGACAAGGACAAATATCCCCCGTGTAGCCTTAGCAGACTCTTGGGGCAAGTGCTGATAGCGAGAAGCAGCACCTGTGAAGGCCGTCACTGTGGCACACGAGGGGGTGGGTGGCCAGCACAACGCCCGACCGCCTTGGTCTCCCCAGTGGCGATGTTTACTACACACCACACCAGGTACACATTTGAGGCCGAGTCGACCTCGGAGAGGCCCAGGTCCGGTTGTTCAGATCATTCTTCACCAGTGTTGGCAGCCGTGAGCGGGAATCCAACTCGGTTGGCCCGGGTTCGTAGCGCAGCGCGCCGCTAACCGCTGCGCCACCGCTCCCAACGCCGGGTGTCAGCGCAGCCCGAGCGGCAGAGACGCGGACACCGTGGGGCTCCCATCACGAGGAGACCCACGTGGAGACGTCTCAACGTGAACTCGCGCCCCGCTGACGTCGCCCCTTCACATCGTTGCCGTAGTCCAGGATGCCTCTAACACGACGCGTTGCGTTGAGCGAGCGAGCGGCCTGGCTGAGCGCCAGCGATGGAGCGCACGGAGGGATCCGCTGAGCGAGCAGCTGACTGTCACCTACCACGTGACAAGCACGAGGCCTAGCGCAGCCCGCACCAATCAGAGAGCAGCACATGAAGTGGGGTGCGAGGAGGGGGGGGAGGGCGCCCTGGGTTTNGGGGAGGGGAGCGGGAGGAGTCGGGGGAGAGGTGGGGAGGGGTAGGGGTGGGTGGTAGGGGGAGGGGTCGTGGGAGGGGTACGGGGAGTGGGAGGGTAGGGANGGGGTGCTTGGGAAGGGGCGTGAGGTGGGGGGGTTGTCTGGGTGGGGGGGCTTGGAGGTTGTCACGCGAGCGGAGGGACCCCTAGGGGGTGGGGAGGTGGGGATGTTGGGGTCACGTGGGGTTCATTGTTTACTGCCGGCACTGGTCCAGAGTTGCGGATCGAGTCACGAATCGCGACCGATTCCCAGACGCCGTTTGGGTCCCTGCGCTGCCTGGAGCGGTGTTGGTGCGCGCCACGCGAGGGCGCTGCCACTCCACCGCAGGGATTCGCGGGGCGCACTGAGCAATGAAAGTGCACGGGAGATTTCACAAGAGGCTGTGGCCAAATCAACCCGGAATGTCGCCGATTCTTTTTTCCAGATCTCGGAAGCTACGCAAGGTTGAGCCTGGACTGTGGCGCTTGGATTGGTGAGCGGTGTGCAGGTTGGAGTGCGGTGTGCAGATTGCGCGTTGTGCCTCTCTCCGATGCGCTTTCAGGTTCTGCCCCTTGTTGATCAGCGCGATGTCTGTGACGTTCCCTCCACGTGCTGGGAGCATCGTCAAGATTTGAAGCTTCTTCAGTTGAAAGCTGAAACGTGGGAGCATTGACAGCTTTCATCTTCGTTACGGTGGAGCTGAGATTCCAATCATAATTGTTAAGTTATTTAATGAGCTTCAGGATACTCCTCGAGCCATGGGTAAGGTTTTACATATTTGTTCAAGTAACGAGACATTTACTAGACACGAAGGGACTCGCATTTGTCCTCTTCAATCGATCTTCAGTCTGCGTGCCAACATCGCCCTCACTAAAGTGGGCATCGGTGCACATCGCAGCAGCACGGGAACGGTACCGGGGCCACAGAGCAACAGGAACAAAAGAAACCCGTCACGACCTCAGCGGCGACCACCGACTGAGCAAAGTCAATTTGCAGCCGCGTGCAACGAATAGCAGAAGAACATTAAGCAGCAAATAAAGTGAATAATAAGTAAAGAAAATGAATAAAAGTTAAGGAAATAAATAATAACATTTATAAGATGAATGAATAATAAAATGAAAAATATATATAAAGACAATTTATAAGTTACATGAATTTACTAATTTAAATAAAATAACATAGAAAATATTTTAGTTTTCATAATTTTAATAAAGTTAATTAGGTAGGAATAATAATTAATAATGGAATGAATAATTTCAATGAATTTAATAATTTAGATAAATAATATTAGAAAGTAATATTTATGAAATATATAATCATTTAAATAAAATAATTATGCATGAATAATAAATGAATAATAAAATAAACAACAAGCAATTTAAAAGAATAATAAAACACCGGTCCCCCCCTCCGCCTTATTAAATGGTGGCTGCTAGGGGCAGGCGAGTGTGAGTAGCTGCGTCTTGTTTGGATGAATAAATACATCTTAATATCTCATCATACCGTGCTAATCGTGAATATTTAAAACAAAAACGCTTCTCTATCCGAATCAGCCACTGCAGTCATCTCGACCAAGACGTGGAACCAACTCGGCTCGCGACAAACGTTCAACCTGAAGGCAGCCATTTTGTACGTTTAAACCATTAACACTTTAAAAAAAACATTAAATTGAACAATCTACACAAACAACTGCTTCTATTTATATTTTCGCACCATTCAGAACGTTGTAACCGCATTCCGATCGCTATATGCGCATTAATTTACCTCAGAATTTCCATAACAAAGTTATCAAATCTCGTTAATTGTAAATAAATAAATGCAACAAAATGGAGTCTGCGACGCCATTTTGTATTTACACTTTTGGCGCCAAAAAAATGAAGCAGCGAATGAGGCAACGTTGAAGACTTTAAATCATTGGCGGAGTTTGACTTTCATATTTGTCCCTCACATTAGGAATCGCGGGAGTATTTAATTTATTTTTATTTGTAAATCATGAAAATAAATTAATAAAGGTGCCCAGTTATTTTTGGGGGGGGGGGCGTTGTCCCCCGTGCCCCTCCTCTCCCCCTCCCACCCAAACTGGGCCCACGCTGAAAGTGAACTTATCGCACCGTCACCACTGGCCAAGAGACACCGCATCGACCCAAACGGCCACAGACCAGCACCACCAACACCACTAACACCACTACCATCACCACCAACACCACTACCACCACCAGCACCCCGCTCCATGCCCACCAACGGAGTACTGTACACTATATATATACTTCTGTGTCTCTGTATAAAGCCCTCTGTGTCCTGTCTGTACATGACCACTGTACACGGCCACCACCAGCAGCAGCAGCAGTGTTGGCAATGACCTGAAGCGGCCCTGGGCCTCCCCTAGGTCGACTCAGCACCAAATGCGTCCTGCCTGGTGCGCTGTGCAGTGAACATCGCTGCTGGGCAGAGGCGAAGCCAGGCGGCTGTGGTGCTGACAGCCACAAACTCGTGAGCCGTCACGGCCTCCCTAGGCACTGCTGCCACTCGCTAGCGGACTTGTCCACACCATCTACTGAGGCTATACGGCGGAATATTTGTGTGTAATCTGTTTGCATGTAAGTCTCTCTGTGTATGCACAGCCTCTGTGTGTAGCCCTGTACATGATTCTGTGTGTCTCTCGTCTGTGTCGGTGTGCGTAGTACTGTGCATGCCTCTTGTGTCGTCTGTGTGTAGTACTGTACGTGATTCTGCGTGTCTGTAGTCTGAGTCTCTGTGTCGGATGTGTATCTGTGTCTCTATTATTAGGTTTTGTCGGTAAAGTCACGTAGGTAAAAAATTAATAATTATTAATTTTAAGAATATGAATACTTGCAGTCACGAAAGCTTCAAATCTAGAATGTGTCTCTAGTCTATGTGTATATCGGTGTAGTGTGTGTCTCTCTAGTCTGTGCATAGTAGTGTCTATGTTTCTCTGCGTTTCTAGTATGTGTTTGTCTCTGTGTGCAGGGAGTAGGCTGTGTATCGAGTGATTACAGGGTAGAGAGTCGTCTGTGTGTGTGTGGGAGTTCCCAGCAGCGTCAGTGGTGACGTCACCCCCCCACCCACAGTTCTGGGTCACAGCAGCGAGGTGACGTCACCACCCCCCCCACAGTGCTGGGTCACAGCAGCGAGGTGACGTCACCAACCCCCCCCCCCACAGTGCTGGGTCACAGCAGCGAGGTGACGTCACCAACCCCCCCACAGTGCTGGGTCACAGCAGCGAGGTGACGTCACCAACCACCCCCCCCCACAGTGCTGGGTCACAGCAGCGAGGTGACGTCACCAACCCCCCCCCCCCCACAGTGCTGGGTCACAGCAGCGAGGCTGCAGGGTGCCCCTCAGGGCCTCTGTTTTTGTTGTCGCCAACGCGGTGACGTGGTGACGTCACAGCGCGGTGACGTGGTGACGTCACAGCGCGGGACTCCCCGAGTGGCGGGAATCCAGAACGTCAGAATCTGTGTTTGTGGTGCAGGAGGAATCCGATGAGCTGTGAAGCTCTTTGTGTTCACAGATGGTGCAGTGGTGAGGGGCGAGCGCGTGGGGGTGGGGGAGAGGTGACGTGGTGACGTCAGCGCGTTGAGGGAGCGTGCGTGGTGACGTCATCGCGTTGGGGAGCGTGCATGGTGACGTCACCGCGTTGGGGAAGCGTGCCTGGTTACGTCACCGCGCCGGGGGAGCGTGCGTGATGACGTCACCACGTCCATGACGCAGCAGCAGCAGACAACTTGAAAAGCTCGGACATTTTTGTAGCCTTTTATGTTTGGCGCTGTCTCTTTATTTGTTTATTAATTTGTAGATTTAATTTGCTTGGCAGTGGCTGTGTAGAGGATTTGCTTTAATTAATGAACGGCGTTGCGGGATGCAGTGAGCACGAATGACGCTGTACACAACTACTCTGCACTGTTCACGTTCACCTCTCTCAGGACGCGCCACTCAGATCCACAATCCTCACTGAGTCACCAAAATGATCATAAAACAACCCCCCACCGCCAGCGCAGGGTGTAGGGGCTGAGTGAAAGTTGTATTAAACGAGTGCAACGGCGCCATGGAGTTGGCGCTGTAAAATGACAGCAGCCCGCGTCCCAGTCCAGGTGGACCCCGACTCTCCGCGGAGGCTGCGGCATCGACAGTGACGTCACTACCCCGCTATGCCGCACTGAGAAGATGTCGTCATCTTTCTGTAGACACCAAGAGACGTCGCTCCCTCCCAGGCCGCACTCAGCACCACTCCCTCTCCGTGGGATCGTCCCGTACGCGACTCCAACCCGACACCAACTCGCTCTCCCCACGTCCACCTCCCAGTAGTGCTGACCCGACGAGAAGCTCTCAGAGCACAGGGCTTGTGGCCAGACATCAAAGCGGTGTGGGTGATGGGGGCGACCCTGGGAGACATGCCACAGCCTCGCCGTCCTGAGATCCGAGGAAATCTCGAGGTCGTTGCTGGCTGAGTTTGTGTCCAGAGTCGGTGAGCATCCATCTGTGGTGAGTATTAGTGTACACATACTAATATTAGTTAGTATTAGTGTACACACACTAATTTTCGTTAGTATTAGTGTACACATACTATTATTAGTTAGTGTACACAAACCTATATTAGTTAGTATTAGTGTACACACACTAATATTAGTTAGTATTAGTGTACACATACTAATATTAGTTAGTGTTAGTGTACATATACTAATATTAGTTAGTGTTAGTGTACGCACACTAATATTCGTTAGTATTAGTGTGCACATACTAATATTAGTTAGTATTAGTGTACACACACTAATATTCGTTAGTATTAGTGTGCACATACTAATATTAGTTAGTATTAGTGTACACATACTAAAATTAGTTAGTATTAGTGTACACATACTAATATTAGTTAGTATTAGTGTGCACATACTAATATTAGTTAGTATTAGTGTACACAAACTAATATTCGATAGTGTTAGTGTACACAAACTAATATTCGATAGTGTTAGTGTACATATACTTATATTAGTTAGTGTACACTTACTAATTTTCGTTAGTATTAGTGTACACATACTAATATTAGTTAGTATTAGGGTACACAAACTAATATTCGTTAGTATTAGTGTACACTTACTAATATTCGTTAGTATTAGTGTACATATACTAATATTAGTTAGTATTAGTGTACACAAACTAATATTAGTTAGTATTATTGTACATATACTAATATTAGTTAGTATTAGTGTACACATACTAATATTAGTTAGTATTAGTGTACACATACTAATATTAGTTAGTATTAGTGTACACATACTAATATTAGTTAGTGTTAGTGTACACATACTAATATTAGTTAGTGTTAGTGTACAAACACTAATATTAGTTAGTGTTAGTGTACACACACTAATATTAGTTAGTGTTAGTGTACACACACTAATATTAGTTAGTGTTAGTGTACATATACTAATATTAGTTAGTGTTAGTGTACGCACACTAATATTCGTTAGTATTAGTGTGCACATACTAATATTAGTTAGTATTAGTGTACACACACTAATATTCGTTAGTATTAGTGTGCACATACTAATATTAGTTAGTATTAGTGTACACATACTAAAATTAGTTAGTATTAGTGTACACATACTAATATTAGTTAGTATTAGTGTGCACATACTAATATTAGTTAGTATTAGTGTACACAAACTAATATTCGATAGTGTTAGTGTACACAAACTAATATTCGATAGTGTTAGTGTACATATACTTATATTAGTTAGTGTACACTTACTAATTTTCGTTAGTATTAGTGTACACATACTAATATTAGTTAGTATTAGGGTACACAAACTAATATTCGTTAGTATTAGTGTACACTTACTAATATTCGTTAGTATTAGTGTACATATACTAATATTAGTTAGTATTAGTGTACACAAACTAATATTAGTTAGTATTATTGTACATATACTAATATTAGTTAGTATTAGTGTACACATACTAATATTAGTTAGTATTAGTGTACACATACTAATATTAGTTAGTATTAGTGTACACATACTAATATTAGTTAGTGTTAGTGTACACATACTAATATTAGTTAGTGTTAGTGTACAAACACTAATATTAGTTAGTGTTAGTGTACACACACTAATATTAGTTAGTGTTAGTGTACACACACTAATATTAGTTAGTGTTAGTGTACATATACTAATATTAGTTAGTGTTAGTGTACGCACACTAATATTCGTTAGTATTAGTGTGCACATACTAATATTAGTTAGTATTAGTGTACACACACTAATATTCGTTAGTATTAGTGTGCACATACTAATATTAGTTAGTATTAGTGTACACATACTAAAATTAGTTAGTATTAGTGTACACATACTAATATTAGTTAGTATTAGTGTGCACATACTAATATTAGTTAGTATTAGTGTACACAAACTAATATTCGATAGTGTTAGTGTACACAAACTAATATTCGATAGTGTTAGTGTACATATACTTATATTAGTTAGTGTACACTTACTAATTTTCGTTAGTATTAGTGTACACATACTAATATTAGTTAGTATTAGGGTACACAAACTAATATTCGTTAGTATTAGTGTACACTTACTAATATTCGTTAGTATTAGTGTACATATACTAATATTAGTTAGTATTAGTGTACACAAACTAATATTAGTTAGTATTATTGTACATATACTAATATTAGTTAGTATTAGTGTACACATACTAATATTAGTTAGTATTAGTGTACACATACTAATATTAGTTAGTATTAGTGTACACATACTAATATTAGTTAGTGTTAGTGTACACATACTAATATTAGTTAGTGTTAGTGTACAAACACTAATATTAGTTAGTGTTAGTGTACACACACTAATATTAGTTAGTGTTAGTGTACACACACTAATATTAGTTAGTATTAGTGTACACACACTAATATTAGTTAGTATTAGTGTACACACACAATATTCGTTAGTTTTAGTGTACACATACTAATATTCGTTAGTATTAGTGTACAGAAACTAATATTAGCTAGTATCTGCATACACATACTGTTAATCACTCGTGAATAATAATAATAAGTGATAATAAAAATAAATATTGAATAATAAATAATATTAATAATAATAGTGCTACACTAACATGACCATGTGTGTGTGTACAGTGGCAGTAAACAGCGGTGATGATGCCAGCACTACGATGTTGACGCCACTCTCACACCCACACACAGACATTGTGTGTCACAGCCTCGCACACTCTCACACCCACACACAGACATTGTGTGTCACAGTCTCGNACAGTCTCACACCCACACACACACATTGTGTCACAACCTCGCACACTCTCACATCCACACACAGACATTGTGTGTCACAGGCTCGCACACTCTCACACCCACACACAGACATTGTGTGTCACAGCCTCGCACACTCTCACACACAGACATTGTGTGTCACAGCCTCGCACACTCTCACATCCACACACAGACATTGTGCGTCACATCCTCGCACACTCTACACCCACACACACATACATTGTGTGTCACAGTCTCGCACACTCTCACACCACACACAGACATTGTGTGTCACAGCCTCGCACACTTCACATCCACACACAGACATTGTGTATTGTGTGTCACAGTCTCGCACACTCTCACATCCACACGCAAACATTGTGTGTCACAGCATCGCACACTCTCACACCCACACACAGACATTGTGTGTCACAGCCTCGCACACTCACATCCACACACAGACATTGTGTGTCACAGCCTCGCACCCTCTCACATCCACACACAGACATTGTGTGTCACAGCCTCGCACACTCTCACACCCACACAGAGACATTGTGTGTCACAGCCTCGCACACTCTTAAATCCACACACACACATTGTGTGTCACAGCCTCGCACACTCTCCACCCACACACAGACATTGTGTGTCACAGCCTCGCACACTCTCACATTCACACACAGACATTGTGTGTCACAGCCTCGCAAACTCTCACACCCACACACAGACAATGTGTGTCACAGCCTCGCACACTCTCACATCCACACACAGACATTGTGTGTCACAGACTCGCACACTCTCACATCCACACACAGGCATTGTGTGTCACAGCCTCGCACACTCTCACATCCACACACAGACATTGTGTGTCACAGCCTCGCACACTCTCACATCCACACACAGACATTGTGTGTCACTCCGCTGCGGGGTGAGCGCCTCCCCGTGCCGTGTGCATCCTGGGGGGTTATATGACCATACTTCACCACTCTCGTCGGTGCTCATTGGCGATGGTGGGGATCGTGAACGTGGAAGCGTAGAGGTGCAGTACAACAATGGTTCACGCTGCGCTGCCCTCAGCTGGTGTGATGTGTAAACATTCGGCACGAGGGAGACAAAGGCGACCGGGCGTGGTGCTGACCACCCACTCCCTCGTGTGCCGTGCCGGCCTTCATAGGTGCTGCTACTCGCGAACAGCACTTGCTTTAGTAACCAGTAGTATGGTTTAGTAGAATATCGAAACTGTTAAACTAATTTAATTTTACCAGGTAGAGCCCACTGATCCATGTCGCTCTCTTCCAGAGTCTGCGTCTCTCTCCCCGTGGTGGCGTGGATTTTTCCCTGGTTCCTCGCGTTTTCCCTCGACGTTTAGAATCAATTTGCATTCAGAGGATTTGGCTGCTATAAATATCCACGTGATGAGCCACTTCGTAGAGCTGTCATTTGTGATTGTCAGGTCGCTAGCGACAAAAGAGCGACATGGTTGAGTGGGTTCCTTACCTGGTAAAATAAAATGAAATGTTGATGAAGATGGGGAGCACAGAAGTGCAGTGCAACACAGCGGGACACGTGGGTGCAAGACTGAGGAACTCACAAGGAATGGCAGGAATCTGTTCACGACCCTTTCAAGGGAGATGATCGTGGTGGCGTCCAGTGAAGTGGGAGGTTGGGTGCAGATTTCTTTGGGATATCTCTCCTGGGACAACCACCAATAGCATCACACACAGTCTCGTTTAACCACAGCATTGGAACACTCAGCACCCATAGCATGCACAGCCCGTGTCTCACACAGAGCCCGTTTCTCACACACAGCCCGTGTCTCAGACGCAGCCCGTGTCTCACACAGTCAGTGTCTATGACAGCCTGTATGTCTAATACAGGAACAAACATACCCTATGTCTCACACACAGCACGTGTGTCTAATACACACATCATGTGTTGTGAGTGTTTAACCGTGAGACGTTAAGGATCTGTACCTGCGCGTCTCCTCCAGGTGCCCCTGTGGAAGAAAGAGGAGACAGAGAGGGAACATGAGTGACGTCTCTAACCTTGCACCACGAGTCCCCTTCCACTGCCCGCTCTGTTGTTCTGGACACCCAAACGGCGACTCCACAGAGGCGCTCCCCACCTGCAGGAAGGCGAGTGAGTCCCTCTCGAGCTGCAGAGCGCGCAGGCGAGCGGCCGCCGCCTGGAGCTCCCCGATCTCCCGCTTGTGACGAGCGATGTCCTCGTCTATCCGGGACAGCAGCTCGCGCTCCTTCACGGCCACGCGTTGGAGAGTCTCCTTCTCGTCCTCGTCCAGAGCTTTCCTTAGGCGGGCGAACTTGCCCGTGATGCGACCCCTAATCCCGGCCAGCGATTCCTGCGGAGACGCGGGCACCACGGTTGGCTCCTTGAGCCATGAGCCACTCTGTGTGTGCGTGTGGGCGCCGTGGTGGCTAGGAGATGTTGACTCCTCGCCTGGTATACAGCAGGTCGGGGTTCGATCCTGATCCTGACGCCTGTATATTTGGAGTCTGTTCTCTCTGTAGTCTTATGGATTCTTCTCCGGGTCTCCCTACTTATGCCTCCACATTCAGGGTCAACGTCGCAAGGTTACAGTATTTGGCTGCTATCAAATTCAACGTTACAATTAGCCATTTTGTTGAGCTATAATTTGCAATAGCCAGGTCGCTTCTGAAAAAGAACTACGTAGCTCAGTGGAGTCATTCCTGGTAAAATAAAAATGTGTTTAGTCTATGGGTCTCTATGGGTCTCTACGGGTCTCTAAGCCTCTCTCAGGGTCTCTATATATCTCTGTTTATCTGTGTGTCTCTATGGTGTATAGGTATCTCTATGGGTGTAGTATGTATATGGGTGTCGATGGATCGATTTGGGTCTCTATGGATATTTTGCTGCTGCCATATATTTCCACGTGATAATGATGATATCAGCAATTTGGTTGATCTGTAATTTGTGATTGCCAGGTCGCTTCTGAAAAGAGCTACACATCTCAGTGGGCCTTGCCTGGTAAAATAATAAAATAATATCCCCTAGTGGTGAATCATGCCCCATTGACGAGGCACCCATGGGACTGAGTCGATCCATGCCAAGGGGGCAAGAGGGGTGCCGCTCTCTTCTTGTTTCTCACCTAGAGGGCGCTGGGGTCGTGGATGTTGAGACTCGGGCACTTGGGGTCCGGTGGGGGCCCCTCGTGGGTCCGACGAGATGTGTTGAGATGTTAACTACCTCGCCTGGTATACAGGTGGTCGTGGGTTTGACAACGATCCTCATGCCTGCGTAGATTTTTCTCCGAGTCCTCTGGCTTTTCCCTCCACATTTAGAAGCGGCGTTTCCAGGTCAGGTTTTCCCATACGTCCCAGTCGGGTTTATAATCCAAGGCATTCGTTATCTGCTGTGAACAACCCGCAGGGCCCAAGGTGTCTTCGGATTGCGTTAGAGTACAGTATTTAAAGTATGTTGCTGCTATCAATTTCCACCTGTTAAGCCATTTCATTGAGCTTTCATTTGTGATATTCAGGTTCCTTCTGGAAAAGAGCTACAAGGCTCAGTGGGGCCTTACCTGGTAAAATAAAGATAGTTGAGTCTATGGGTCTCCGTGCATCTCTATTTGTCCCTATGTATCTCTATGTGTCTATATATATATCTCTATGCATCCATATATATCTCTATGGGTCTCTAGGTATTTATTTGGGTCTCCTTGTACCTCTCTTTGTCACTATGTATCTCTATGGGTCTCTATGTATCTCTATGGGTCTGCTGTATATATTTCTACGTGATGATGATGATGATCATGTCAGCCACTTTGTTAAGCTGCTATCATTTGTGACAGCCAGGGTAGCTTCTGAAAAAATCTACACAGTCTTAGTGGGGCCTTACCTGATTAAATAAATAATTGTAGTTTAAATAGACTCATGGATGGCGTGAGGTTCAGCTGTGCGATGTTCAAGCCTCTGCGTCCGTGCCGGTGCAGTGCACCAGCTGCACCACAGCTCCACCCCGACAATCCTCGGCACTTTATATATATTTTGTGCCACAGGAGTGGAAGACGCAATACTGAGTAACACGACCTTTTGGCAGACTTGCCGATGCAGTTATCGAATGCGGTAAACGTGTAACCCCTCGTGGTTAATGTTGAGTTTGAAAGTCAATGATATAGTTATAGTAATAGGCATCAAAGTTATGAATCTGCACGCATTTTCTAAAATGCATTTTGACCTCCACGACTTCCACACTGGGTGGAGGTCACAGGGGTCAAAGAGCCCGACCCGGTCACGGTACCTGTGCCTCCTTGCGAGCGGCCTCCATCCGCTTCACGGACTCCTCCGCCTTCTTCCTCTTCTCCCCCACCGCTCGCGTCTCCTCCCCTACGCGCGTCTGTAGTGAGATACGAGACGTCACCAGGGGGAGACTCCAGCCCCCTGAGCCACCCTTCACACCGCCCTTCCCTCCACACCGACCGCTCCACAGTGAAGGCCCTCATCCCCATCCTGCCTCTGTACGTCGACTGAGATGGGGGAACTCGGAGTGGGCAAGCTGATGTCTCGTTGTAGCAGCAGCCACTGGGAGCCGTGCTGACTTGGTGTCTGTACCGACTAGGACCCAAAGGCTCATGTGCCCACAGCTGTCTAGTTTAAAAGATACATCTAATAGAATTGTCTATCAGGTGGCTGTGATATCCGTCTCACATCTCTATTCACTTAATTCCTTTACACGGGAATTATGTTTATTGAGAGCCTGGCATGAAATACATCCTGAGGCTGTATCCTAAGAACCCAAACAGGAGATGAAAGGAGAGAGCATGAACACATAATTCAGGTTTTTTTCATCAGATATTGTGTAGCTGAGTGACGGAATTGGTCAGATCGTGTTGTGGTGTCTCACTCTGAGGGCCTCACCTTCCGTGTCTCGTGCTCCTTCTTAAGCGTCAGGACCTTGTGTCCTGTGTGGTCACCTGCGATGGTGCAAGTCGAGCAGACCAGGCTGCTGTCTACTGTGCAGTAGAATTCCAGCTCCCTGCTGTGCTCCCGGCACCGCCGGTCCTCCAGGTTCGCGATGGGAGCCACCAGGACGTGGTCACTCAACCTGGGATTCTCCAAGTGAGGCTTCGCGTGCGTCGCACAGAAGGACATCTCACATCTCAGGCAGGTCTTCACTGCAGGAGTTTGGCCATCACCACAGTTGTCACACACGACGGCCGCGGCCATCCCGTCTCCAACTCTGAGCTGCTCCGCCAGGTTGGCGAGGGCCACGTTCCTCCTCAGCTGGGGTCGCACAGGAAGGTCGCTCGGCACTGCGGGCAGCTGAAGCTGCTCGCCGTCTCCCAGGCGGCCTCCAGGCACCGCAGGCAGAACGAGTGTCCGCAGCTCAGCGTGGAGGGGCAGACGAACGTGCCCAGGCAGATGGAGCAGCGCAGCTCACTATCCACACTCTCACTGGGAGTCGCGCTCGCCATGACCCATGGCTTCGCTGGGATCGCTCGCTGTGTGGCTCAGAGAGACGCTGGACCAGGACCTCTCTCTTATAGCGACGGTGAAGAAGGAAGTAAAATACTTGAAATGCTTTCATTGTCGTCATTGACATCACGAGACACCGCCTGGAATGTGAACCCACGCCCCGAGGTGCACAAACAGCAGCCTCAAGGTGAACATGGCTACTGTACACACCTTGACATTTAAAGAAATGAGTGCTTTGTTAATATGAATCGTGAGGCTCAGCTACGGTGGCTCATTCGTGCGATGAGAGATGAACTCATCCTTCTACAGCAAGTTGGTGGCAAGACGTTATCTCCCTCGCCCGGTATACAGGAGGTGTGGGTTTGATCCGATCCTGACGCCTACTTTATATTTAAAGTTTGCGTCTCTCTCTCCGTGGTCGCGTGAATTTTTCTCCGGGCCTCCGGTTTTTACCTCCACATTTACAATCAACATCACGCGTTTAGAGTAGTTGGCTGCAATACATTTCCACGTGATAAGCCATAATTGTGGTCAGGTCGTTTCTCAAAAATAGCTACACAGCTCAGTGAGCCTTACCTGCTAAAAATAGTTGGCATAGTTGTAGATATCTCATAATGTCCTGAAACTCCATCTCCGTGTAATTACCCCAACGTGACAAGTTGCTTGAATGTCATCGTGGCATCAGAAAAAAAGTAACATTAAAAAAAACTTTTTTAAACACGCTTTTATGAAATGTACTCGTAATGGCAGAACAACACGACTCCAGGAAGTGGCCCCGAAGCTTGCCATGACGTAAGGACCGTGGCAATTACAGCTAATGTCAGTTGACCGTGGACAATTGACCCAAACCGAAACATAACATATAAAAAGAATGTTTCAAAATATATATTTTTTTATGATAGAATATAGCATTGTCATCAGTGTGACATAAGTATACCAAGTTTGCTGTCGATACCACATGGGAAGTGGGTTAAAATTGAGTTACAAGATTTGAGGATACAACAACGACAACAGACAGTGAGTTAAAAGAAAGCGCGTTTAATAAAAAAAATTGCGTGTAGCCTCCCGTGACAGACCCTGGAATCTTGAGCCTTTTGCTAGCAGTGTGAATCTATCACCAACTCTACTGCCTCCATCACCCACTGCTGGCGATGTCACCGTCTCTCACTCTCACCTTGTCCGAGACTGCAGATCCCCGTGCCGGCCATTCACAGCCGCACCCACGCTTGCTTCACCTGCGTTGTTGTTTCACATTCACACGCACGGCTACTCAACACGCATGCACACGCAGCAACACAAATGCCCATCGGCGTTCACCATGATTGCAATATTTTTACCAATAAAACTAAACTTTTTTCATTTTACCAGGTGTAATGCCCCACTGAGCTATTAGCTTATTTTCCAAAGCGATCTGCCATCACAAATGACAGCTCAACAAAGTGGCTCATCATGTTGGAAATGCATAGCAGCCAAATAATCTAAATACTGCACTCTAAACGCTGCTTGAGACGCTCTCTTGGGCTCTGCGGGTTGTTCACAGCAGATAACGAATGCCTTGGACTCCACCCCAGTCCGCTCATTCCTCGTACAGCAGCAGCAGCGACGGCTCAGTGGTCAGTGAGGCGCAGTGGCTCCAGGCCAGGCAGGGAGATGCGATCCGCCGCGGATTTTGCAGCCAACAAATCCTCGCAGCGTCCCGGAGAGCCGGTTAGGTGACAGCTCAGCACCCCTCGGGTGCCAAGCAGACCACACCCGGCGACGCATCCTGTTTCACTCACTCACACACTCACCCACCTACCCACTCAACCACGCATCCACTTCCCCACCTACCCACTCACCCACCTCCACTCACCCACTCACCAACCTCCCACTCAACCACCCCCACTCACCCACCCACTCCCATTCACCCACCCACTCACCTCCACTTACCCACCCACTCGCTCACCCCACGAACAGAGCCTTGACCTCGGAGTCCTTAGAAGGAGGCGACCCGTAGGCCTCAGGGGTCACGTGGTTTATGAGCAGAGATCGGTCCATGTCGACAGTGGCTCTTAACCTGGCGTGCACGCAGCGCCTGGGGGTGCGAGATGCCCTTTCTGGGGGCTGTGAGACGTGGCCAGACTTGTTTAGAAGGTAAATAATCAAAAAACAAATTAAGCACGGGCACGTAAGTACAACTCCTTTTTTTTTATCAAACCCCCATATATGTATTAACCAGAGGTGTGGACTCGAGTCATGTGACTTGGACTCGAGTCAGACTCGAGTCATGAATTTGATGACTTCAGACTCGACTTGGACTTGCATAACAATGACTTTGTCCCACCTCTGAGGTGTGGACTCGAGTCATGTGACTTGGACTCGAGTCAGACTCGAGTCATGAATTTGATGACTTCAGACTCGACTTGGACTTGCATAACAATGACTTTGTCCCACCTCTGGTATTAACATTATACTGGTAGGAACGAAGTGAACCAGCCTACAATAGATTATATCGTCGTGCCGTCGTCCGTCCGATGTCCGATTACGTGTAGCAACATCGCCCCTACTGAAAACACTTGCATGACCCTACAAAAACCTTTAGACTCAGTGAGGCTTTCCTGGCTAAACAAGTGTAACATTCCCTTATAATTCCCTGAGATAGCTTTTAATTAAAACTTTGAAATTAAAAAATAACTCACAGCGGCCTAAAGCCTACAGCTAGGCCTAAAGCCTAGAACTAGGCCTCAAACTCTCCCTTCGTATCGTACCCCCGCGTGTGTCAAAGGGAGTTAATGTTTAACACTGTTACATTCCCTCATGTTTTTAAATAGAAACATTTACAGTTAAAGCTTTTACATAACTAATAAAAACATTTCAATTAAAAATTAACTCACAGCGGCCTAAAGCCTACAGCTAGGCCTAAAGCCTAGAAGTAGGCCTCAAACTGTCCCTTCGTATTGTACCCCCGCGTGTGTGAAAGGGAGTTAATGTTTAACAATGTTACATTCCCTGATGTTTTTAAATAGAAACATTTAAATTTAAAGCTTTTACATTAATAATTAAAACATTTAAATTAAAAATTAACTCACAGCGGCCTAAAGCCTACAGCTAGACCTAAAGCCTAGAACTAGGCCTCAAACTCTCCCTTCGTATCGTCCGATTAGGTGTAGCAACATCGCCCCCTACTGCAAACACTTGGCAGGACCCTACAAAAACCTTAAGACTCAGTGACGCTTTCCTGGCTAAACAAGTGTAATAATACATTATGTTTATATTCTTTGGTTATTCGTTCCTACCAGCCCACCCGCAGGGACCTGTTTCAACATTTCTACGATTGAGAACCAAAGGGGTGCAATTCTGCATTAAAGGTTAAGACCCACTGCTGTCAGTATATATAGTGTACAGTACTACACAGACACAGAAGTATATATAGTGTACAGTACTACACAGAGACACACAGAAGTGTATATGGTGTACAGTACTACACAGAGACACACAGAAGTGTATATACAGTGTACAGTACTACACAGAGACACACAGAAGTATATACAGTAATCCCTCGCCACTTCGCGGTTCAAGTTTCGCGGCCTCAGTGCATCGCGGATTTTCAAAAATATTCATCGAAAAATAAAAATTCAAAAATACCGCCATATCGGCAGCCGTATTGCGGAAAGCAGCATTGTTTCATCGTGATGCGCGAGAGAAACGATTTCCCAGGATGCCAGACAAAGCGAGAAACTCTCTCAGAGGCTTTGTACATACTGTACCCACGGGCACTCAGACAAGGCATGTGATTGGTTCCCGGCGCGAGATCGACAAATGAGAGCACGAGTGGATGTACAGTATCCCGTGAGCTTATTGGCTGCGCATCATCGCATCCTCTCCCAGCTTCTTCCCTTGTTGTATCTCGCCACTCTCGTTCACGCTGTCAACTGTGTCTCGCGTATCTTAGTGTTGTGTTCGAAATTAACTGGTGAGTGTAGAACACCATAATACGTATCGTATGAGAGAGAGAGAGAGTGAATGTACTGTATAATATGAAGGTTTTATAATTAAATAGATTTAAGTAAAATATATGTGAGTGAGTGAATGTATAATATTAAGGTTTAATAATTAAATAGATTTAAGTAAAATATATATATAAAGTATAAATATACATATTTTAAACATTCTGGTACCCACACACACATATACGGAAATTCCTAGGGGGTCCAATCCTACTTCGCGGATATTCACTTATCGCGGGGGGTTCCGGTCCCCATTAACCGCAATAAACGAGGGATCACTGTATAGTGTACAGTACTACACAGAGACACGCGGACCAGAGACACACGGACTAGACACGCAGACTGTAGACACACAGATTCATGCACGGGAGCATACAGACGGGCATAGACGGCTTGATACAAGCGGTGAGTGAGAAAGAGAGAGACAGACCGTAGGCCCGTGTGTGAGTGAGTGTGTGAGTGAGAGGTTGTGTGTATGTGAGTGAGTGTGTGAGTGAGTGTGCTTAAATATACTCTGCCAAGCTTGGTGGTGTTCATTCAGACGCTGTCTTTCCGACAGCCCTGTTCTTCACCTGACAAAGGCTGCTTGCGTTGTGGCCGAAACGTCGTGAGAATTGTATTTTATTATGTTTTATTTTATTATTTCCCTTCTACGTGACTTTACCGAAAGAACCAAGAAGATGAATCCCCGCAGTCACGAAAGCTTTAAATCGAAATTTGAGTGTGAGGTTGTGAGCGAGTGTGTGTGTGAGTGAGTGTGTGAGTGTAACTCATTGCGTAGCCGGGTGTGGGCTGCGTGGCACCCGAGGGGTGCTGAGCTGTCACCGAACCGGCTCTCCCGGGACGCTGCGAGGATTTTTTGGCAACAAAACCCGCAGCGGATCGCGCTGCCTGCCTGGCCTGGGGCCACTGCGCCTCACTGACCACTGAGCCAACGCTGCTGCTGCTGCATCGAATAATGAGCCGTGGACATCGTGGGAACCCCTTTGCTCGCATTGATTACCTTGTAGAAGGAAGCTTTCAAACGCAGTGCCGCGTATTTATCCGTTAGTATCAGAGGCGTAGCTAGGGGGGGGGGGCAGGGGGTACATATGTCCCGGGCGCCAAGGTTAACGGGCGCCATAATGAGGCTTACAACGTTACATTATAACTTATTGTGGCGGGCGCGGCAGCCTGAAACTACTGCACAAATCTACATCTCAACCTAAAAGTTTATATATCCCACCACACACAGCCTACATGTCATGTAATTACATGTTGGTGTGTGATTAAACGGAAGGGGGGGGGGGCAATTTTATTGTTCGTCCCCGGGCGCAAAATATCCTAGCTACGCAACTGGTTAGTAGGTTAAGTGGAGAGTCCAGGCCGTGTGTTCAGTGGAATCCAGGTCCGGTTTTCCCACGAGTCCGACTGGGGTGTAGAGTCCAAGGCATTCGTTATCTGCTGTGAATAACCCGCAGAGCCCAAGAGAGCGTATCCGGGTTCAAGCAGCGTTTAGAGTGCAGTATTTAGAATATTTGGCTGCTATGCATTTACAACATGATGAGCCACTTTGTTGAGCCGTCATTTGGGATGGGCAGGTCGCTTTGGGAAAATAAGCTAATAGCTCAGTGGGGCATTACACCTGGTAAAATGAAAATAGTTTAGTTTTATTGGTAAAAAAAATTGCAATCATGGTGAACGCCGATGGGCATTTGTGTTGCTACGTGTGCATGCGTGTTGAGTAGCCGTGCGTGTGAATGTGAAACAACAACGCAGGTGAAGTAAGCGGTGGGTGCGGCTGTGAATGGCCGGCACGGGGACCTGCAGTCTCGGACAAGGTGAGAGTGAGAGACGGTGACATCGCCAGCAGTGGGTGATGGAGGCAGGTAGAGTTGGTGATAGATTCACACTGCTAGCAAACGGCTCAAGATTCCAGGATCTGTCAGGGAGGCTACACGCACATTTTTTTTATTAACACACGCTTTCTTTTAACTCACTCTGTCTGTTGTAAATGTTGTATCCTCAAATCTTGTATCTCAATTATAAACCACTTCCCAATGTGGTATCGACTGCAAACTTGGTATATTTATGTCACACTGATGACAATGCTATATTCTATCATACAAATTAAAAAATATATATTTTGAAACATTCTTTTTTATATGTTATGTTTCGGTTTGGGTCAAATTGTCCACGGTCAACTGACATTGGCTGTAATTGCCCACGGTCCTTACGTCATGGCAAGCTTCGGGGCCACTTCCTGGAGTCGTGTTGTTCTGCCATTACTAGTAGATTTCATAAAAGCGTGTTTAAAAAAAGTTTATTTTTATATTACTTATTTTTCTGATGCCACGATGACATTCAAGCAACTTGTCACGTTGGGGTAATTACACGGAGATGGAGTTACAGGACATTATGAGATATCTACAACTATGCCAACTATTTTTAGCAGGTAAGGCTCACTGAGCTGTGTAGCTATTTTTCAGAAACGACCTGGCCACAAATGATGGCTTATCACGTGGCAATGTATTGCAGCCAACTACTCTAAACGCGTGATGTTGATTGTAAATGTAGAGGGAAAAACCGGAGGGCCCGGAGAAAAATTCACGCGACCACAGAGATAGAGACGCAAACTTTAAATATAAAGCAGGCGTCAGGGTCTGGATCAAACCCACCACCTCCTGTATACCGGGCGAGGGAGATAACATCTTGCTACCAACTTGCTGTAGAAGGATGAGTTTATCTCTCGACACTCATCGCACGAATGAGCCACCGCAGCTGAGCCTCACCGATTTATATTAACAACAGCACTCATTTCTATAAATGTCAAGATGTGTACATTAGCCGTGTTCACCTTGAGGCTGCTGTTTGCACACCTCGGGGCGCGGGTTCACACTCCAGACAGTGACTCGTGATGTCAGTGACGACAATGAAACCATTTCAAGTATTTTACTTCCTTCTTCACCGTCGCTATAAGAGAGAGGTCCTGGTCCAGCGTCTCTCTGAGCCACACAGCGAGCGATCCCAGCGAAGCCATGGGTCATGGCGAGCGCGACTCCCAGTGAGAGTGTGGACAGTGAGCTACGCTGCTCCATCTGCCTGGGCACGTTCGTCTGCCCCGCCACGCTGAGCTGCGGACACTCGTTCTGCCTGCGGTGCCTGGAGGCCGCCTGCGAGACGGCGAGCAGCTTCAGCTGCCCGCAGTGCCGAGCGACCTTCCCTGTGCGACCCCAGCTGAGGAGGAACGTGGCCCTCGCCAACCTGGCGGAGCAGCTCAGAGTTGGAGACGAGATGGCCGCGGCCGTCGTGTGTGACAACTGCACTGACGGCCAGACTCCTGCAGTGAAGACCTGCCTGAGATGTGAGATGTCCTTCTGTGCGACGCACGCGAAGCCTCACTTGGAGAACCCCAGGTTGAGTGACCACGTCCTGGTGGCTCCCATTGCGAACCTGGAGGAGCGACGGTGCCGGGAGCACAGTGAGGAGCTGAAATTCTACTGCACAGTAGACAGCAGCCTGGTCTGCTCAACTTGCACAATCGCAGGAAAACACAAAGGACATGATGTCACCACGCTGAAGGACGAGCACGAGACACAGAAGGTGAGACCCTCGGAGTGAGACGTTGCAACACAATTTGACAAATTCTGTCACTGGGCTGCGAAACATGTCGTGAAACAAAAACAATTGTGTGTTCATGCTCTCTGTTATGATTCTTTGTCTCTGCCTGTGTAGCCATCTCCTGCTTGTTGTTTTAGGAAACAGCCTTAGGATATATTGAATGCTAGGCTCTCACTAAAGAGAATGATCGTGTAATAGAAATTTAGTGGATAGATTTTTGACACCGATATCACAGCTACCTCATAGACAGTTCTAGTTGAGTTATCTTCTAAACAAGACAGCTGTGGCACATGAGCCTTTGGATCCGAGTCAGTATGGCCACCCAAGCCAGCACGGCTCCCAGTGGCTGCTGCTACAACGTGGCATCAGCTGGTCCACTCCAGTTCCCCCCATCTCAGTCGACGTACAGAGGCAGCGTGGAGATGAGGGCCTTCACTGTGGAGCGGTCGGTGTGGAGGGAAGGCGGTGTGAGGGGAGGCTCAGGGGCTGGAGTCTCCCCCTGGTGACGTCTCGTCTCTCACTACAGACGAGCGTAGAGGAGGAGACGCAAGTGGTGGAGGAGAAGAAGAAGGAGGCGGAGGAGTCCGTGAAGCGGATGGAGGCCGCTCGCAAGGAGGCGCAGGTACCGTGACCGGACCGGGCTCTTTGACCCCTGTGACCTCCACCCAGTGTGGAAGTCGTGGAGGTCAAAATGCATTCAAACGAATTTCGTGCAGATTCATAACTTTGATGCCTCTTACTATAACTATATCATTCACTTTCAAACTCAACATTAACCACGAGGGGGTTACACGTTTACCGCATTCGCGAACCACATCGGCGAGTCTGCCAAACGGCTCAGTATTGCATCTTCCACTCCTGTGGCACTGCACCGGCACGGACGCAGAGGCCTGAACATCGCACAGCTGAACCTCACGCCATCCCTGAGTCTATTAAACTACAAATTTATTTAATCAGGTAAGCCATGAGCTGTGTAGATTTTTTAGAAGCTACCCTGGCTGTCACAAATGATAGCATAACAAAGTGGCTCATCATATCATCATCAGTAGAAAATATACAGCAGACCCAAGAGATCATAGACACCCATAGAGTACATAGGGACAAAGGGAGGTACAAAGAGACCCAAATAAATACCTAGAGACCCATAGAGATATATATGGATGCATAGATATATATAGACACATAGAGATACATAGGGACAAATTGTGATACATAGGACAAATAGAGATGCACGGAGACCCATAGACTCAACTATTTTTATTTTACCAGGTAAGGCCCCACTGAGCCTTGTAGCTCTTTTCCAGAAGGAACCTGAATATCACAAATGATAGCTCAATGAAATGGCTTAACAGGTGGAAATTGATAGCAGCAACATACTTTAAATACTGTACTCTTAACGCAATCCGAAGACACCTTGGGCCCTGCGGGTTGTTCACAGCAGATAACGAATGCCTTGGATTATAAACCCAACTGGACTTATGGGAAAACCTGACCTGGATACGCCGATTCTAAATGTGGAGGGAAAAGCCGGAGGTCTCGGAGAAAAATCCACAAGGCATCAGGATCGTTGTCGAACCCACGTCCCCTGTACACCAGGCGAGGTAGTTAACATCTCGCCACATCACGTCGGACCCACGGGGGCCCACCAGACCCGAGTGCCCGAGTCTCAACATCCACGACCCCAGCGCCCTCTANGGGAGAACAAGAAGAGAGCAGCGCCCCTCTTGCCCTCTTGGCATGGATCCACTCAGTCCCATGGGCGCCTCATCACTGGGTATGATTCACCACTATGGAATATTAATTTATTATTTTACCAGGTAAGGCCCACTGAGCTGTGTCGCTCTTGTTCAGAAGCGACCTGGCAATCACAAATTACAGATCAACCAAATTGCTGATATCACCATTATCACGTGTAAATGTATAACAGCAGCAAAATATACAGAGACTCATATCGATCCATAGACACCCACATAAATACTAGACCCATAGAGATACCTAGACACCATAGAGAACCACAGAGACATACAGAGATACATAGAGATACATAGAGACCCATATAATAAACTAATTTTATATTACCAGGAATGGATCCACTGAGCTACGTAGTTATTTTTCAGAAGCGACCTGGCTATTACAAATTATCGCTCTCAAAGTGTCTAATTGTAACGTGGAAGTTGTTGAGGCAAAAACAAGGAGACCCGGAGAAAAATCCATAAGACTACAGAGAGAAAAATCCAGATATCAGGTATGAACCCCGACCTGCTGTATACCAGGCGAGGGAGTCAACATCTCCTAGCCACCACGGCGCCCACACGCACACACGGAGTAGCTCATGGCCTAAGGAGCCAACCGTGGTGCCCGCGTCTCCACAGGAATCGGTGGCCGGGATCAGGGGTCGCATCACGGGCAAGTTCGCCCGCCTAAGGGATGCTCTGAACGAGGACGAGAGGGAGGCTCTCCAACGCGTGGCCGTGAAGGAGCGCGAGCTGCTGTCCCGGATAGACGAGGACATCGCTCGTCACAAGCAGGAGATCGGGAGCTCCAGACGGCGGCCGCTCGCCTGCGTGCTCTGCAGCACGAGAGGGACTCGCTCGCCTTCTTGCAGGTGGGGAGCGCCTCTGTGGAGACGCCGTTTGGGGGTCCAGAACAACAGAGCGGGCAGTGGCAGAGGGGCTCGTGGTGCAAGGTTAGAGATGTCACTCATGATCCCTCTCTGTCTCCTCGCTCTTCCACAGGGGCACCTGGAGGAGACGCGCAGGTACAGATACTTAATGTCTCACAGTTAAACACTCAGAACAGTATGTTAGACACACGAGCTGTGTGTCTTAGACACAGGGTGCGTTTGTGTGTGTGTTAGATGCTGGCTGTGGGAGACACTGTGTGTGAGACACGGGCTTTGTGAGACACTGGCTGTGTGTGACACGGGTTGCGTGTGAGACACGGGCTGTGTGTGAGACACGGGCTGTGTGTGAGAACAGGCTGTGTGTGAGACACGGACTGTGTGTGAGACACTGGCTGTGTGTGAGACATGGGCTGTGTGTGAGACACGGACTGTGCGTGAGACACTGACTATGTGTGAGACACGTGTGCGTGAGACACGGGCTGTGTGTGAGACATGGGCTGTGTGTGAAACACGGACTGTGTGTGAGACACTGGCTGTGTGTGAGACACGGGCTGAGTGTGAAACTGGCTGTGTGTGACACGGGCTGTGTGTGACACGGCTGTGTGTGAGCCACGGGCTGTGTGTGAGACACGGGCTGTGTGTGAGACACTGACTGTGAGACACGGGCTGTGTGTGAGACATGGGCTGTGTGTGAGACACGGACTGTGCGTGAGACACTGACTATGTGTAGCACGGTCTGTGCGTGAGACACGGGCTGTGTGTGAGACACGGGCTGTGTGTGAGACACTGACTGTGAGACACGGGCTGTGTGTGAGACACTGGCTGTGTGTGAGACACTGTCTGTGTGTGAGACACGGGCTGTGTGTGAGACACGGGCTGTGTATGCTATGGGTACTGAGTGTTCCAATACTGTGGTTAAACGAGGCTGTGTGTGATGCTGTTGGTGGTTGTCCCAGGAGAGAGATCCCAAGGGAATCTGCACCTCCACCTCCCACTTCACTGGACGCCACCACGATCCTCTCTCTTGAAAGGGTCGTGAACAGATTCCTGCCTTTCGCTTGTGAGTTCCTCAGTCTTGCACCCACGCGTCCCGCTGTGTTGCACTGCACTTCTGTGCTCCCCATCTTCATCAACATTTTAATTTACCAGGTCAGGAACCCACTGAACCTTGTCGCTCTTTTTTCGGAAGTGACCTATCACAAATGACAGCTCTACGAAGTGTCTCATCACGTGGATATTCATAGCAGCCCCAAATCATCTGAATGCAAATTGATTCTAAACGTGGAGGGAAAAACGCGAGGAACCAGGGAAAAATCCACGCCACCACGGGGAGAGAGACTCAGACTCTGAAAAAGAGCGACATGGATCAGTGGCTCTACCTGGTGAATATTCTACTCAACCCTACTGCTGGGTACTGGGGAAAGTGCTGTTAACGAGTAGCAGCAGCACCTATGAAGGCTGGCACGGCACACGAAGGGGTAGCTGGCCAGCACCACGCCCGGCCGCCTTTGTCTCTCTCGTGCCGAATGTTTACACATCACACCAGCAGATGTCAGTGCAGCGTGAACCATTGTTGTACTGCACCTCTACACTTTTACGTTCACTATCCCCACCATCGCCAACGAGCACCGACGAGAGTGGTGAAGTATGGTCAAATAACACCCAGAATGCACACGGCACGGGAGGAGCTCACCCAGCAGCGGAGAGACACACAATGTCTGTGTGTGGATGTGAGAGTGTGCGAGGCTGTGTCACAATGTCTGTGTGTGGATGTGAGAGTGTTGCGAGGCTGTGACACACAATGTCTGTGTGTCGGTGTGAGAGTGGCGTTAACATCGTGGTGCTGGCATCATTACCGCTGTTCACTGTCACTGCACACACACACATGGCCACATACTATGTACATTAAAACTAGCTAATATTAGTATGTGTACACTAATACTAACTAATATTAGTATGTGTACACTAACACTAACTAATATTAGTATGTGTACACTAATTCTAACTAATATTAGTATGTGTACACTAATACTAACTAATATTAGTATGTGTACACTAATACTAACTAATATTAGTGTGTGTACACTAATACTAACTAATATTAGTATGTGTACACTAATACTAACTAATATTAGTATGTGCACACTAATACCCACTACAGATGGACGCTCACCGACTCTGGACACAAACTCAGCCCACCACTACCTCAAGATTTCCTCGGACCTCAGGCTGGTGACGGTGAGCCGTGTCCCCCAGAATCGCCCCCATCACCCACACCGCTTTGATGTCTATCACCAAGCGCTGTGCTCAGAGAGCTTCTCGTCGGGTCAGCACTACTGGGAGGTGGACGTGGGGAGCACGAGGCTGTGTCGGGTTGGAGTCGCGTACGGGACGATCCCACGGAGAGGGGATGGTGCTGAGTGCCTCCTGGGAGGGAGCGACGTCTCCTGGTGTCTACGGAAACATGACAACAGCTTCTCAGTGTGGCATGGCAAGGTAGAGGCGTCACTGTCGGTGCCGCAGCCTCCGCGGAGAGTCGGGTCCACCTGGACTGGGACGCGGGGCTGCTGTCGTTTTACAACGCCGACTCCATGGCGCTATTGCACTCGTTTAATACAACTTTCACTCAGCCCCTACACCCTGGGCTGCTGGTGTGGGTGGTGTTGGTGACTCAGTGAGGATCGTGGATCTGAGTGGCGCGTCCTGAGAGAGGTGAACGTGAACAGCGCAGAGGGCAGACGCCACCACGACGCACGGCGCTCGCCACCCTCGTCACCGCCACGCGCAGCGCCACGCCCGTGACTGGCTGGTGGCTGTCAGTGGCTAGGGGCTGCGTGGCTCTCCATCACAACGGGGGGGCTGAGCGTAAACAATCCTCACAACATTCATGGGGGGTGATAAAATAAGTACTGCTCTGTGTGTGTGTGAAGCCAGCGTGGATGTATTCACCCTGCCAGAGGAGTGTGGCTGTAGTGTAGGGTGCAGTGATAAGCAATGGTGAACTGGGATGTGTTTATACTCTGATGGTGTCATGGGTTGTGGAGAGACACAACAACAATAATATTATATTCTTTACGTTCTTTCGGTAAAGTCAGGTAGATAAAAAAAGAAAAAAAATATGAAAAATGTAATAATAAACATTAAATACAAATTTAAAATGAAAAACCAAAAATTCATGACATTTTGATCGCAACACATGCGGTCGTCATCAGTCAAGAAAAGTTTTAAGTCAAAACAATATTATTATTATTGATTTTTTAAAGTATAAATGTTCGCGTACGACTGTGGCAATGTAACGCTTGTATCATCGATTCTACAATAAAAATACAGAATACAAACAACAACCATGTAGTTGTGTACAGCGTCATTCGTGTTCACTGCATCCCGCAACGCCGTTCATTAATTAAACACGAGGACCAAATCCTCTACACAGCCACTGCCAAGCAAATTAAATCTACAAATTAATAAACAAATAAAGAGACGGCGCCAAACACTAAAGGCGCCAACAATGTCCGAGCTAATTGGTTCTTTACCCTTCTATCTGGCAACAAAACTGACACCTTTTTACAAGGGTCATGTCTGCATAGACCACAATACCTGCAGTCATAAATACAAACAAAAGACATAACTCTGATAATGTGCACTGTCCTTGAAGTTGATTGGTCCACACCCGAGACAGCTTTCCTTCGAGCCTAGTCTCACATGTGAGACTAGGCTCGAAGGAAAGCTGTCTCGGGTGTGGACCAATCAACTTCAAGGACAGTGCACATTATCAGAGTTATGTCTTTTGTTTGTATTTATGACTGCAGGTATTGTGGTCTATGCAGACATGACTCCTTGTAAAAAGGTGTCAGTTTTGTTGCCAGATAGAAGGGTAAAGAACCAATTATCATGTTTTTACTGGCAAATGAGGTCCCCATAGAATGTCCGAGCTGTTCATGTTGTCTGCTGCTGCTACGTCATGGACGTGGTGACGTCACCACGCACGCTACCACAATACGGTGACGTCACCACCCAAGCTCCCATAACGCGGTGACGTCACCACGCACGCTCCCCCAACGTGGTGACGTCACCACGCACGCTCCCCCAACGTGATGACGTCACCACGCACGCCTTCCACAACGTGGTGATGTCACCACATACGCTACCACAACGCGGTGACGTCACCACGTCTCCCACCCCCACGCCCGCCCCTCACTACTGCAACATCTGTGAACACAAAGAGCTTCACAGCTCATCGGATTCCTCCTGCACCACAAACACAGATTCTGACGTTCTGGATTCCCGCCACTCGGAGAGTCCCTCGCTGTGACGTCACCACGTCACCGCGTTGGCGACAACAAAAACAAACAGAGGCCCTGAGGGCACCCTGCAGCCTCGCTGCTGTGACCCAGCACTGTGGGGGGGGGGGGGTTGGTGACGTCACCTCGCTGCTGTGACCCAGCACTGTGGGGGGGGGGGTGACGTCACCTCGCTGCTGTGACCCAGCACTGTNGGGGGGGGGGTGACGTCACCTCGCTGCTGTGACCCAGCACTGTGGGGGGGGGGTGGTGACGTCACCTCGCTGCTGTGACCCAGCACTGTGGGGGGGGGATTGGTGACGTCACCTCGCTGCTGTGACCCAGCACTGTGGGGGGGGGGGGGATTGATGACGTCACCTCGCTGCTGTGACCCAGCACTGTGGGGGGGGGGATTGGTGACGTCACCTCGCTGCTGTGACCCAGCACTGTGGGGGGGGGGGGTTGGTGACGTCACCTCGCTGCTGTGACCCAGCACTGTGGAGGGGGGGTTGGTGACGTCACCTCGCTGCTTTGACCCAGCACTGTGGGGGGGGGGTTGGTGACGTCACCTCACTGCTGTGACCCAGCACTGTGGGGGGGGGGGTTGGTGACGTCACCTCGCTGCTGTGACCCAGCACTGTGGGGGGGTTGGTGACGTCACCTCGCTGCTGTGACCCAGCACTGTGGGGGGGGGTGACGTCACCTCGCTGCTGTGACCCAGCACTGTNGGGGGGGGGTGGTGACGTCACTCGCTGCTGTGACCCAGCACTGTGGGGGGGGAATGGTGACGTCACCTCGCTGCTGTGACCCAGCACTGTGGGGGGGGGTTGATGACGTCACCTCGCTGCTGTGACCCAGCACTGTGGGGGGGGTTGGTGACGTCACCTCGCTGCTTGACCAGCACTGTNGGGGGGGGGGGTTGGTGACGTCACCTCACTGCTGTGACCCAGCACTGTGGGGGGGGGGGTTGGTGACGTCACCTCGCTGCTGTGACCCAGCACTGTGGGGGGGTTGGTGACGTCACCTCGCTGCTGTGACCAGCACTGTGGGGGGGGGTGACGTCACCACTGACGCTGCTGGCAACTTCCGCGAGGGCACCACGTGACCACGTGGTGCTCGTCAGGAGAAAGTGGTAGAGCAGCAANCACAACCACCACACAACAACCACACAAGACAACACACAACAACAACCACAACAATTACCAGTACACAACAACCACCACCAAATCACCACCACAACAACAGCCACCAGGGGAGGGTAGAGGTGGGGGGGTTGTTTNGGGGGGGGGCTTGGGTTGTCACGTGACAGGAGGGACCCTAGGGGTGGGGAGGTGGGGGGATGTTGGGGTCACGTGGGTTCATTGTTTCACTGCCGGCGCTGCTCCGAGTTGCGGACCGAGTCACGAATCGCGACCGATTCCCAGACGCCGTTTGGTCCCTGCGCTGCCTGGAGCGGTGTTGGTGCGCGCCACGCGAGGGCGCTGCCACTCCACCGCAGGATTCGCGGGCGCACTGAGCAATGAAAGTGCACGGGAGATTTCACAAGAGGCTGTGGCCAAATCAACCCGGAATGTCGCCGATTTCTTTTTCCAGATCTCGGAAGCTCGCAAGGTTGAGCCTGGACTGTAGCGCTGGATTGGTGAGCGGCGTGCACGTCGGAGTGCGGTGTGCAGATGACGCGTTGTGCCTCTCTCCGATGCGCTTTCAGGTTCTGCCCCTTGTTGATCAGCGCGATGTCTGTGACGTTCCCTCCACGTGCTGGGAGCATCGTCAAGATTTGAAGCTTCTTCAGTTGAAAGCTGAAACGTGGGGAGCATTGACAGCTTTCATTCTTCTTACGGTGGAGCTGAGATTAATCATGATTGTTAAGTTATTTAATGAGCTTCAGGATACTCCTCGAGCAATGGGTAAGGTTTTACATATTTGTTCAAGTAACGAGACATTTACTAGACACGAAGGGACTCGCATTTGTCCTCTTCAATCGATCTTCAGTCTGCGTGCCAACGTCGCCCTCACTAAAGTGGGCATCGGTGCACTTCGCAGCAGCACGGGAACGGTACCGGGCCACAGAGCAACGGAATGGAACAAAAGAAACCCGTCACGACCTCAGCGGCGACCACCGACTGAGCAAAGTCAATTTGCAGCCGCGTGCAACGAATAGCAGAAAACATTAAGTAGCAAATAAAGTGAATAATAGTAAAGAAAATGAATAAAAAGTTAAGGAAATAAATAATAACATTTATAAGATGAATGAAAATAAAATATATAAAAACAATTTATAAGTTCATGAATTTACAAATTTAAATAAAAACATAAAAATAATTTTAGTTTTCATAATTTAATAAAGTTAATATGTATGAATAATAAATTAATAATATAAGAATAATTTCAATGACGTAATAATTTAGATAATAATATTATAAAGTAATATTTATGAAATATGTAATCATTTAAATAAATAAATTATGCATGAATAATACATGAATAATAAATAAACAACAAGCAAATTAAACAATAATAAACACCGGTCCCCCCTCCGCCTTGTTAAATGGTGGCTGTAGGGGCAGGCGAGTGTGAGTAGCTGCGTCTTGTACAGAGCACGGAGTTGAGAGACATGGGCGCGTTGTGGACGTCGGGTGGACAATCCCGGTGCGGTTTGGCTGAATAAATACATCTTAATATCTCATCATACCGTGCTCATCGTGAATATTTAAAACAAAACGCTTCTCCTATCCGAATCAGCCACTGCAGTCATCTCGACAAGACGCGGAACCAACTGGCTCGCGACAAACGCTCAACCGAAGGCAGCCATTTGTACGTTTTAACCATTAACACTTNAAAAAACATTAAATTGAACAATCTACACAAACAACTGCCTCTATTTATATTTTCGTACCATTCAGAACGTTGTAACCGCATTCCGATCGCTATATGCGCATTAATTTACCTCAGAATTTCCATAATAAAGTTAGCAAAGCTGGTTAATTGCAATAAATAAGAATGCAACAAAATGGAGTCTGCGACGCCATTTTGTATTTACACTTTTGGCGCCAAAAAATGAAGCGGCGAATGAGGCAACGTTGAAGACTTTAAATCATTGGCGGAGTTTGACTTTCATATTTGTCCCTCACATTAGAATCGCGGGAGTATTTAATTTATTTTTATTTGTAAATCATGAAAATAAATTAATAAATGTCCTTTTTTTTGGGGGGGGGGCTTGTCCCCCGTGCCCCTCCTCTCCCCCTCCCACCCAAACTGGGCCCACGCTGAAAGTGAACTTCTCGCACCGTCACGCTGGCCAAGAGACACCGCATCGACCCAAACGGCCACAGACCAGCACCACTAACACCACCAACACCACTACATCACCAACACCAATACCACCTCCACCANCCCGCTCCATGCCCACCAACGGAGTACTGTACACTATATATATACTTCTGTGTCTCTGTATAAAGCCCTCTGTGTCCTGTCTGTACATGACCACTGTACACGGCCACCACCAGCAGCAGCAGTGTTGGCAATGACCTGAACGGCCCTGGGCCTCCCCTAGGTCGACTCGCACCAAATGCATCCTGCCTGGTGCGCTGTGCAGTGAACATCGCTGCTGGGCAGAGGCGAAGCCAGGCGGCTGTGGTGCTGACAGCCACCAACTCGTGAGCCGTCACGGCCTCCATAGGCACTGCTGCCACTCGCTAGCGGACTTGTCCACACCATCTACTGGCGGAATTTGTGTGTAATCTGTTTCTCTAGTCTGTGTCGGTGTGTGTAGTACTGTACATGCCTCTTGTGTCGTCTGTGTGTGTAGGATGTACGTGATTCTGCGTGTCTGTAGTCTGTGAGTCTCTGTGTAGGATGTGTATGTGTCTCTAGTCTGTGTGTATCTCGGTGTAGTGTGTGTGTCTCTCTAGTCTTGTATAGTAATGTCTATGTTTCTCTGCGTTTCGAGTATGTGTTTGTCTCTGTGTGCAGGGAGTAGACTGTATCGAGTGATTACAGGGTAGAGAGTCGTCTGTGTGTGTGAGGGAGTTCCCAGCAGCGTCAGTGGTGACGTCACCAACACCCCCCCCCCCCCCACAGTGCTGGGTCGCAGCAGCGAGGTGACGTCACCAACCCCCCCCCCACAGTGCTGGTCACAGCAGCGAGGTGACGTCACCAACCCCCCCCCCACAGTGCTGGGTCGCAGCAGCGAGGTGACGTCACCAACCCCCCCCCCCACAGTGCTGGGTCGCAGCAGCGAGGTGACGTCACCAACCCCCCCCCCCACAGTGCTGGGTCACAGTAGCGAGGTGACGTCACCAANCCCCCCCCCACAGTGCTGGGTCACAGCACGAGGTGACGTCACCAACCCCCCCCCCCACAGTGTGGGTCACAGCACGAGGTGACGTCACCAACCCCCCCCCACAGTGCTGGGTCACAGCAGCGAGGTGACGTCACCAACCCCCCCCCCCACAGTGCTGGGTCACAGCACGAGGTGACGTCACCAACCCCCCCCCCACAGTGCTGGGTCACAGCACGAGGTGACGTCACCAACCCCCCCCCCACAGTGCTGGGTCACAGCAGCGAGGTGACGTCACCAACCCCCCCCCACAGTGCTGGGTCACAGCAGCGAGGCGACGTCACCCCCCCCCCACAGTGCTGGGTCACAGCAGCGAGGCTGCAGGGTGCCCTCAGGGCCTCTGTTGTTTTTGTTGTCGCCAACGCGGTGACGTGGTGACGTCACAGCGAGGGACTCCCGAGTGGAGGGAATCCAGAACGTCAGAATCTGTGTTTGTGGTGCAGGAGGAATCCAATGAGCTGTGAAGCTCTTTGTGTCACAGATGTGCAGTGGTGAGGGGCGGGCGTGGTGGGGTAGGGGAGAGGTGACGTGGTGACGTCAGCGCGTTGAGGGAGCGTGCGTGGTGACGTCATCGCGTTGAGGAGGCGTGCGTGGTGACGTCATCGCGTTGAGGGAGCGTGCGTGGTGACGTCACCGCGTTGGGGGAGCGTGCGTGGTGACGTCACCACGTTGTGGAGCGTGCGTGGTGATGTCACCGCGTTGTGGAGCGTGCGTGGTGACGTCACCACGTCCATGACGCAGCAGCAGACAACTTGAACAGCTCGGACATTGTTGGCGCCTTTTGTGTTTGGCGCCGTCTCTTTATTTGTTTATTAATTTGTAGATTAATTTGCTTGGCAGTGGCTGTGTAGAGGATTTGGTCCTCGTGTTTAATTAATGAACGGCGTTGCGGGATGCAGCGAGCACGAATGACGCTGTACACAACTACATTGTTGTTGTTTGTATTTTTTTGTAGAATCGATGATACAAGCGTTACATTGCCACAGTCGTACGCGTACATTTATACTTTTAAAAATCAATAATATTANTTTTTTGACGTAAAACTTTCTTGACTGATGACGACCGCTTGTGTGGCGATCAAAACGTCATTAATTTCGGTTTTTCATTTTAAATTTTATTTAATGTTTATTATAAAAATTTTTTATCTACCTGACTTTACCGAAAGAACATAAAGAATATATATTATTGTTGTTGTGTTTCTCCCACAACCCATGACACCACCAGTTCACCATTGCTAATCACTGCACCCTACACCACAGTCACACTCCTCTGGCAGGGTGAATACATCCACGTTGGCTTCACACACACACAGAACGGTACTTATTTATCACCCCCCCCCATAATGTTGTGAGTATTGTTGACGCTCAGCCCCCGTTGTGATGGAGAGCCACGCAGCCCCTAGCCACCGACAGCCACCAGCCAGTCACGGGCGTGGTGCTGCGCATGGCGGTGACGAGGGTGGCGAGCGCCGTGCGTCGTGGTGGCGTCTGCCCTCTCGCTGTTCACGTTCACCTCTCTCAGGACGCGCCACTCAGATCCACAATCCTCACTGAGCCACTCCACACCCAGCCCAGGGTGTAGGGCTGAGTGAAAGTTTTATTAAACGAGTGCAACAGCGCCATGCAGTCGGCGTTGTAAAACGACAGCAGCCCCGCGTCCCAGTCCAGGTGGACCCCGACTCTCCGCAGAGGCTGAGGCACCGACAGTGACGTCTCTACCGCCATGCAGCACTGAGAAGCTGGGGCCATGTTTCCGTAGACACCAGGAGACGTCGCTCACTCCCAGGCAGCACTCAGCACCACTCTCTCTCCGTGGATCGTCCCGTACGCGACTCCAACCAGACATCCGCACGCGCTCCCACGTCCACCTCCCAGTAGTGCTGACCCGACGAGAAGCTCTCAGAGCACAGGGCTTGTAGCCAGACATCAAAGCGGTGTGGGTGATGGGGCGACGTTGGGAGACATCGCTCAGCGTCATCGCCCTGAGGTCCGAGGAAATCTGGAGGAGGTCGTGGCTGAGTTTGTGTCCAGAGTCGGTGAGCGTCCATCTGTGGTGAGTATTAGTGTACACACACTAATAATAGTTAGTATTAGTTAGTACTAGTGTACACATACTAATCCTAGTTAGTATTAGTGTATACATACTAATATTAGTTATATTAGTGTACACACACTAATATTAGTTATATTAGTGTACACACACTAATATTAGTTAGTATTAGTGTACACATACTAATATTAGTTAGTATTAGTGTACACACACTAATATTAGTTAGCATCAGTGTACACATACTAATATCGTTAGTGTTAGTGAACACATACTAATATTAGTTAGTTTAGTGTAAACATACTAATATTAGTTAGTATAAGTTTACACACACTAATATTAGTTAGTATTAGTGTACACATACTAATATTAGTTAGTGTACACATACTAATATTAGTTAGTAATAGTGTACACATACTAATATTAGTTAGTATTAGTGTACACATACTAATATTCGTTAGTATTAGTGTACACATACTAATATTCGTTAGTATTAGTGTACACACACGAATATTAGTTAGTGTCAGTGTAGACATACTAATATTATTTAGAAATAGTGTACACATACTAATATTCGTTAGTATTAGTGTACACTTACTAATATTCGTTAGTATTAGTGTACACATACTAATATTAGTTAGTGTTAGTTTCCACACTAATATTCGTTAGTATAGTGTACACTTACTAATATTCGTTAGTATTAGTGTACACATAATAATATTCGTTAGTATAAATGTACACATACTAATATTAGTTAGTATAAATGTACCCACACAGACATTGTGTGTCACAGCCTCGCACACTCTCACACCCACACACAGACGTGTGTTACAGCCTCGCACACTCTCACACAGACATTGTGTGTCACAGCCTCGCACAATCACACACATCCACACTCAACCATTGTGTGCAACAGCCTCGCACACTCTCCATCCACACACACACATTGTGTGTCACAGCCTCGCACTCTCACACCCACACACAGACATTGTGTGGCACAGCCTCGCACACTCTCACATCCACACACAGACATTGTGTGTCACTCCCTGCTGGATGAGCGCCTCCCCGTGCCGTGTGCATCCTGGGAGTTATTTGACCATACTTCACCGCTCTCGTCGGTGCGCGTTGGCGATGGTGGCGATCGTGAACACACAGTGCAGTTCAACAATGGTTCACGCTGCGCTGCCCTCAGCTGGTGTGATGTGTAAACATTTGACACCAGGAGACAAAGGCGGCCGGGCGTGGAGCTGGCAACCACCCCCTCGTGTGCCGTGCTGGCCGTCATAGGTGCTGCTGCTACTCGCTAACAGCACTTGCCCCAGTACCCAGCAATAGGTTTAGTAGAATATTGAAACCGTTAAACGAATTTTATTTCTCCAGGTAGAGCCCACTGATCCATGTCGCTCTCTTTCAAAGTTTGTGTCTCTCTCCCCGTGGTGGCGTGGATTTCCCCTGGCTCCTCGCTTTTTCCCTCCACGTTTAGAATCAATTTGCATTCAGAGGATTTGGCTGCTGCTATAAATATCCACGTGATGAGCCACTTCGTAGAGTTGTCATTTGTGATAGGTCGCTTCTGAAAACAGAGCGACATGGTTCAGTGGTTCATTACCTGGTAAAATTACAGCACAGCAGTGCAACACAGCGGGACACGCGGGTGCAAGACTGAGGAACTCACAGACGAGAGGCAGGAGTCTGTGCATGGCCCTTTCAAGGGAGCGGATCGTGGTGGCGTCCATTGAAGTGGGAGGTGGGGTGCAGATTCCTTTGGAAACTTTCTCCTAGGACAACCACCAACAGCATCACACACAGCCTCGTTTAACCACAGCATTGGAACACTCAGCATCCATAGCACACGCAGCCTGCGTCTCACACGCAACCAGTGTCTCACACGCAGCCAGTGTCTCACACGCAGCCCGCGTCTCACACACAGCCCGCGTCTCACACACAGCCCGTGTCTCACACACAGCCCGTGTCTCACACACAGCCCGTGTCTCACACACAGCCCGTGTCTCACACGCAGCCCGTGTCTCACACGCAACCAGTGTCTCACACACAGCCAGTGTCTCACACACCGTCAGTGTCTCACACACAGCCCGTGTCTCACACTCCGCCCGTGTCTCACACACAGCCAGTGTCTCACACACAGCCAGTGTCTCACACACAGCCAGTGTCTCACACACAGCCAGTGTCTCACACACAGCCAGTGTCTCACACACAGCCAGTGTCTCACACACAGCCCGCGTCTCACACACAGCCCGCATCTCACACACAGCCCGCGTCTCACACACAGCCCGTGTCTCACACACAGCCCGTGTCTCAAACACAGCCTGTGTCTCACAGCCTGTGTCTCACACGCAACCAGTGTCTCACACGCAACCAGTGTCTCACACGCAGACAGTGTCTCACACGCTGACAGTGTCTCACACACAGCCCGTGTCTCACACAGAGCCCGTGTCTCACTCACAGCCCGTGTCTCACACAGAGCCCGTGTCTCACACAGAGCCCGTGTCTCACTCACAGCCCGTGTCTCACTCACAGCCCGTGTCTCACTCACAGCCAGTGTCTCACACACAGCCAGTGTCTCACACACAGCCTGTGTCTCACACACCGTCAGTGTCTCACACACAGCCCGTGTCTCACACTCCGCCAGTGTCTCACACACAGCCAGTGTCTCACACACAGCCAGTGTCTCACACACAGCCTGTGTCTCACTCACAGCCCGTGTCTCACACACAGCCCGCGTCTCACACACAGCCCGTATCTCACACATAGCCCGTATCTCACACACAGCCCGTGTCTCACACACAGCCCGTGTCTCACACACAGCCCGTGTCTCAAACACAGCCTGTGTCTCACAGCCTGTGTCTCACACGCAACCAGTGTCTCACACGCAGCCAGTGTCTCACACGCAGTCAGTGTCTCACACAGAGCCCGTGTCTCAAACACAGCCCGTGTCTCACACACAGCCCGTGTCTCACACAGAGCCCGTGTCTCACACAGAGCCCGTGTCTCACACAGAGCCCGTGTCTCACACAGAGCCCGTGTCTCACTCACAGCCCGTGTCTCACTCACAGCCAGTATCTCACACACAGCCAGTGTCTCACACACAGCCAGTTTCTCACACACAGCCCGTGTCTCACACAGCCCGTGTCTCGCACACAGTCAGTGTCTCGCACACAGCCAGTGTCTCGCACACAGCCAGTGTCTCGCACACAGCCCGTGTCTCGCACACAGTCAGTGTCTCACACACAGTCAGTGTCTCACACACAGCCCGTGTCTAACACACAGCCCGTGTCTCACACAGTCAGTGTCTCACACACAGCACGTGTATTACACACATCACGTGTCTCACACACAGCCAGTGTCTCACAAACATCCCGTGTCTCACACACAGCTCGTGTCTCACGCACAGCCTGTGTCTCACACACAACCCGTGCCTCACACACTGTCAGTGTCTCACACACAGCCCGTGTCTCACACACAGCCTGTGTCTCACACAACCCGTGCCTCACACACAGCCAATGTCTCGCACACAGCACGTGTCTCGCACACAGCCAGTGTCTCACACACAACCCGTGCCTCACACACAGCCAATGTCTCACACACAGCACGTGTCTCACACACAGCCAGTGTCTCACACACAGCTCGTGTCTCACACACACAACTCGTGTCTCACACACAGTCAGTATCTCACACACAGTCAGTGTCTAATACACAGAGCTCGTGTGCCTAACACACACATCCTGTGTTGTGAGTGTTTAACCGTGAGACGTTATGGATCTTTACCTGCGCGTCACCTCCAGGTGCCCCTGTGGAAGAGAGAGAGATCATGAGTGACATCTCTAACCTTGTGTAGTGAGTTCCAGGGAGACTGACGACGGAGTCGAGGCACACTCTTTTATTAAACTCAAGGACAGTACAATACTTGAAGGGGTAACGGCCCCTTCACCCGTACCAGATGGGAAAGCACCCCTAGCACTATTTCCCTTGTCCTGTTCCCAGTCCTCCTCTAATAGTGCTATGGGAGGCTGTCTGATCCGGCCCTGGTAAAGCACGGATCCTGGCACCCAGCTCACCCGGCCTTGATCTTACAAGAGCAGAGGTCCGGAAGCTCTTGGGCCGCACCACTGGCTTGCCCAGCTCGGCCCTGACAAGGGCAGCGAGACAGGGAGTCCCAGGGCCTATTCTGCCGGTCTTCAGACTTCACTGCTTCTTCCACACTGGCCCGAGCTCTCTGGCTCCCCGCCTTTTATAGGAATCCCCTCCGAGGGCGGGTTATGGGGATCACAGAGCCCCATGGCCCCCTAGTGGTTAACGGATGCGGACGTGGATGTAGACACCCGTGTGTGGGTGCAGACACCCTTGTGTTTTCTGTCCGCCCTTCTCCCCGTATTTCCACTGCCGCTCTGTTGTTCTGGACACCCAAACGGCGTCTCCACAGAGGCGCTCCCCACCTGCAGGAAGGCGAGCGAGTCCCTCTCGTGCTGCAGAGCGTGCAGGCGAGCAGCCGCCGCCTGGAGCTGGCCGATCTCCCGCTTGTGACGAGCGATGTCCTCGTCGATCCGGGAGAGCAGCTCGCGCTCCTTCACGGCCACGCGACGTAGAGCCTCCCTCTCGTCCTCGTTCAGAGCATCCTTAGACGGGCGAACTTTCCCATGATGCGACCCCTGATCCCAGCCACCAATTCCTGAGGAGAAGCGGGACCACGCTTGGCTCCCTGAGCCATGACCCACTCCGTATCTGTGTGAATGCGGTTATCGAATACGGATAACGTGCAACCCCTTGTAGTTAATATTAAGTTCGAAAGTGAATGATTTAGCTAAACCAAGAGGCATCAAAATTGTGAAGCTGCACGAAGTTCGCTTGAATGCTTTTAGACCTCCACGACTTCCACACTGGGTGGAGGTCACGGGGTCAAAGAGCCCGGCCCAGACACGGTACCTGCGCCTCCTTGCGAGCGGCCTCCATCCGCTTCACGGACTCCTCCGCCTTCTTCCTCTTCTCCTCCACAGCTCGCGTCTCCTCCCCTACGCGCGTCTGTAGTGAGAGACGAGACGTCACCTGGGGAGACTACAGCCCCTGAGCCACCCCTCACACCGCCCTTCCCTCCACACCGACTCCTCCACAGTGAAAGCCCTCATCTCCAGGCTGCCTCTCTACAGCAACTGAGACGAGGGAACGGCAGTGGGCAAGCTGATGCCTCGTTGTAGCAGCAGCCGGTAGGAGCCGTGCTGGCTTGGTGTCCCTAACGACTTGGACTCAAGAGCCCATGTGCCCACAGCTGTCTAGTTTAAAAGATACATTTAATAGCATTGTCGATCAGGTGCCTGTGATATCGGTCTCACATATCTATTCACTTAATTCCTTTACACGAGAATTATGTTTAGTGAGAGTCTGGCATGAAATACATCCTAAGAGATGAGCTGTACATGCAGAGACAGATATTTCTATAAGAGAGAGAGTATGAACACGTAAATACGTTTTTGCATCAGATGTTGTGAAGCCGAGTGATGGAATTAGTCAGATCGTGTTGCGGTGTCTCACTCTGACGGCCTCACCTTCCGTGTCTCGTGCTCCTTCTTCAGCGTGGTGACATCATGTCCTTTGTGTTCTCCTGCGATTGTGCAAGTTGAGCAGACCAGGCTGCTGTCTACTGTGCAGTAAAATTTTAGCTCCTCACTGTGCTCCTGGCAGCGTCGCTCCTCCAGGTTCGCGATGGGAGCCACCAGGACGTGGTCTCTCAACCTGGGATTCTCCAAGTGAGGCCTCGCGTGCCTCACACAAAGGACATCTCACATCTCAGGCAGGTCTTCACTGCAGGAGTGTGGCCATCAGCGCAGTTGTCACACACGACGGCCGCGGCCATCCCGTCTGCAACTCTGAGCTGCTCCACCAGGTTGGCGAGGGCCACGTTCCTCCCAGCTCGGGTCGCACAGGGAAGGTCGCTTGGCACTGCGGGCAGCTGAAGCTGCTCGCCGTCTCCCAGGCGGCTCAGACACTGCAGGCAGAACGAGTGTCCGCAGCTCAGCGTGGAGGGGCAGACGAACGTGCCCAGGCAGATGGAGCAGCGCAGCTCACTATCCACACTCTCACTGGGAGTCGCGCTCGCCATGGCCCATGGCTTTGCAGGGATCGCTCGCTGTGTGACTCAGAGAGACGCTGACCAGGACCTCTCTCTTATAGCGACGGTGAAGAAGGAAGTAAAATACTTGAAATGCTTTCATTGTCGTCACTGACATCACGAGAAACTGCCTGGAATGTGAACCCACGCCCCGAGGTGCGCAAACAGCAGCCTCAAGGTGAATACGGCTACTGTACACACATTGACATTTATAGATATGAGTGCTGTGTTAATATAAATCGGTGAGGCTCAGCTGCATTGGCTCATTCGTGAGATAAGTGTCGGAGATAATCTCATCCTTCTACAGCAAGTTGGTGGCAAGATGTTATCTCCCTCGCCCGGTGTACAGGAGGTGGTGGGTTGATCCCGATCCTGACGCCTTCTTTATATTTAAAGTTTACGTCTCTCTCTCTCTCTCCGTGGTCGCGCGAATTTTTTCCGGGTCCTCCGGTTTTTCCCTCCACATTTACAATCAACATCACGCGTTTAGAGTAGTTGCTGCAATACATTTCCACGTGATAAGCCATCATTTGTGGCCAGGTCGTTTCTGAAAAATAGCTACACAGCTTAGTGAGCCTTACCTGCTAAAATTAAAATATATAGTTGCAGATATCTCACGATGTCCTGTAACTCCATCTCCGTGTAATTACCACAACTGACAAGTTGCTTGAATCTCATAGTGGCATCAGAAAAATAAGTAATATAAAAAAACTTTTTTTAAACACGCTTTTATGAAATGTACTAGTAATGGCAGAACAACACGACTCCAGGAAGTGGCCCGAAGCTTGCCATGACGTAAGGACCGTGGCCATTACAGCCAATGTCAGTTTACCGTGGACAATTAGACCCAAACCAAAATAAAATATAAAAAAGAATGGTTAAAAATAGAGATTTTTTTTATGTCATCAGTGTGACGTAAGTATACCAAGTTTGCAGTCGATACCACATTGGGAAGTGGGTTAAAATTGAGTTACAAGATTAGAGGATACAAGATCGACAACGACAACAGAGCGAGTTAAAAGAAAGCGTGAAAGAATAATAAAAAATGCGTGTAGCTTCCCGTGACAGATCCTGGAATATTGAGGCTTTTGCTAGCAGTGTGAATCTATCACCAACTCTACCTGCCTCCATCACCCACTACTGACCGATGTCACCGTCTCTCACTCTCACCTTGTCCGAGACTGCAGATCCCCGTGCCGGCCATTCACAGCCGCACCCAACGCTTACTTCACCTGCGTTGTTGTTTCACATTCACACGCACGGCTACTCAACACGCATTCACACACAGCAACACAGATGCCCATCGGCGTTCACCATGATTGCAATATTTTTTTACCAATAAAACTAAACTATTTTTATTTTACCAGGTGTAATGCCCCACATGAGCTATTAGCTTATTTTCCAAAGCGATCTGCCCATCACAAATGACAGCTCAACAAAGTGGCTCATCATGTTGTAAATGTGTAGTGATTGTAGCATCACTACTGTGTGCACACGTGTGACGTCACCATGTGGGTGAGCGTTACTACCACGTGGGCCTACACACACATGACGTCATCCCGGCTGGAGGCAGGAATGACGTCAGGGCCGGTTCTGGACTCGGGAGGCGTGGCCGGGGGGGGGGCCCATATAAGCAGCCGCCTCGCAAGGTTCGAGGCTGCCCGTATCAAGAACGAAGACGCATCGAGAAGACGCCAAGAAGAGTCAAGGCCCTCCAGTCAGCGGACCTGCCAGTAGCCACATGGCTGGGTCACCCTATAGTAGCTGAGAGTGGAGAAGTGTGTGTTAGCTTGAGTAGGTCGGTAGTCACCACCCTATGTGTAGAGTAAGAGTAACTGTTGAGTAACCGTTGTGTTCATTAATAAACGGGTGTTGCCACCCAAGAAGTGTGCGCCTATATTGAACCCACTACATTTGGTGTCAGAAGTGGCTAGCGTTAGGTGTTATCCTAGTCAGTATAGAATGCGCACGATTACTACTACTTACCTTGATGCTTTCACACGACGGAGACATCGGGAAAATCATCTTCAGGGCAGCCCCGGGGTCTGCAGCCCTGGTGAAGGAGGGAGATGGAGCTGCAGGCGGGGCAGCAGGATGCACATCACGTCACTGCTTCGCTGCCATCAAGAGAGAGTGCGCCGGAGCTGGAGGAGAGAGGACGCCGCCGCGCCGCTGCGGGTGCCTGGGCGGGAAATTCGCGCGGAAATCCGCACGCGCACGTTGCGCGCATGTCCGCCATCTTTGCGGCCACGCGGCCACGCGCGGCACGCGGTTCCCGCCATTCTCAACTCCTGCGGAGGGAGATTTTCGGCCATCTTGGTGCATCCTGTTGCAAGGGGATGCCGTGCTCGCCATCCAAGATTCTACAAGTTCCACCATGCCATCCTCCGTCCCTCACAGTCTCTCAGGCGAGTCGTGACACAATGCACCCGGCCCTGACAACACATCTCATCCATCTTACGCACGCCGGGTTATTTTTGCGTGTTTTTTTGCTTGAACTGGGTTTTCTGGCTGTGTGAGTGTAGAATGAACGCGGCGTTTGTGCTCGTGTGTTGCTATGTAATTTTTTTTTGTGTGTGTAAGATTACGGCATCAGGATCGTTATCTTGACGGGGCAGTTAATGATTAATTCGGTTGTGTCGAGTGTTCCGAGGCCCTTTAATGTCCCGTGGGTTGCCGTGTTATTAGCTCGCAGTGTGACATCGGTTTATTTTGTTGGTCAATCTACATTTTTTTGTTGTTGTGTGATTGCGATGTGCCACATTTGTTAACGATGTGTTTATTGTAGGGAGCTTTTCTCGCGATCGCGATGTGCGGACTGTATGTACTGCATATAATGTCTCTGCACGGATAAGGATTGTGAGGTGCATTGTTGTGTTCCTTGGTACGGATCGTTAGATTGTGACGATGACATATGGGGCCAGTGATTGGATGGTGCTGCTGGCTGTGGCTTATCTGGGGCAAAAATTCTGCACATAATGCCCCTGTTATGCTTGTGTGTTAACATGAGAGTGGCCCCGTCATGCTATGGCTGACGGTTTGACCTGACAGCCCGGAGTTCGAGACACTACGTGGCATGTCTAGCCTAGTGGGCTGTGCGCTCACATGGCTCAGAGGAGTGTGGTCCCGTCATGCTATGGCTGACAGCTTGACCTGACGGCTCGGAGGTTGAGACCCTCCGAGGCGCATTGAAACAGTGGGCTGGAAATTCGTAAGGTTCAGGTGGAGTTGTCCTGTTACGTTGGGACTGTATCCCGCAGTTTTTAGGGTGCATGTTGTGCAGTGAGTGAACGATGGGTCGTCTCAGCTCGGTCGGTACAGCTATATGCTGCGATGCGAGTCTTGGAGAGAGACTGGGTCGTCTCAGCTCGGTCGGTACAGCTATATGCTGCGATGCGAGTCTTGGAGAGAGACTGGGTCTCAGCTCGGTCGGTACAGCTATATGCTGCGATGCGAGTCTTGGAGAGAGACTGGGTCGTCTCAACTCGGTCGGTACAGCTGAATGCTGCAATCCGAGTCTTGGAGAGAGTGATCAATGTGTCCTCCCAGCTCAATTTTGTACAGCCGAACGCTGAAATGCGCGCCTGGTGAGAGACATGCTTTGAAATTCCCCCCGATACGGCTGACGCGTGCTACGGGTTGTGACGCCGCGTCGGAAAGGCGGTGGGGTGGTAACATGGAAATCCCCCCCGATATGGCCGACGTGCATGGTTTTAGGTATGGAGACGCCACGTCGGAAAGGCAGGGGGTGCTAACGAGTGACAGGTAATGTCTGTGGTGCTCCTCAGTGAGGGCTGCTGGGCCACCATTTTGTACGCGCAGGAAACCGCGGAGATGTTCGCGCGTTGGGACGCCATTTTGTACGCGCGCGGGAAACCGCGGCGATGTTCGCGCGTTGGGCCGCCATTTTGGGCGTGCGCGGGAAGCCGTGCAGACACGGGTCGCGCATGCGGCCGCCATTTTGTACGTACACGGGTGGCCTCGGAGATGTGGGGGTTGCACGTGTGAACTATTTCTGGGCAAGAGCAGGCATTTTTTGTCTGTGCCACGTTGGTTAACATATTTTCATAAAAAAAAAAAAATGTAGATACTGGGGCAACCCTGAAGGTGAGACTTCTTTGCTCAGTACATGGGTCAACCTGGAAGCATGACTTCTTTGACCCGGGATGTTGTACAACATCCAACGTGTTGTACCTTGGGTGCCGCATACTGGGTCGACCCTGAAGTGCGACTTCTCGACCTGGGACGTAGGGAGACGTCCGGAATGTTAAGTGCTGTGAGACCCTGCCATCCATGGGATGGTTGTGTGATTTTGGTTTGATTACCGGTGTTGGTTGTGCATCCAACGCGTCGGAATCTATGTATTTTTGTTTTTCTTTCTTCCGCCGGGGGGGGAATACGATAATCTCCACTTCCCTGGGCCGGGTGGCTGTTGTGTCCGACAAGCTGAGGCGGGGGCTCGTGATGCTGTGCCTCAGGTGGTGGTTTCTTCTCGTCACAGGATTCCTGCACCTGCCGCCCTTGGAGTCGCCGGTTTTGCTGACCGGATGTGGACTTGAAGGGGGGAGTGGAGCGCCCATACATCACTCCTGCTGATCCTGTTGCCCAACTCCTGGGGAGGGGCCCTGCCCTTTTTGGGTCTTTTTCAAAGTTCCCCCAGGACCTCCAGGAAGAGCGTGCTTGCCTCCGCTGGGGGCTCGGCCACGTGAACTTGTTCGAAGATTGGCCACTGTGCATAACTCTCACACCTTGTTGTTTGCCTACACCATTGTCGAACAGTCGCATTCACCAGTCGGTGCGTGCGTACAATTTCACATGGATGGGTTGTGCTGAGGGATAAGCGGGGTTGACCAGTTCTTCTCGGTGTACATGTGTTGTTGTTGGTTCCCCTCGTCCCATACGTTCTTCCCTTTCCCCCTCTCGGTGTGTGTACATATGTTCTCGCGGTAATTATTATCGTCGCCGGTTATTTATTGATGTTGTTGTTGGAGGCACACTTTTTCTGTATTGTCACAGCCGGGACGGCTGTTTTTTTACATGGGGAGGGTGATGTAGTGATTGTAGCATCACTACTGTGTGCACACGTGTGACGTCACCATGTGAGTGAGCGTTACTACCACGTGGGCCTACACACACATGACGTCATCCCGGCTGGAGGCGGGAATGACGTCAGGGCCCGTTCTGGACTCGAGAGGCGTGGCCGGGGGGGCCCATATAAGCAGCCGCCTCGCAAGGTTCGAGGCTGCCCGTATCAAGAACGAAGACGCATCGAGAAGACGCCAAGAAGAGTCAAGGCCCTCCAGTCAGCGGACCTGCCAGTAGCCACATGGCTGGGTCACCCTATAGTAGCTGAGAGTGGAGAAGTGTGTGTTAGCTAGAGTAGGTCGGTGGTCACCACCCTATGTGTAGAGTAAGAGTAACTGTTGAGTAACCGTTGTGTTCATTAATAAACGGGTGTTGCCTCCCAAGAAGTGTGCGCCTATATTGAACCCACTACAAATGCATTGCAGCCAAATAATCTAAATACTGCACTCTAAACGCTGCTTGAACACGGAGACGCTCTCTTGGGCTCTGCGGGTTGTTCACAGCAGATAACGAATGCCTTGAACTCTAAACCCGAGCCGCACTTATGGGAAAACCCGACCTGGATTACGCCGATTTTAAATGTGGAGGGAAAAGCCGGAGGACTTGGAGAAAAATCCACACAGTCATCAGGGTCGTGGTCGAACCCACGTCCCTGTACACCAGGCAAGGTAGTTAACATCTCGCCACATCTCGTCGGACCCACGAGGGGGCCCCCACCGGACTCCGAGTGCCGAGTTTCAACATCCACGACCCCAGCGCCCTCTAGGGGAGAAACAAGAAGAGAGCGGCGCCCATCCTGCCCCCTTGGCATTGATCCACTCAGTCCCATGGGCGCCTCGTCACTGGGACATGATTCACTACTAGAGAATATTATTTTATTCTTTTATTATTTACCAGGTAAGGACCATTGAGATGTGTAGCTCTTTTTCAGAAGCCACCTGGCAATCACAAATTACAGATCAACCAAATTGCTGATATCATCGTGGAAATGTATAGCAGCAGCAAAATATACATAGAGACTCATATCGATCCATAGACACTCCTATACATACTACACCCATAGATATACCTAGACACCATAGAGACACACAGATATACAGAGATATATAGAGACCCCAAGATAGGCTTAGAGACTCGTAAAGACCCATAGAGACCCATAAAGACCCATAGATTAAACTAATTTTTATTTTACCAGGAATGGCTCCACTGAGCTATGTAGTTCTTTTTTCAGAAGCAACCTGGCTATTACAAATTATATCTCAACAAAGTGGCTCATCATGTTGTAAATGCATTGCAGCCAAATAATCTAAATACTGCACTCTAAACGCTGCTTGAACACGGAGACGCTCTCTTGGGCTCTGCGGGTTGTTCACAGCAGAAAACGAATGCCTTGGACGCTATACCCCAGTCCGCTCATTCCTCGGTACAGCAGCAGCGACGGCTCAGTGCTCAGTAAGGCGCAGTGGCTCCAGGCCAGGCAGGGAGATGCGATCCGTCGCGGATTTTGCACCCAACAAATCATCGCAGCGTCCCTGGAGAGCCGGTTAGGTGACAGCTCAGCACCCCTCGGGTGCCAAGCAGCCCACACCCGGCTACGCATTCAGTTACACTCACACACTCACTCACACACCTACCCACTCATGCACCCACTCACCCACCTACCCACTCAACCACGCACCCACTTCCCCACCTACCCACTCACCCACCTCCACTCACCCACCTCCACTCACCCACGCACCCACCTACCCACTCAACCACGCATCCACTTCCCACCTACCCACTCACCACCTCCACGCACCCACTCACCCACACACCCACTCACCAACCTACCCACTCAACCCCACCCACTCACCTCCACTTACTCACCCACTCGCTCACCACACGAACAGAGCCTTGACCTCGGAGTCCTTAGAAGGAGGCGACCCGTAGGCCTCAGGGGTCTCGTGGTTTATGAGCGGAGATCGGTCCCTGTCGACAGTGGTTTTTAACATGGCGTGCACGCAGCCCCTGGGGGTGCGAGATGCCCTTTCTGGGGGCTGTGAGACGTGGCCAGACTTGTTAGAAGGTAAATCATCTAAACACAAATTAAGCACGGGCACGTAAGTACAAATCCTTTGTTTATCAAACCCCCAGGTATTTATTAACATCATGCAACATTTTTACGATTGAGAACCAAAGGGGTGCAATTCTGCAGAAAAGGTTAAGACCCACTGCTGTCAGTATATATAATGTACAGTACTACACAGAGACACCCATAAGTGTATATAGAGTGTACAGTACTACACAGACAAACACAAGTGTAAATGTACAGTACTACACAGAGACACAAGTGTGTATAGTGTACAGTACTACACAGACACGTATATAGAGTGTACAGTACTACACAGACACCCAGAAGTGTATGTAGAGTGTACAGTACTACACAGACACACACAGAAGTGTGTATATATAGTGTAGTAGTGTACAGTACTACACAGACACACAGAAGTGTATATATAGTGTACAGTACTACACAGACACACAGAAGTGTATATATAGTGTACAGTACTACACAGAGACACACAGAAGTGTAAATAATGTACAGTACTACAGACACACAAGTGTATATATAGTGTACAGTACTACACAGACACGTGTATATAGAGTGTACAGTACTACACAGACACAGAAGTGTATATATAGTGTACAGTACTACACAGACACACAGACTAGAGACACAGAAGTATATATAGTGTACAGTACTACACAGAGACACAAAAGTGTATATAGAGTGTACAGTACTACACAGAGACACACAGATGTGTATATATAGTGTATGGGGGAGGAGGGGGCACGGGGGAGGAGGGGGCACGGGGGACAACGNCCCCCCCTAAAAACTGGACACCTTTATTAATTTATTTTCATGATTTACAAATAAAAATAAATTAAATGAGGGACAAATATAGAAGTCAAACTCCGCCAATGATTTAAAGTCTTCAACATTGCCTCATTCGCCGCTTCATTTTTTTTGGCGCCAAAAGTGTAAATACAAAATGGCGTCGGAGACTCCATTTTATTTAATTTCTTTATTTACAATTAACGAGCGTTGACAACATCGTTATGGAAATTTTGAGGTAAATCAATGCGCATATAGCGATCCGAATGCGGATACAACGTTCTGAATGGTACGAAAATATAAATAGAGGCAGTTATTTGTGTAGATTGTTGAATTTAATGTTTTTTTAAAAGCGTTTGTCGCGAGCCGAGTTGGTTCTGCGTCTTGGTCGAGATGACTGCAGTGGCTGATTCAGAAAGGAGACGTTTTTGTTGTATTAGTTCACCATTGTAGGTATTATTTGCCTAATAATTGATGAGAATGAAGACTGTGTTTACATTACAACTAATATTTCACGTTACGTTTTGAATAGCAAATGTCGCAGCTAACATATATTGCAAGTCAGGAGTTGGAGTCATGTGGGATGATTTCATAAAGCTTTCGTNACTGCAGGGATTCATCTTCTTGGTTCTTTCGGTAAAGTCACGTAGAAGGGAAGTAATAAAATAATAAAAATAAAACATAATAAAATAAAATAATTCTCACGACGTTTCGGCTGCAACGCAAGCAGCCGTCTTCAGGTGAAGAATGAGACACTGCCAAGCTAGGAGCGTATATATAAGCTGGGTTGGAGGTGGAAGAGCGCCTTAACAAAATAATGTGCATATCAAGAGGAATTTAGCATATTCATGGGAAATGCGTAGGAGGTGGGCGGGGGGGTTTCAAAGTCATATTATGCCCATGCATTATGCAGGATCAGCAGCACCAAGGGAGGGTGCAGGGAGTAGCATTAACAAAGGAAAGGAATGTTAATAGTATGTAGCTGCAGTTACTAAACAACCACGTAGAAAACTAAAGTATAAACTACATAAACTAAAGTATAAAGCATAGCACCATTATACTCTATACTCTACAATAAGCTGAGTTACTAACAGCAAGTAATACATTACAATTCTACGTCGTAAAAATTATATAATATGCTTCCATCTAAACTTTATTCTCTTACATCACACGAGCATACACCGTACAATATACTGCCATAGATAAACCCAACATTAAATTATATATTGTATTGCTATTAACCATGTGAGCCCACTGACTTCTCCAAGACAGAGGTTATCTGCAAGCCATCTGGCTATCATGAGAGATTCGTTCATGAGGCCATCCACATATACAAACACAGAGACAATTTTAACCGAGAAGATGGATTCTGGCTTAGCAATCATTGGAAGGATGTAATAAACCATTTCGGATCTTAACTGATTGTGTTCACGTTTACGGTGACTTTCAGACCGCGTTCCACTCACTGGCATTGTATTCTCCACAGGGAATGGATTCTTTGCTCCGCTGCAAGTTTCCCCCCCACGACTCACCCATTGACACGACGGTCAATGGTACAGCGTATAATAACAAATAGTATAACATTTATATGCTCAATACAATGTACAAAGTAATATATAGTATCGTAATTGTATAGTAAACATATAGCAGTGTGATACACATTAGGGTGGGTAGAATAATACATAGTGTTTTATTAAAATGTATAAGGTTGTTTATAGCAATACAGTATATAATTTAATGTTGGGTTTATCTATGGCAGTATATAGTACGGTGTATGCTCGTGTGATGTAAGAGAATAAAGTTTAGATGGAAGCATATTATATAATTTTTACGACGTAGAATTGTAATGTATTACTTGCTGTTAGTAACTCAGCTTATTGTAGAGTATAGTAAGTATACTAATGGTGCTATGCAGTTTATACTTTAGTTTTTTATGTAGTTTATACTTTAGTTTTCTACGTGGTTGTTTAGTAACTGCAGCTACATACTATTAACATTCCTTTCCTTTGTTAATGCTACCCCCTTCCCCCCTCCCTTTGATGCTGCTAATCCTGCATAATGCACGGGCATAATATTAATTTAAAACCCCCCGCCCACCTCCTACGCATTTCCCATGAATATGCTAAATTCCTCTTGATATGCACATTCTTTTTGTTAAGGCGCTCTTCCACCTCCAACCCAGCTTATATATAAGCTCCTAGCTTGGCAGTGTCTCATTCTTCACCTGAAGACGGCTGCTTGCGTTGCAGCCGAAACGTCGTGAGAATTATTTTATTTTATTATGTTTTATTTTTATTATTTTATTACTTCCCTTCTACGTGACTTTACCGAAAGAACCAAGAAGATGTGGGATGATGTGAACAAAAAACATTTTTTATTTAACTAGGCAAGGCTCACTGAGAGAAGTCGCTCTTTTTCACATGTGACGTGGTCACAAATTACAGCTCAACGGAGTGGCTTGTCACGTGGATATTTATAGCGGCCAAATCCTCTCAATGCAAATTGATTCTAAATGTGGAGGGAAAAATGGAGGACCCAGAGAGAAATCTACGCGACAACGGGAGAGAGACGTGATGACTCAACATATACAGCGGGCGTTAGGATCAGGATCGAACCCACGACCTGCTGTATACCAGGCGAGGTAATGAACATCTTGCCACCAATGCAGTGACGCTTGGCCACTGTTGCAGAGACAAGAGGATTACTCAGAAGTGATTTGTTGGCTTTTGTCTCGAGTGCACAATTAAATTATAACTTATATTTAAACTATTTTCACTAGAGATGTTCAGGAGATAAACGCTCCACTTTGCTGAACCTTGTGCCAGTGTTTGCTGAATCATTCCACTTCGAGTTGGCCTCCAAAATCGCAGGTACATTAAGCTTTAAGCTGGCTGTCAGTCCTCAACGTGAAAAAACCTCCTGTATAACTTGTAGATGTATTATTATTTGATGATACTACGTTGACAGTTGTGCACAAGATAACACACTCTAAAACATTGCTCAAAAACGGCTAGATAATAGAAAACGCACAACTGCCGACGTTTCAGGCAATTGCTTGAGAGCATATTCCAAATGAATATAGAAAAAAGCAATTGCTATAAACGTCGCGTTTTATGTGTATGAATGCATTTTCTTTAATGGTGGTGTTATTTATGAAAGTGTTGAGTTGTTTTGAAAAACTATGAAGATTATAACAATTCGTAAAGCGGAGCGCTTCGTCAGTATAACACACGCACAGCCTTAAGAGGCTTCACCACCATCTTGATCAGCATCACTCGGTGGAGCCCACCTGAGTGGAAGCCTTTTGAGGGAGTTGGGGGCTTGGTGGATAAAAATATTTGTGAAACTCAGAAATAGCTGAGGCTGTAAATTAGCCAGATATTGTACATGAACCGCGTTTGTTAAACATTCTGTGTGGCCCTATATGTGCCTTGCGTCTGTCAGTCATTCTTTTCCGTTGCTAGGCTGCTAGTTAGAGCAGGGTAGAGTAGAACAACCAGAGGTCGCAACCGGGTACCCGATACCCGTACCCTACCTGATACCCGGCTACCCGTACCCGGCCGGGTACGGTACCCGTTTGCGACCCTGGTACGGCCGGGTACGGGTAAGGAATCAAAACCCGTTTGCGACCTCTGAGAACAACCCATGTTGTACTGCATGCAACACGTACCTCTGTCTATAGATCCCACGTCTACCACTAACCCGTACTGGTTGGCGTGGTGAAGTATGGCCAAATAACACCCACGATTCGCACGGCTGTGGATACTATAAATTATTTATTCTGAGTAACTGCGTGCGTTGAAATGGGGGCTCGTAGATGAATAGCTCCGTCCATAGCAGAAATACCAACTTTACCGATCTCTCTCGACATCTTTACCTCTTTTTACTCGACCAGCTAAAGCCTTCGGTTGTTTTGTGGTCATTCATAAACTTCTCTACAGATTTTCCAACTACCCTCTTCATACCCTTGAAAAACCTACTGTACTGTACCTGCATAGCACGGGCTGTGGTGATGCCTGCCTGAAATTCAGCGCTGGATTCATTCGGGATGGAGGGATCCCCTGTAATCCTGGTGGAGCACTCCTTCCCCTGGGCACTGAGGTCACCATACCCTGGCTTGCCAGCAGATGGCAGTACAGCAAGTGGACTCATCTCCACCTGCTCCATCGCGTTAGATGTCTGGGTTTTCGGGTTCATCATCAAACTCGCCTCTCCTTCTCCACGCGAGCAGCCACTCACGACCCCTCACGTCCATTCTCATTGACGTGCGCACACTCCTTCACTTTGATAAAGTCACACGTGTGCCTACACTCGGAGGGTTCTGTCATGCGCGGTTTCTTTGAATTCAAAATAAAATATATTCTTAGGTTTTTTTCGGTAAAGTCACGTAGGTAAAAATTTTAATTAATAAAAGTAAAAAATCACGACGTTTCGGAGGCAACACAAGCTTCCGTCTTTAGGTGGAACTGTCACAGCACGATAGCTGTATCAAGTGAGAGAAATACCAAGAAAACAGTATTTGTATATATACTGGTTGAGGGTGGGAGGAGCCAAGGTAGGCCCTGAATATTATTTTTGTGAGGTTCGGCGCGGCTGAAGCACGCTGTTAGAATGAGCCTTTGTTGTGTAAACTAGGTGCGGGTGATGTAAATGTGCGTGTAAAAGGGACTGAGCCTTTTTATTATGTAGAGATGATGCGGCTGAAATCGCTGCCAGGAAATTAGTCTTTTTGTGTAGAATGTTTGACTGAGCCTATTATTATGTAGAGGTGGTGCGGATTAAATCGCTGCCAGGAAATTAGTCTTTCTTGTGTAGAATGGTTGACTGAGCCTATTGTTATGTAGAGGTGGTGCGGCTGAAATCGCTGCCAGGAATGCTCCAAATATGTGTAGTTAAATCTTTTTTGCATGGTTAATAACATCTTTCCAATGATTACTAAGTTTGTACCCATCATCATGGTTGAAATTATGTCCGTGTTTGTATATTTGGATGGCCTCGTGTACAAACCTTTGATGGTAGCCAGGAGGCTTGCAGAGCACCTTAGTCTCGGAAAAGACAATTTCATGAGAGCCCACAGCGTTGTAGCAATGATTGGCAACGGCGGAAGAATTAGTTTTGCCGTGTTTCAGATCTGACTTGTGCTCGCGGACATGATCAGAGATATGACGTTTCGTTTCTCCAATGTAGCAATCACCACAACTGCAACTCAGTTTGTAGACTCCAGGGTATTGTAAGTCAGGAATGACATCTTTCACAGATGGAATTAGATCACGGATTTTATGTACTGTACTGAATCGGACTTTAATCTTATGTTTGTTTAGACTTTTGGAGATCTTTTTGGTCACGCCTGCTATGTATGGTAACGTGATAGTTTTGATCGGAGTTTCATGTGGCTGTTTCTGTATGGTGGGAAAAACAGCTTGGTGGATGGTGCGGTCAGAGTATCCGTTCATCCTGAGGGCCCGATGTACATGTCTTAATTCACTGGCCATGTGGTGTTGGTCAGACATGCCATGAGCTCTGTGGTATAGCGTTTTGATGAGAGAATTCTTTTGAGATGGGTGGTGGTGGGAATCGGGTTTCAAGTAGGAATCTGTGTGGGTGGCTTTCCTGTAGACAGAATGTCCCAAGGATCCGTCAGGTCTCCTCTCAAACAGAATATATAAGAATGATAGTTTACCATCTTTCTCCACTTCCATGGTGAATCTGATGGATGGGTGTCTGGAATTTATGTGGTCCAAGAAGTGGTTCAATGCTGGGAGCCATGTGACAAATGACGAAAGTGTCATCCACATACCTCTTCCAAATGGAAGGACACAGGGTGGATGTCTGGATGGCGTCTGATTCAAACTTTTCCATGAACATGTTGGCTATCACTGGTGACAAGGGGGAGCCCATAGGGTACCCTCATTTTGTTTGTAGAAGGTGCCATTCTAGGTAAAATAAGTGCAGGTACATCCGAATTCAATCCATGTTGGACCAAGTCCTCAATTATTGTTAGGGTGTCAGGTACTGGGACCTTGGTAAACAGAGATACTACATCAAACTGACGAGGATATCATCAGGAGATAGTACCATGTCCTTGACCATAGACTAATTGGGTTGAATTGAGTACTGCCGAAGAGGTCTTGCCCATGAAGGGAAGCAGAGTATCTGATAGAAACCGGACCAGTTTGTACGTAGGAGAGTTGATCGTCGACACGATGGGCCGTAGCGGGGTGCCTTCTTTATGGATCTTGGGAAGACCATAGAGTCTGAGAGGTCTTGCCGCCGATGATTTTAGAGATTAGGGAAGTCGAACTCGTGATGATTTTGTTAGTTTTTGTCGTTAGGCTGTTAGTAGGATCGTTTTAATTTTGGAGTAACTCCCATCATTAAGAGGTCCAGGATTTTGTTGTTGTATGAATCTTTATCCATGATTACCGTGGCATTGCCCTTGTCTGCCGAGAGGATGACAATATCATCTCTTTTTTTAGGTCCGCGAGTTCAGAGCGTTCGTTTAGCTAATGTTACTAGTGGGTTCTTAGCATTCTTAAGAATAGTGGCTATTTCAGCTTTGCTACATCCGCATGGTGTGTCCTATGCCTCTGAGGGCTACATCAATCTGAGAAATCACATCCTCAAGGATCACATTTCAAGGATCACATCCTCTACAACAGCAAGCAGCTGCATCGGGCGATTTGCCAGGCAAGGCCCAATGAGCTATGCAGCTCTTTTATAGTTCTACTCACAGAAGCGACCTCACCACACGTGACGACAGCTCAATGAAGTGGCTTGTCACGTAGAAATTTATAGCAGCCAATACTCATAATTCTAAACGTGGAAGGAAAAACCAGAAACATCCACGTAATCACGGGGGAGAGACACGGAAACTCCAAATATACAGCAGGCGTCAGGGTCGGGATCGAACCCACGACCTCCTGTACACCAGGCGAGGTAGTTAACATTTCTAGGCACCGTATCGCTTTGATGTGGATAATGCTCTGAGCATCGTGTCAGTGTCTTGTGAACCGAGATTCTTCTAATCTTTTATCACCCTTCAGTTATCTGTCGATATTCTGAACAGAAAAAAAAATCTCTTGTTAACGTATGAAGATCATACAATTTGAAAGAGGCGGAGGGTGGAGGAGGACGGGAGGGAAGGGCGGGGTAGAGAGAGGGGGATACTGGGGAGAGGGGTAAAACACTCTGTAAGTGTAGCGATGGCAGTGGAATGCAAGCACTGAGCACGCTTCACGACCATCTTGATGAACACCGCGCGTTGGAACCGGCTTGTGACGAATCCTTTTGAAGGCGAGGGTCACGCTAGGGGCTGCGAGGTGGCCAGATGGCGTCACGTGGAGCAGGTTCGTGACGCCCTCCTTGACGCGCCTCGCCTTCGTCTCCATGACGCTCCCTGCGGTTGTGACGCTGAGACGACGTCGTGGGCAGCAAGGGGCATGCAGCACATCCGTGGCTATCCCTGCGCTGTGATAGGCTTACAACGTCTACGCGTCCCATCTTCACAACTCGCTCTTGCCAGCATGGCGATGTACGGTCAAATAACTCCTATAAACGCACGACATCGAGTGGTTTCTCCCCGTGTACGTATTTATGTGCATACCTGTACTGCATACCTGTGTTGGACTTCTTTCGCACCCTACATAGCCAATCGTTCTAATCGGAGGTGCTTGGAGTCGAGGGTGTGTTGACAAGAATAATAACAACAAGAACTGTGATTTAAACTTGTAGCACGCCGCACAGTAAGTTTCTCGCTCTTGTGCAGAGAGGACGACTTCAGAGGCGCCAGGAGGGAGGATCTACAAACAAGGAGTGGGATAGGCCACAGTCAGACAGCCAGGAACCAGCGCCATCAACGATTGCTCCAAGCTCTGCGCTCCTCCTCTACATAGAAAAGTGTTGGGAATTTTTTTATGGGAGGTAAATAAATTCTGGGAGCACCCGGATGAAAATTCACGTGTGGGAGGAAGGGAGAGTGACAAGTGTTCACGCAGAGCTCCCGGTCGTACCTCTATACACTTTATTTTCTTCACCAGGGTTTACACCCACCACAATTAACCAAGATGAAGTAGTATCGGGAAGAGCCCTCAACGTAAAATCTAACGTAATTACATTTTGTCCATCTGAATAACATTTATACACCCATCAATGATGCAGAAACACCAATTTTTTTGTATGTGTTACAGAGCTATCTTGAAAGCATCCCAAATGACAAGTCTGATTTTGGGAGGAGACTTAAAATGCACACTCGATGTACTCGACTGCACTGGTACTGAGCAGTGCAAAAGCGGGTCCTGAACACCTTGTGGGATGTGCTCTGCACGTGAAGTCTGGTAGACGTGTGGCAGACGCAACATCCAAAGCAGCAAGTTTCACCTTTACAAGAACCATAGCTGACAGAACACTGTCTCAGTCAATCATTGACAGATTCTACATCTCAAAAGACCTTTAAAATAGTAAAGTGTCATCCAGTATTCGGGCTGCACCACTGCATAATAAACTTATACTTCTGCAAATTAAGATACGAGGAGTCCCAAAGGGATCGCCACACTGACATTAATAATGCCCTTTGGAAGACACCACCTTCACTAATCTCTTTGGGATCTTCTGGGTGGAGTACCACGGAATTTTTTTATGATTGAGAACCAAAGGGGTGCAAGGATGCAGTCAAGGTTAAGTTCCACTGCCTTATCGTGACCCTCGCTTTCAAAAGGCTTCCTAACGAGCCGGGTTCCATCACGCTGTGTTAATCAAGATGATCTTGGAGTGTGCTCAGTGCTTGCACTGTACTTCCAACGATACGCTTATGGAGTTTATTTTTTTTTCTAATGAAGCTTAACCAGTGACTATTATTGTTTTTCCATTTAGGATAAGACAACCAGCTTGAGGCTCAAAATACTTTGTGAAGTGTTGTGGTTCACTATCACAGACACAACGCCTACATAGCAACTGTTTAAAAGCAGAGCCACGTTGTTCTCTAAAAATATCAGACAAATCACATGACATGCTTCAGGCTGTTCGCCGACAAAGAAAAATGTACATAGACGATGTCACAATTAATTGATACTGTAAAAATAACTGAGACATCCATTCACATCGCCTGATATTTAACAAAGTCTGCATTTTTTTAGATGCCCTTGAATTGGAGACTTTATTTGTGTACTGGATTGTGGTTCTTGCTGTGTTTTTACTTCATGTGCTGTCTGATTACATTCGATAAAGATGTATATATATTTATAGCCCATCAAATGCAAATGTTTTAAGTGCGGTTTTCTGGGTTAGGCTGCGTGCTGAGCAATGTTCCCTTCTCGAGCGTTCGCAAGGATCTGCCGCAGGCATCCTCAGGGGCGTGCCAATCCAGCTCAACCGGTGAAGCCGCCCTTGAATGACATGTGGCTTTGAGACAAAAAATTACGCGGTAATATGTACACACATTCGCTGTGATACTACTGTAAAAAAAACAAGAGCATAAATTAACACTATTGGTTGGGTGAAAGCGGATGAGGGACGGATGGCGATGTCAATCCGCCACTGCCTGACGGCCACCTCTCTAGGTCGTGGAGGTAATTTGACCATACTTCACCACGCTGGCCACTGCAGGTTTGGTGAAAGGCGGCACGATGATCGACGTAGGAGCATATTGCAGTACAGTACAACAACATGCGGTTGTTTGAGCGGTCTCCGCTGCCCAACGACGTGGCCCAGTGTAGCGGCCGCGGAGCCACCTCGTGCAGACGGAGAGGAGGTGTGATGCCGCAGCTGCGGGCGCCCCACCTACGACCCCACCACCACCAAGCGCAGGGCCGACGCTGCTCTTCCTTCACCACTCCCCCACACACACACACCCCCACATAGAGCCTCGCGGGGAAGTTACCTGGCCCACAGGTTTTCACCCAGGAGCCCTCCTCGTAGGGGGAACATTCTCCACGGTTTCCCTGAGGCCAGGGAATTGACTGAGGCTTTCCCCAGGCTGAATTACACTGCGGCGCCATGAATTAACGTGGAAGTACACGATCACGACGAGGCTACGCAGCCACCACGGATAGAAAACAGACACGACACACACAAGTCAGCAGGCAGGTAGGGGGGCGGAGCCACGAACGGCGGGAAACGGGGTTCTGATTGGTCAGGCGCTCGGCAGCAAACTGGACGCGGACGTCACTGAGAGCAACGGTCCGCAAAGGAAATCCCAGCGATCTGATTGGCCAGTGGGTCGGCGCCGAATTATTTTGATGTAGATAATAAAAGCCATAGAGAGGGGAAGAGTGTCTCTTCTGCTCAAATGGGGACGGAGTAGCCACCTCGCCGGCCACTGGATCGTCCGTGAGATGTGTCTCAGCGCAGCCAGGCCCCAGGAGGACCTCGTGCAGCCTCGCCTCTCCACGGTTTCCCATACATCCGAGCTGAACCTTGAGTATGTAAGGGAGAGTTGGATTTAGGGTAAGATCGTAATGAGGTTAATTGCAAGCAGACGAGATAGATCGGGTTTAGACCATCGGAAGAGAAATTAGACCTGCCTGCTGACCCAGGCTGATTCGGGTGAGAGTAGCTCGCAGACACGCCGGGAATAAATCGTTAGCAATCGATAAAAGCCACGTGTGATTTCTACGAGCGTGAGGAAAGTGCATGGTGGTGTGTGTGCGCTCGCCGTAACGTGTGTGGTCGGTGCTACTGAGTGCCCGCTCTGTCCTGTGGCTGCGGACTCCCGCGCTGCGTGCGGGCTCACCCATTGCGAACACCCGCCCCCACGGCCCTTAAACGACCTCCATTACCCGCCCACGGCGGTTGTGCGTGTACGAGCGACTTCACGGCCTCCGACCTCTGACCCCCGTCCAACGCGTGTGATTGGTGCGCGTGGTCCTGTGAAGGAGACGTCGCGTTTGAGTGGCTGCGCGTATACGTGTGAGTGCTGTGGTGTGCCGAGGGTCTCCTACTAACGTTGGGAGGAAGGTGAGCGAGGGGCGGGGAATTTATTCCAAGCAGCCGAGCGCCAGCCCTGAAGCATGCCCCCAAACAGGACCCGAGGACTCGTGGGGCCGCATCACGGGGAGGGGACCAGAGAGCGGCAACCCTCTCTCCGAGAACGAGGAGTCAAACAGCAGCAGCTCTCACGTGAGTGAGGAGTCCGGAGCCCACAGCCCTCCGAGATCAGCCCTCCGCCGGGGGAGGACTCGGGGGCCAGCAGCCTCAACAGAGGCGTTGCGGGCGGCTTCACGGACGCCGCCATCTCGATCTGGCCCTCCTCTCATAAACTCGAGCCTGGTGGTGGTTGTTGGTGGTGGTGGTAGTAGTGGTGGTAGTTGTTGGTGGCAGGGGTGGTGCAAAGTAAAAAGACAAAAGAGCCTCATGATGATTTAAACTTGGAGCACGCCAGACGGTAAGTCGCTCGCTCTAATACAGAGAGGACAACCTCAGAGGCGCCAAGAGGGAGCATCCACAGACAAGGAGCGGGATAGGCAGCAGCCAGGCTGTGAGGAGCCAGATCCATCAACGATTACTCCAAGCTCTGCGCTTCTCCTTTACATAGAAAGTGGCGTTGGGAAATTTTTAATGGGAGATAAAATATTCTGGAAGCAATCAGATAAAAATTAACGTGTGGGAGGGAGGGTGAGTAGTGGTCACGCAGAGCTCACGGCCATACCTCTATAAAAAAATTTTCATCACCAGGGTTTACACCCACCATAATTAACCAAGACGAGGTAGTATCGGGAAGAGCCCTCAATGTAAAAAAAACAAACTTAATTACATTTCTGTCCACCTCATTTACATTTATACACCCATCAATGATGCAGAAATACCATTTTTTTTATTTGTTACGGAGCTATCTCGAAAGCATCCCAAATGACGAGTGTCTGATTTGGGAGAAGACTTAAAATGCACGCTCGATGTACTAGACTGCACTGGTACTGAGCAGTGCAAACGCGATGTCCTGAACACCTTGTGGGATGTGCTCTGCACGTAGAGTCTGGTAGCCGTGTGGGAGACGCAACATCCAAAGCAGTAAGGTTTCACCTTTACAAGAACCATAGCTGACAGAACACTGTCACAGTCAAGGATTGACAGTTTATACATCTCAAAAACCTTGAAAATAGTGCAGTGTCATTCGGGATGCACCACTGACATCAACTTAAACTTATCCAAGTGAAGATTAGAGGAGTCCCAAGTGGATTGCCACACTTGCATTTTAATAATGCCCTTTAGAAGACACCACCTTCACTAATCTTGGGGATCTTCTGGGTGGAGTAGCACGGAAAAAAAGTTTACGATTGAAAACCAAAGCGGTGCAAGGATGCAGGAACGGTTGAGAACCTTAGTGTGACCTCGCTTTGCTCATGAGCCGGTTCTGTCGCGCAGTGTTCATGAAGATGATCGTGAAGTGTGCTCAGTGCTTGCACTGATCTGCCAAGGCTAGGTTACGGAGTTTTTACTTTTCAGGGTTTTATAAAGCTTAACCAGTTACCATCACTATCTTGCCATTTAGGATACAGACAGCCAGCTTGAGGCTCAAAATACGTTGCGAAGTGTTGTGGTTCACTTTACACAGACACAACGCCTACATAGCAACTGTTCAAAAGCAGAGCCGCGTTGCACTCTAAAAATTTCAAACATATCACATGACATGCTTCAGGCTGTTCTCCGACAATGACAAATGTAGATAAATGTCACGATTTTTGATACTAGAACAATTTTTTGACAGCTATTCACATCGAGTGCATTTTTGAGATGCCCTTGAATTGCCAGACTTATTTTGATGTACATGACCGTGATTATTGCTGTGTTTTTTTTATTTCTGTGCTGTCTCATTGCATTCGATAGCACCATTAAATGCAAATATTTCAAGTGCGGTTTCTGGGTTGGGCTGCGTCTGAGCAATGTTCCCTTATCGAGCGTTCGCAAGGCACTGCCACAGGCATCTTCAGGGGTGTGCCACTCGCAGTTCAACCGGTGAAGCCGCCCTTGGATGACGTGGCTGTGAGAAAAACAATATACTCGTTAAACACGCATGCACATTCGTCTCCGATACAACTGTAAAAATAACAAGAGCGTTAATTAAAACTGTTGGTTGGTTGAAGTCGGGTCAGTGATGGATGATGATGTCAATCCGCTGATGGGTAATGACCTCCCCGCAAGCCGTGAGGGTTGTGGCGATAATTTGACCATACTTCACCACGCTGGCCACTGCGGGTTTGGTGAAAGGCGGCATAATGATCGACGTAGGAACATATTGCAGTACAATCTTAATTTGGAGCTTTCGTGACTGCAGGGATTACTCTTTGGTTCTTTCGGTAAAGTCACGTATAAAGATAAAATATAAATTAAATAATAGCATTAGACGTTTCTATTACACAATCAATTATCATCAGGTATAAAAGAAATAGCAACAAAAATCTAACCAGAAAACTATAGACAGACATATAAGCAGACATATATCACAAAGATACACATAAGAGAACACTTATCGGCACAAAGAGAGAGATCGTCTCTGTGACGAGGCCTTAAATAGAGAGAGGGGCGGGGCGGAGAGAGGGAGGGGCAAAGAAAAAATTAGGATGTCAATGGGTAGGACAACGGGAGAGAGACACACTAAAATTGATTAATCAACCAGGCTATGCGTTAATTGTGTGTTGACCGACTCTCTGTGTTGCATTACATTACATTTCGATATTTTGCTAGGTTATTTATTTTAGTGTGTCTCTCTCCCGTTCTCCTAATTTTCAAGCTTGCGTACCGTACCACGCGTTGTCTACCATTGACATGCTAATTTATTCTTTGCCCCTCCCTCTCTCCGCCCCGCCCCCTCTCTCTATTTAAGGCCTCGTCACAAGACGATCTCTCTCTTTGTGCCGATGCGTGTTCTTTCTCTGTGTATCTTTGTGATATCTGTCTGCTTATATGTCTGTCTATAGTTTTCTGGTTAGATTTTTGCTGCGATTTCTTTTATACCTAATGATGATTGTTTGTGTTGCAATCGAAACGTCGTAGTATGCTATTATTTAATTTATTATTTTATCTTTATACGTGACTTTACCAAAAGAACCAAAGAGTATATTGCAGTACAGTACAACAACGGTTGTGTGAGCAGTCTCCGCTGCCCAATGACGTTTCCCAGCTTGGCGGCAGCAGAGCCACCTCGTGCAGACGGAGGAAGCGTTACAGGCGGCTTCACGAACACCGATATCTCGACCTGGCCCTCCTACCGCAAGGCCTCGAGCCTGGTGGTGCAGCACGAGGAAGGCGATGCTGCCTCGTGTTTAATCTGCACCGGGTGCTCCACCGCCAGCACTTATTCTCTAGCAATTNAGTTTTTATTCGAATGATTTTATTTTTGTTCTTTCGAGGCGAATGTCGAGTTTTATATTGGAATCCACGGTGGCTAGGTGGATGTTAACCACCTCGCTCGTATGAAGTACGTCGTGACCCCTGACCCTGCTGGATATTTGCAGTTTGCGTGTCTCTCTCTCCCCATGGTCGTGTCAATTTTTCTCCAGGTCCTCGGGGTTTTCCTCCACATTTAGAATAAACAACACGCGTTTTGAGGATTTGGCTGCTGCAAAAAAAAATGCCACGTGATAAGCCACGTCGCTTCTGAAAAAGAGCTGTATAGCTCAGTGGGCCTTACCTGGTAAATTAAAACATAGTTTAGTTTAGATGAATTATTTGAACATCTACAGTGCACATTGTTTCTAGCTGAGCCATGTGTTGCACGTTTAAACTATCACACAAATCACACAAGCTTCAGGGGCTGTTCAAGGACAACGCAAAATTATAAATATGGCGTCAAAGTTAATCGAGACACTCTACAAACGCAGACATTAACCATTCAGATGGCGTGACATTTCAAAAGGTCTCTCTGACATTTTTTGAGATGCCGTAAAATTGGCAGACTCTTTTTTAGTATACTGGGTTGTGCCTCTTTGCTGTGTTTTTATTATCTGCGCTGTGTGACTGCATTCGAGAGATATGCAGTAATAGTCATTTATAGCGCTATGACCTGTCAAAACTTCAAGTGCGGTTTTCTGGTTGGTCTGAATGCTGAGAAATGTTCCCCTCTCGAGTGTCCGCAAGGCGCTGCCTCAGGCACCTTCAGGGAGCGCCACTCGCAGCTCGACCGGTGTCGCCGCCCTTGGACGACACGCGGCTGTGAGTCGACGAACAATGGCGCGTTAAACATGCACACACATTTGTCTGTGATAAGACTGTTACNAAAAAATAACAAGAGCATAAATTAACAATGCGGGCGTTGAAGTTGCGCGAGCAGTGAACGATGTTAGCCTTGGCAAGACGTTGATCTTAGGTAGCCCGATTGGCCGTGCAATGCACGAACCACTGCACCACTGCTCCACCCCGCAGGTTGGAAATTTACATGCAATAATCGGGATTGGGAATTTCGTAATCTTTCAATTGTAAATATGTCGACGTGAAGGTTTTCAAGTAATGGGGTAATGTTGTTTAAGTTGTACGCAATACAACATCGAGTTGCTCGATATACATGCACTCGATCGCAGTGAACAAAGCAGTAGAGTTCACTTAAAGGTGCTGAGGACGAGTACACGTGCCTCAGCTTTGCCTACATTATATCAATACACCGAGCACAATTTGACATCAAAGACGATCTTCTGGACAGCACATTCACAAAATGTAATAATAATTCGTAGTTTGAGTATCACACGGCGGTCCAGCAACTTCAGAAGGTCTTTGTGCTGTTCGCCTGTTGGCGTTGAGGCACGGCGTTAAAAAGGCCGTCTCTGGTGTGTACCAATCACTTTGAAGACAATGCATCATATTATCAGAGCCATGTTTGTTTGCATTTTCACCAGTATCGTGTGTGCAAAAGGTTTCCATTTGGTGTTTGAAAATCGTAACACAACTCCTATTTTATTACTGCCAGAAAGAGTAAAACATATACTGTATAATAGTGTATAGTGGAGTGTACAGTGCAGTGTATAGTGTACTGTATAGTGTATTGTATAGTGCAGTGTATAGTGAAGTATACAGTGCACTGTATAGTGGAGTGTATAATTAATTGTATAGTGGAGTGTATAATGTACTGTATAGTGGCGTGTACAGTGGAGTGTGCTGTATATTGGAGTGTCTATTGGAGTGTACAGTGCACTGTGTTGTACTGTATAGTGGAAGTTATAGTGGAGTGGAGTGTATAGTCGAGTGTAGAGTGTAGTGTGGAGTGTATAGTGTCTCGGCCTCGCTGTGCGCAGCGTTGCACCATTATCCGAGTAGTAACCTCACATTCAATAAACTTTCAGGGCCAGGGTAAACATCAGACTCCAACGTATTTAATTAATAGAAGGAGGTAAAACTGCTGGAAAAACACAGCACAAAATGCAGCATATGTTAATACTTGTAATACCAATACAATTAATGAACACTGCAGCATCATAACATTGTCTTAGATAACATGAAACTCAACAATAGGTCCTGGATGGACCAGGCACCTACATTAGCAATGAATAGCTACACAACAAGAGAATGAACTATTGTGTTAAATAAGGTCACTTCGTGTACTCACCATACTGCAGCCTAAATGTACAGTGCTGCATAAAACACTGAACTGGGAATGAAATACTTCTTCATCCTTGCTCTCAAGATCGCATTAAAGTTACATGGGCACAAGTCTGGCTCGACTTATCAAACTACAAATAACATTCACAAAAATGCATGTAACAGGCTTCATTGTTAACTAGGCCTCATATTCATCATAATTTAACAGCATTATAAGGGAATTTACAGCATTATAACGGAATTCTAACATTATAACAGCATTCCCAGTATTATAAGAACATAAACGAACTTACAGAGAATGCTTCTTAAAGTCCCACAATGAACAGATGCACGTCTTCACTGGACGCTATACTTGTTCCTCAATTTTGTACTCTGTGTAATGGCTGACACCTTCCTCGTGGCTTAGAGAACCTTACATCGGAACTTCCTGGTCACATAACCAAACTCAACACCATATCAGGAAGTTCCTGCATAAACACGCACCAATATCTGCCGTGGGTTAGAACATTTAGTATATCAGTAAGTGAGCGAGTGAGTGATTAGATAGGTGAGTGAGTAGGTAGGTGAGTGTGAGGCTGAGTATCTATATCACCCTTTATCCCCCATGCCCAGTCATGGCCGTCTACCCTGCAGGCTTGATCTATTTTCTGCTTTCCATACGCGTGGTGCATTAGTGGCGGGACCCTACGGATGCAATTCGCAACTTTATAAGTATAAATTATCGTTGCTGTTGTCATATGCACACGATATGCAGTAAGCGGTATCCCTAGAATGTACAAAGCATCTTTTATTTGAGGAAAAAAATATTAAATGATAAATATCCAGAAGAAAATATTTCACCTTCATGTTTTGAGTTTAATTTTGACACTCGCATGACAAAACTTCTGCCTTTTAAAAAGCAAAAAATTCTGGATCCTTTATATATTTGTTTGTTATCTAATCTTTTTTCTTGTTCTAATATTGTTCCATAGCGACTCGCCAACACCTTCCTACGAGGTGGACCATTCAGCAATGGCTCTTACAAACAAGTTGCCAATAATGAAACTAATACAGAGACTTCTCTGCTTACAAACGAGTGAGGTTTCCAGAGGTCTGTTCGTAAGTCGATTTGTTCGTAAGCCAACTTTACTCCAGTCGATTCCAAACATGTTGTACGGCGTGTGGACTAAACATGGGGGAACGGCTTTAAAAGTTGTATAATCTCTTTTGTATAATCTCCTGTAGATGTACCATATTGTCAGGTTTATTGAAAGAGTAATCATTATAAGATATATGTTTTCAGTCAGATGAGTCAAGGTCAAAGTGCCATGTTGGCTAGGTGATGTAAACTACCTCGCCTGGTATACAGGAGGTCGTGGATTTGATCCCGACCTTGACACCTGCTGTATATTTGGTGTTTACATGTTCTCTTTCCCCGTGGTCGCGTGGATTTTCCTCTGGATTCCTCCAGTTTTTCTTTCCATATTTGGAATCAACACACGCTGAGAGCATTTGGCTGCTGTGAATGTCCACATAATAAGCCACTTCGTTGGGCTATCATATATGGCCAGGTCGCTTCTGAAAAAGAGCTATACAGTATAACCCAGTAGACCTTATCTGGTAAAATAAGTAAGTCATTTGCAGTGTCGTTTTTGGAATTTGGAAAATGACATTCGCGCACTACCCTTGTGAATGACAACCGAGGATGGTGAGCGTCGACTTTGCAGTAGACAGAGCAGTGACGGTGACAGCACCCGCAGTTGTGGAACCTCTGAAAATAAATGGCAATCACTGCCACAAGGCCACCTCACTGCCCCAAAACGTGGGTCAATCGATCTTTATTCTACTTGGCAATATCGCCCTCACTAAAGTTAGAATCGGCGCATGTTACAGCAAGAAGGAGACGGTACTTGGTGAATACAAAAACAAGAATTGAAAAAAAACCTGTCACGACCTCAGCGGCTAACACCGAATTGGCAAAATTAATTAAAACCATATTCAATTAATATATAGCATGAAAAATATATACATCATAAATAAATAAATGTACAGAAACAGTTAAAAACAATCAAATTGGGTGCAAGTGGTGGGCGAGTTGTCTTTGTAGGAACGACATTTTCTATCATTGAGTGATTTTGTGCTTCCTAACAGATAAAATTTGATTTGGCGCAAGCTGAGCTGAAGTTGTTTTTGGCCCCTATGCAAGTTGACCACGCGTTGTACAACTGTAGTGCTGACAAATGAAGACACTCACTACGTGGTTGGAGGCAACTCGTTTATTAACACATCCTTATGTTGTAAATGTCGGGTTATGAAATTTTGATAAAAATAATAAAAATTAAATGAAGATTAAAAAACGAGCAAATTTAGGAAAGTATGCTAATTTATATATTATGCGCATAAATTATGATAATCGTATATAATCGTTTCGTTTTATGCAAATCCGTGCGATTATGTTGATTGGGCAGTTATGATAATTGGCTTAGCTTCGCTGCCCAGATTCGTATCAATCGGGATAAAACAATTATTCTCGCTTAAACATGTATTGGTTATATCTTAGTGTGTTATGTTATGTTAGGTCTCCAAATTCATATCTCAACGCAGGATACAGTTCTTAAGCAATTTTAATTCTGAACAAAAACATGACACTCTAATATGCGAACTCTCATGCTTGGAATTCTCCACGGTACCATCGGGGAATTTTCTTTCCGCGAGCAGTATAGATAACCATCAAGGATTTCGTTGTTTCACTTTGGCAACCGCACATATCATTAATTCCAACGCGTAACGAGCATAGACGACGATAGGGAGAGTTCTTAAAACAGGCATGCAACGATATTCATATGAAAGGCAATAAGCAAATTATTATATCCCGAAGGCAAAGTATATATTAATTCATTGTCAAGATTATGCAATGAACGAAAACGAATGACTAAAATACTTCTAACAATCGTATTCATGTAACTCGATGGGCAGCAACTGCTTTTCACGATCAGTTGATATTTAACGCACCACCTTAGAATGGCGAACATTTCCGAAACACAAAGAAAACTTTTTGGAACAATCTTATTCGTCCCGATATGCGTGTTGTGTGCATGTGTCTTCTTTGATCAATTCTTCGCGTAAAGTAGACGCCGAGGTTGGGAATTCCTTTTACCAAAATTTAGTTTGTTCCCTGCGGAGCAGTGAGTGTGTGAGGGTGGGCGTGTCATACGAACGGCTACGGAGAATTTCCCTCTCGCTCGGGCGTGGCTGCAGTGAGCCGCCGGCTTTCTTTCTCCGCAGCTAGATGAGCTGTTGTCGTCCCGATGTTGTCCTTGAAGAGGCTCGGTCGCTCGAAGCTCGGTGACGCCCGGTGCTTGGTGCTGCTCGTTCACTCGTACGATGGTGGGCTGGCTTCCGTGCTCTATGGCCGTTTGCAGCTGTTTGTCCGCAGCTGGATGACGAGTCGGCACGATGCTCGCCGTCGTGGTGCGCGATGATTCCGTCGTCGGATAGCGCGCGCAGCTCATCGGCTGCTGGATGTCTTGGTTCCCAGCGGGTGCTGGTCGATGTGTGTGTGTATTAAACACACGGCGCATTCTATGGCGCTCTCCTCTTTCTCACGGGTGGCCGGTCAGGCTTTTTCCACTGCCCCATTCTCTCTCCTTGCTTTCGCCTTTGGCGTGCACCCGCTGGTGCCTCTCCCGCCCTCACTTCAGGGCTGCGCTGGCTCAGGTTCTTTCACGAGAGTTATAGCTGGAATTTCGCAAGCTTCACTCGCACTTAATGACACATCGTCACTGCGTTCTGCGAGAAACGGCACCCATGGTCGGTGTCCGGTGCCTGCTCCCTCGCGGCGGCACCGCAAGCCTGAGCAAGGCTGAAACCAGACTGAACTGCGTGATGTGCGTTTGTGCTTAAACCAAAAACGTGAAACCCCCTCCCCTCTCTGCGCGTCTCTTGCGAAAAAAAAGACAGATGCCCTCCGTGGCCTTCCCCGCGGCCTCTCCCCGCGCTCCCTCTGAGTGCTTGTCATCTCGAGACCCCTTCATACGTATTTATGGCTGGCATGTTTGTGCCGAACCGTTGGAAGACAAAGGTGGCCGGGGAGGCTTTGGTTCTATGGGATACATATTATGTGGTCCTGTGTGTTAGATTTATTCTTGTATCTCTTATGAGTTACCCCCGGTCTTAATATATCGTGGTTATTATTCGGTTCATGTTTAATCAATATTCGTAATGCTCCTCGTTATGTCATTATTTAGGGGTTTGCCAAGATTCGTTATGAGTCTGTCTCCAGGGATTCTTGTTTTATTTTGAGTTATATTTCGATGCTGGGGAATAGTTTTAGTTTGGACTTAAGTTTTTCGTGATGGTAGGGCTCATGTATTTGGTTAATTTGGTGAGGTTACATAGATAGAAAGATACAATATAAAATAATATATATGTTGTGAATACGAGTAAAATAATGGAATTAATAATAAAGCAACTATTGTAGACTGCAGTCTTATCATGTTGATTTGTTCTTTTTGCTGGGTTTCAAACTTTTACCGTTAAAGAAAACGCGAGTTGTAACGTTGTTTGTCTCTGCTCTGAGCGTGTGTTTTTCTCTGGCCCCGCATATTTTGCGAATTTCCAAATGTTTGGGAAGGTCGGGTCATAGGCCCTTTGTCAATCTGGATATTTCCAGATAGTCTCTAACCTTCTTTGCCCTGAAGTTTTTTGTTTAATGGAATTTTACGACCTCCAGATGCTTGGTGTGGCTTGTGAGGGGTAGAGTTGAGAGTTTTGGGAGTATCTGTTATATATATCCTATTATTAATCAAACTATTTTTGGCCGAATTATTCTTAATATGAATTTGGAAAAAGGGGCATAAATACAACACTTATATAGGGACTTTTACAGAACTGGTTCTATAATTGGTGTAGACGTATCTATCACCATGTAACCCTCTATACACGAGGCTATTGGTGATTCCCGACCTGACGACGTAACCCGACCACCGAGCGTTACCACTAAATCGACCTTTGACTCTCTCTGCACTTCCCTTTAATTCTCTCCCACGTGGCCTTGCCCCACCATCTGGCTGCGCCCTTCTTCTGGCACTTCCCCAAAGGCTCGCTCCCTTAACTACCCGAATGATGCCCCCTAGGGCCGTTCGTGTGCTGTACCCATGTGGGTGGCAACATCACTCTAACCCCCTAGTGGCGGACATACCGTCATTACACTACCAACCCCCCCCCCCTTTTACAAAAGACAGCCGACTACGGCTGTAACCAACCTCCAATAACAACATGAAAAGTGACCGAACATAACCCTGCGGCACTAAGACTTGTCCCTCAAGTGAACATTAATGTCACTTTAAGCAGCTCGTTTTAGAGCGGGTCCTCATCGCTGGGCCTCCAGGGACCGGTGGAAGTGGTCCTGACGGTTTTTGCCTCTCCGGAGGAGGAGAATGAGAAGACGTTGGAGGAAGTCCGCCCCTTGCATGTGAAACCAGTCGCTCCACGGTCCCTAAGCGCTAGGATCCTGTGAGCAGATAGTCAGTAGAAGCCTGAGGAACAACGTCCGCTAGTCCTTGGCGTGGCTCACCGGGTGTACCTGACACGCAGCCCTTGATTAGTGGAGATGACACGACACTGTCAGGCGTATAAAAATGGTTTCAGTCATGACGCATGCATGAACCAGGGCCTGCGACTGTTTTAATGCTGTGGGGTCACACGAAATAGATTGTTCCAAGACGGAGGTACTCTGCAGACCTACCGGCTACCTTCACAGATTTGTTCATGAAGCAATCCAGATAAATAAACACAGACACAATTTCAACCGAGATGATGGGTACAAACTGAGCAATCATTGGAAGGACGTTATTAACCAGGTAAAGTCTTAACTGTGATGTTTCCATCCTGCCTGCCTATATGTCAGCTGTTATTTCATGCTATTCTCTCACTTTAACATAGCCACTTCCGTACCCAGTTACATGCTAATTTCTCACATTAACATCACTAGACCCAGCCACTCTTTATAACCCTTGGGCTACACCCATTTCAAACCTTTAAAACAGTCTGCATCAGCAGCAGGCCGTGCTTTCCCACCTGATGACGGACGCTTGTGTTGTGCCCGAAACGTCGTGATTTATTTTATTTTATTGGTAGTACATGTTATGTATATCGGTTATTGTAAAATTTCAATCACAATTCCTATGATCACTCTTAAAAAAAAATATAGCTTTATTTTGTGATTTCGAAAAGGAGTTTGGTTTAGCCATATTTGTTTGTTGTAGTACAGAGTTAAACTGATAACGTTTATCAAAATTGTCTTATGGTTGTTATTGATTTTTGCACACCGCATTGATATACGGTGCTTTTTCTGGAAAATGTTTTGCTGTTTTTGCTGTTTTTTTCTGGTTGTGCATAGTCACTTTAAGATGTTTCTCGTTCATGTTTTTGTTAATGGCGGTTGCACCCGATTCATGAGCCGAGTGGCTCACAGGCTATACCAAATAAATGAAATGAAATGTTTTCCTTCCTCCACTCGATTAGCACGGTTGGCTACGTACGATGTGAAATAAGTTAAACACATACATATATACACGTCTCATATTTACATTGATTGTGGCAGCTCTTGAAATATTGAGGGTGTTTTTTTTACCGAATTCGAAAACATGGCTCTTCTTGTCATTTTGGTTTCCCGGGTCTCTCGTGGCAGCTTGAGAGTTGAGGAGGGCCAAGCCACTAACGACAAAACATGCCCAAATCTGCCGGCCGGGTCGTCCTTTAAAAAAGCTTCGAAGCTCAGTGGGCTCTCGTCAGGGAAGTAAACTTCGATTCTATTATTTTTAAGTGTGTGTGAGAGTGGTTTGGTGGGAGGGTGGATAAGTGAGTGTGTGTGTTAGTGGGAGTGAGTGAGTGTGTAATTGTAGTGGTTATCTCGCTGCGCTACGAACCTGGAGACCCGAGTTCGATTCCAACACCAGAGACGATTATCTGAACTGGTCCTGGGCCTCCGCTAGGTCAGCTAAGCCTCAAGTGAGTACCTGGTGTGGTGTGTAAAACATCACCACTAGGGAGACAAAGCAGCGAACGTGGTGCTGTCCTACTTCTTGTGTGCCGTGCCGGCCTTCATAGTTGCTCGCTAACAGCAGTTGCCCCAACAGTCTGTTCATGATATTTCTGGGAGATCTTAATATTTGTGTAATTGTGGTATGCTTTGATGATATCTGCCGGCCGAAATGCCATTGTAAAAAAGCTTCTTAGCTCAATGGGCTCTACTCGGGGAAGTAAACTTCTGGTTCACCTGAAAAACTTGAAGAGCAGCAATCGGGCTTTGTTTAGCTGCCAAGATGTCTGTGCATCGCACCACACTGTGCCTCAACACGCTAGAGCTGGTGTGATGAGTATAGCCCGACCACTTGGGGAGGGGAGGGGGATGTAGAAAACGGATGGAGGACGCGTGTAGAATAGCCGTACATGTGAATATGAAACAATGCAGGTGCAATAGGCGGTGGGTGCGGCTGTGAATTGGTCGGAATGGGAATCCCCAATCTCGCACAAGGTGAGAGTGAGAGACGGTGACATCGCCAGCAGTGGGTGATGGAGGCAGGTAGAGTTGGTGATAGATTCACACTTCTAGTAAAAGTCTCAAGATTCCAGGATGGGTCATGGGAGTCGACAGACAAATTCCACAATGACAGTCAAGAAAATCGATGCATTTCGGTAACATATGGATATGGAATTATAGAACATGATGAGATTTCTAAAACTGTACTAACTATTTATTTCAATTCACCAGGCAATATGTTACGTGTTATGTGGCTCTTTTTCAGAAGCGACCTGCCTATCACAAATGATAGCTCAATGAAGTGGCTTATGTGGACATGTATTGCAGCCAAATATTCGAAACGTGTGATTCTATATGTGGATGGGAAAACTGAAGACCCCAGATAAAAAGCCACAGGACCTGAAGGGAGAGAGAATGAGACACATACAAACTTTCAATACAATGCAGGCGTCAGGCGAGGGAGATATCATCTCCGAGCCACCGTGGCACCAATTTATTGCTCTGTCTTACCATAGACAACAACTTGTGAGCTGAGCTGTTGAAGGATGAGTTTATCTCTCGATACATATCTTATGAACCAGCCACCACAGCTGAGCCTCACTGATTTATATTAACAACAACACTAATTTCTTGAAATGNATATATATATATTTTAAAGAGTAGATTCCTTTGAAACATTTTGTTCATGTAAAGGCTTGTACAGTAGCCGTATTCACCTTTAGGCTGCTGTTCGTGCACCTAGGGGCACGGGTTCACATTCCAGGCAGTGTCTCGCGATGTCAGTGACGACAATGATAAAAAGTATTTTACTTCCTTCTACACCGTCGCTATAAGAGAGAGGTCCTGGTTCAGCGTCTCTTAGAGACACACAGCGAGTGATCCCAGCGAAGGCATGGGTCATAGTGAGCACGACTCCTAGTGAGAATATGGAAAGAGAACTGTGCTGCTCAATCTGCCTGGAGGCGTTCATCTGCCCCTCCACGCTGAGCTGCGGACACTCGTTTGCCTGCGGTGCCTGGAGGCCGCCTGGGAGACGGCGAGCAGCTTCAGCTGCCCCAGTGCCGAGCGACCTTCCCTGTGCGACCCCAGCTGAGGAGGAACGTGGCCCTCGCCAACCTGGCGGAGCAGCTCAGAGTTGGAGACGGGATGGCCACTGCTGTCGTGTGTGACATCTGCAGTGATGGTCAAACTCCTGCAGTGCAGACCTGCATGAGATGTGAGATGTCCTTCTGTGCGATGCACTTGATGGCTCACTTGGTGAATACCAGGCTGAGAGACCACATCCTGGTTGCTCCCATCGGGAACCTGGAGGAGCGACGGTGCCGGCAGCACAGACAGGAACTCATTCTTTACTGTGAACAGGATGAGAGCCCGGTCTGCACAGTGTGCACCATCGCTGGGGAACATAGAGGGCATGAGGTCATTCCAGTGGAAAATGCACAACGACAAAACAGGTGAGATATTAATCGCTGCTGTAATCCAATATCCCTCAGTGTGACTGCAGCATTCTGTGTGTGTATTGTTCAGATAGAGAGTGTGTATTTCATCATTTAGATTTGCATATTATTAGGTAACTCCTATTGTCAGCATTGTGATGGTCAATCAAATCACACGGAAGAGGGCAATGTGGATTTTAATGAATAGCAAAGCAGGGTGTTCAATGGTTTAGTTAGAAGACCAAGCACTTCGTGACATGACTGGCAAAGATGTAAAATACACTTGCCATTATAAGATACGTACTTGTGAGTAGCATTGATGGGTGGAGACAAATGTGGACTAACGCAAGATAGTTCAAACGTGAGACGGCTTTAAAGTGCACTGACCGTGAACTTAAAAGAGGCAAATCAGAAGCCATTCCAGTGGGAGAGACAGGTCTTCAGGCACGGTTTGGCGTCTAAAATGCCACCCTGCCTCGAACATAGACGCCGTGTATTTGTATTCCGTGACAGAATAGTGGATTGTGGTTGAGCGCTGTCACAATGACGCTTGGCCAACTACAAGAGCGTTTAGCCTGCGAGGCATTTATTGGCAGGTGAAATGGGGCAAGAGAGTGCGGGACTAAGGCCACAGAGCCAGCAGACTGGGCAAGACTTGGCGTGGGCAGTTTCACGTTCACAGCGCTTAATCCTGCCAGTGTCAGGCCCTGTCAGGGGCAATCAAATGGGGGACAGCTTAAGTCAAACAGCCCAATGAAGGATATTCAAGTCAATAATCATCAACATGACTATGGATGTGTTTGTTGTTTCTGTTGTCGTTGTTGCTGCTGGTAATATTCCTCTATCGTTAGAGTGTTAATATGATTGTGTTAAAATGTACATTATTGTGTTTCCTGCTACTGACAATGTTATTCTGCGTATTCAATTATGGTTGTCGCCTGATGATGCTGGTTGTAATTTGTATTGAAGCAAAACGTCATGGTACTTGAATTGTAAATGTTGTGGGTCTACTTTCCAACACACCGGTGGTGCTGAACTAGAAACTAATTGGCACATTTTGTTTACATGACGAACCTTACTAATTGACTGAGTCGGGTTGTGGCGGGTTTAACGACACATTTCTATTTACACGACCTAACCAAAAAAATATTTTATGGATAGTATTGTTCGCCAAAGCCGACTTGTTAAAGTTAATCTGCATATATTTACTTTTAGCAATATTCTTAAAATTACTATTACCACATACACTGCATTTCTAGAAATGTTTAAACTGTGTTACGAGTGTGCAGTTGTTCCTGCTTTGGGGAGCGGTGGTGTAGTGGTTAGCATGCTGCAAACCTGTCACATGGCTCTCCCTCCCCGAGTCCTGTCCAACTTGTCCCAACACACCCGAGCAGCAGCCCCATCAGCACCAGAGCGTCTGTACCATAATACCGCTCTGGCACTCAGCTTGATTTCCTGTAAGATTTCGGATTTAAGTTTTGGTATTTACTTCACCGTCACGCAAAGTGTGTTCTGTAGATATCTCGGAGGGTTATGGTTATGGGTTTCGCAATATTCAATTGTTGAGAAAAACTGGAGAAAACACGAGCGTGTAAGTGGGGACTCCTCAATACACCTCGCTGTGATCCAGCCACCTACCTCAGACACGGCTGTTGTGTTGCCTCCTGAAGACCACAGCAGAATGTGGTAGGTTGGAAGATTCAAGGGGGATGATTATCGCTGGGCGATCCAAAAACTGGCCTGCAAGGCTCCGGGTTAAAGACATGGGCAGTTGATGATGATAATGATGGGATTACCAAACATCGCGTATTTGTCTACCCCGTGTATAGGAGGCGTTCAGACTCGAGAAACGGGGAGAGAGAAGAAGAAGACTACGCAGAATCACGGACACAGCAGCTCAAGAGTGAATACAGGCGCGTGCAGGTACAGAGAGACACACAGACACGTGCAGGTACAGAGAGACACACAGACACGTGCAGGTACAGAGAGACACACAGACGCGTGGAGGTACATAGCGACACCCAAAAACTTGCATATATAGTCAAANCCACGCAAACAATAAGAGAACTTAAACTTTGGCATAGGAGTGCCATGAATATCCTCACTAAATCTCCTTTCATGCATTTCATTACTCGACGTTCTCACAAATTAAGTCACCCGCCTCTTTGTACGGAGTTACGAGATGTGGCCGTATCGAAGTCCTATATGACGTCACATCGCACTCTGTCGTGTTGCGTTTCAACAGCGCGTCATCGTATCTCTGCGTAGGAGTCTCTGCGTGGGACAAGGCGCGGATCAGCCGAGAGTTTGAACGCCGGAGGGAGCAGCTGAAGGAGGAGGAGAGGGAGGCGCTGGAGCACCTGGAGGAGGAGGGCCGCTCCGTGCTGTCCCGCATCCAGGCGGACATCGCTCGCTACGAGAGCAGAGCACGTGACCTGGAGCAGGAGATCAACCAGCTGCTCGCCGCCCTCGCCGTGCAGGACCCGCTCTCCTTCCTGCAGGTGGCACCACCTCCATTCACTCGCCGCGGTGGCTAGATGTTAACTACCTCGCCTGCTATGTAGGAGGTTGTGGGTTCGATAACAACCCTGACGCCTGTATATTCGGAGTTTGCATCTCTCTCTTTCCCTCGTTGCGTGGATTTTTTCCCGGTTCTCCGGTTTTTCCCTCCACATTTATCAACATGCATTTAGAGTATTTTGCTGCTATAAATTTACACGTGAAGCCACTTTCTTGAGTTATCATTTGTGGCAAGGTTTCTTCTGAAAAAGCTATATAGCTGCTTACCTGGTAAGGTATAAAAATAATAGTTTAAACTCATAGCCTTGGTTTATCAGAGGGGTTATCTGCAACCAGCAGAGGCGCACCGCCCTGTGAGACGTTGACATTGTTGGCAATCTTATTTCAGTGTTTTTTTATCTGGGCGCAAGCGTGGTGTCCAGAAATAGACGCGCGTTTGCTTCCGTGTGACACTCAGACCTGGACTTGTCCAGTACAACATCGCCATCTACCTCGCCTGCTATGCAGGAGGTCGTGGGTTTGACCCCGACCCTGACGATACCTGCTGCAAATTTAGACTTTGCATTTTTCAATTCTCTCTCTCCCATGGTCCCATACATTTTCTCTGGCTCCTCTGATTTTTCTTCCACATTTATAATGAACATCACACATTCAGTGTATTAGGCAAATACCTTCAATTTCCACCTGATGAGCCACTTTGTTGAGCTGTCGATTGTGATAGCCAGGTTGCTTCTGAAAAAAAGCGACATAGCTCAGTGGGCTTTCCTGGTAAAAAAATATTAAAGTTAAGTTATTCAGAGTTAAACACACGAGTTGTTGTTGACGTTATTAAACCACTCGCGTAGGTGCTGGACTAGACCTGTAAAGAGTGGTTTTGTCTTTTTTAGACGTCCGTCCGTGTTCAGTTAAACTAACCCTGTTTTTCACCATTCTCAGTGAGCATGTATTTGTTAATTCACTGATGTCGCACTCCACTCTAAATAGCAGGTGACTGTGTGGAGGTGGGGCATCTGTTTATGATGTCAATGTTAATGTGAAATGCGGGTTTGTGTTTTCAGGATCCCTACATGAGAGTCTCAGGTCAGTACACCCAGACTTAAAAGCTCTGGCTGCCACCTGGTGGACAAATCAGCAGACGGTCGTGATGTGATTCCTAATAAAGTCAATTGTATGCAGTTTTATCCCATATGGTCAATTGTATCCCATACAGGTAGTCTTCGGGTTACGCACGTAATTTGTTCCTGAGACTCATTCGTAAGTCGAACGGTTCGTAAGTCGAAAAACAATGCACCAATTTAAATGCCGACATGGTTATAAAATGTGTTATGGTTCAATAAAGAGGGAAGCATTGTTAAGCTCATAATAAAGAAGAAATGTTGTACATTTGCATCTAACAATNTAAAATAATACTGTATAGTAAATTAAACTAAATAAAATAACTAAATAGAAAACAAAATTTATGTTCACTTACATTGATGCTGGCCTGTAGTCGGAAGGGGGCAATTCGTCACCACAACAAACGGGGACGCATGCACACACAAAGACAAAGAAACCCTAACGACAACAATCCCCCGTATTGCCTTAACAGGCTGTTTGGGGCAAATTCTCTCAGCGAGCAGCGCCTTAGATGGCCGCCACTGTGGCACACGAGGGGTGGGTGGCCAGCGTCACGGCCCGATGCTTTAGTCTCCCCGGTGGCGATGTTCACACACACACAGCTCCTGGTGTTGCCGTGAGCAGAATCGAACTCGGTCGCCGTTTTCGTAGCGCAGCACTCACCGCTACACTACCGCTCCCACACCAATACCAATACTGCCATTTGCAACTAAGTGTTGGTGAGGTCACCACGGCGCCTGTACCAGGCCAGGTGCACTTTGAGGCCACATGAAATGTCGAAGGCTCGCTGACAGGAGGTCTCGGGACAGACCAGGGGCTTTGAGTTGGCTTTGACTAATTACTGGTAGATGACCAGTTGTACCCCCACTTTCACACACACGTCACACGTAAACACTCCCAGCACGAGGCGACATTACATCTTGCGAGGATCGCTCCTCTGAATAAAATAGTTCTGATGTTCTGTTTGCAACTGTGATTTTGAAGCTGGTTTGTAAGTACGGGCGTTCGTAAGTTGAGGGCTGCTTATTGTCCATTTGTAGAGACATCTCATGCTGTGTGTGTAGAGTGACATGGACCCTCATTAGACTCTGCATGTGCCCCGGGCTATGAGTGCAGATGGAGCTCCGTCTCTCAGGAGACTCAGGATGACCCAGCCGCTGTCTCCAGCCGCCTGAACCTCGCAAAAGTAATCTCAGTGGGAGGGATCCGAACTAATCTCCTGGCTGATGTTGTAAGTCTCTCTGCTTCACTCATAGCTGCAGCCCCATTTGCTACAAACACAAGATCAGCACCACGAGGCGGGCGTATGTCGTGCGTAAACCAGGCGAGAGTGCACAGGCACTTGCCAATTGGGAGGGGGAGACGTGAGGTGGATCAGCGATAAACGCGGTCACCGAGGTGATAACAAAGAGAGCCTCAGTGTATCAAGAGGTACATCACGCAGCGGGCAAAGTGTTCATAGAGAGCAGCATGGTGGCTGTCTAAGCCAGGGTCGGTAGCCAAAATAACAATAAGAGAATTTGTTTGATTCCAGTATATAAAAAGACAACTCTATGTTTCAAAAGCCACCACAATGCATGAGGTGAACAAGAGGCGGTGGTGACCTTGATAAATAACATCACAAAGCGGTCCCTTAAGGAGAGCCGTAGGTTACAGACCTCTGTCTAGGGAGATCAATCACTGTGCATTGTCTCTGCGTTTAATGTCGACAATGGTGACCGAAGGGCACCCTCAGGCGGGCACCCATTCTGTCACGCGGGTGGAGTGGGGAGCGGAGGAGGGTGACGGTGCTGGCTGCCGAGTTGGACTCAGGGCTGATGTGAGCCGAACACGTTGTGCCCAGCAGTTTCTAAACAAGGTATGTTATATGAATAGACCCTTTTGAGTTAAGATGTTCACCAAACTGAAATTTTTGCAAGGAATCATTGCAAAACGTGCACTTTGGTGAACATGCAAACAACTGTTTTATTGCCAGAAAGGGTGAAACCTATTCTTATATTTTGATACTGGCAAGGGAGGTCCCATGAAGGAGAGCGATTATTGTAGGGGCACAACTCTCGCAGAGCAGAGTGTGTGGAATCAGGGAGGACTGGGATTAAACAACTGAGATATAAAGAAGGGCGGGGTAGAGACTAAACGCATTAGAATATTCATCACCCAGGCAGCCTTCACCACCAGTAATTATTATCACCTTGCCGATTCAAGACGTGCATTATTGGGCTATTTATCACTACCTCGCCAGACTTAGAGAAGGGCGACGGTGCGATTCCTACCTCGCCAACCCTGTATATTCGGAGTCTGCATCTCTCTCTCTCCTCGTGTGGTGGCGTGAGTTTTTCTCTGGGTCCTCCGGCTTTTCCTTTTACATTTAGAATCAACATCACACGTTTAGAGCATGATAAGCCATTTCGTTGAGCTGCCATTTGTGGCCAGGACACTGAGAAAAAATGAACAACGAAATAGCTCAGTGGGCCTTACCTGGTAAAATAAAAAGATTTAACAGTTTTTTTAAATTAATTTATAAAAGGATGCCCAGAGACCCACACTGCAGCAGAGCTGTAAGGAGCAGTAGGAGTGACTAGACTCGTGTAGTCACACACCAAGATGGTGAAGTGCATGCTCCAGTACAAGCACTGTTGTTTACACCACGGTGGCGATGTAGATGTTAACTACCTCGCCTGCTACACAGAATGTGGTCGGCTCAATCCCCATCCGAATGCCTGCTGTCTATTTGAAGTCTGCATGTTCTCTCCGTGGTTGACTGGATATTTATCCTGGTCCACGAGGTTTTCGTCCACATTTAGAAAAATGTGTTTAGAGTTAGTAATTGTGTACGTGTACTAGTAATGTATGTGTACACAAATACGAATGAATGCTAATATGTGTACACCACTAATAACGAATGTTAGTATGTGTACACAGATACTGAAGAATATAAGTATGTCTACACTAATACTAACTAATATTAGTATATGTGCACTAATACTAACGAACATTAGTATGTTTACACTAACACTAACGAATATTAGTAGTGTACACTAATACTAACTAATTAGTATGTGTACACTAATACTAAATAATATTAGTATGTGTACACTAATACTAATGAATATTAGTAAATGTACACTAATACTAACGAATATTAGTATATGTACAATAATACTAACTAAAATTAGTTTGTGTACACTAATGCTAACTAATTAGTATGTGTACACTAATACTAACTAATATTAGTATGTGTACACTAATACTAACGAATATTAGTTTGTGTACACTAATACTAACTAATATAGTTAAGTACACTAAACTAACGAATATTAGTTTGTGTACACTAATACTAACTAATATTAGTATGTGTACACTAATACTAATATTAGTATATGTACACTAATACTAACGAATATTAGTATGTGTACACTAATACTAACAAATATTAGTATATGTACACTAATACTAACTAATATTAGTATGTGTACACTAATACTAACAATATTAGTATATGTACACTAATACTAACTAATATTAGTATGTGTACACTAATACTAACAATATTAGTATGTTCCTAATACTAACGNATATAGTTGTGTAACTAATACAATATTTATGTGTACACTAATACTAACTAATATTAGTATATGTACACAATACTACATATTAGATGGTACACTTACTAACGAATATTAGTATATGTACTAATACTAACAAATTAGTTGTGTACACTAATACTAACTAATATTAGTGTGTACACTAATACTAACTAATATTAGTGTGTGTACACTAATACTAACGAATATTAGTGTGTGTACATAATACTAACTAATATTAGTATGTATACTAATATAAATAATATTAGTATATGTACACTAATACTAATATTAGTATGTGTACACTAATGCTAACTAATATTAGTATGTGTACACTAATATTAACTAACATTAGTATGTACACTAATACNAACTAATATTAGTATGTGTACACTAATACGAACTAATATTAGTATGTGTACACTAATACTAACTAATATTAGTATGTATACACTAATACTAACTAATATTAGTATGTATACACTAATACTAACGAATATTAGTATGTGTACACTAATACTAACTAATATTAGTGTGTACACTAATACTAACTAATATTAGTATGTGTACACTAATACTAACGAATATTAGTATGTGTACACTGATAATAACGAATATTAGTATGTGTACACTAATGCTAACTAATATTAGTATGTGTACACTAATGCTAACTAATATTAGTATGTGTACACTAATACTAACTAATATTAGTATGTGTACACTAATACTAACTAATATTAGTATGTATACACTAATACTAACTAATATTAGTATGTGTACACTAATACTAACTAGAATTAGTATGTGTACACTAATACTAACTAATATTAGTATGCGTATATTAATACTAACTAATATTAGTTGTGTACACTAATACTAAATAATATTAGTGTGTGTACACTAATACTAACGAATATTAGTATGTGTACCTAATCCTAACGAATATTAGTATGTGTACACTAATACTAACTATATTAGTATGTGTACATAATACTAACTAGAATTAGTATGTGTACACTAATACTAACTAATATTAGTATGTGTACACTAATACTAACTAATATTAGTTGTGTACACTAATACTAAATAATATTAGTGTGTGTACACTAATACTAACGAATATTAGTATGTGTACACTAATACTAACGAATATTAGTATGTGTACACTAATGCTAACTAATATTAGTATGTGTACACTAATATTAACTAATATTAGTATGTGTACACTAATACTAACTAATATTAGTATGTGTACAATAATACTAACTAATATTAGTATGTGTACACTAATACTAACGAATATTAGTATGTGTACACTAATACTAACTAATATTAGTGTGTGTACACTAATACTAATGAATATTAGTATGTGTACACTAATACTAACTAATATTAGTGTGTGTACACTAATACTAACTAATATTATTATATGTACACTAATACTAACGAATATTAGTATATGTACACTAATACTAACGAATATTAGTATGTGTACACTAATACTAACTAATATTAGTGTGTATACATTAATACTAATATTAGTATGTCTACACTAATACTAACGAATATTAGTGTGTACACTAATACTAACTAATATTAGTATGTGTAACTAATACTAACAATATTAGTATGTGTACACTAATGCTAACTAATATTAGTATGTGTACACTAGTACAAACTTATATTAGTATGTGTACACTAATACTAACTAATATTAGTATGTGTACACTAATACTAACTAATATTAGTATGTGTACACTAATACTAACTAATATTAGTATGTGTACACTAATACTAACTAATATTAGTATGTATACACTAATACTAACTAATATTAGTATGTGTACACTAATACTAACTAGAATTAGTATGTGTACACTAATACTAACTAATATTAGTAGGTGTACATTAATACTAACTAATATTAGTTGTGTACACTAATACTAAATAATATTAGTGTGTGTACACTAATACTAACGAATATTAGTATGTGTACCTAATCTAACGAATATTAGTATGTGTACACTAATACTAACTAATATTAGTATGTGTACACTAATACTAACTAGAATTAGTATGTGTACACTAATACTAACTAATATTAGTATGTGTACACTAATACTAACTAATATTAGTTGTGTACACTAATACTAAATAATATTAGTGTGTGTACACTAATACTAACGAATATTAGTGTGTGTACACTAATACTAACGAATATTAGTATGTGTACACTAATGCTAACTAATATTAGTATGTGTACACTAATATTAACTAATATTAGTATGTGTACACTTATACAACTAATATTAGTATGTGTACACTAATACTAACTAATATTAGTATGTGTACACGAATACTAACTAATATTAGTGTGTGTACACTAATACTAATGAATATTAGTATGTGTACACAATACTAACTAATATTAGTGTGTGTACACTAATACTAACTAATATTATTATATGTACCTAATACTAATGAATATTAGTATATGTACACTAATACTAACGAATATTAGTATGTGTACACTAATATTAACTAACATTAGTATGTGTACACTAATACAAACTAATATTAGTATGTGTACACTAATACTAACTAATATTAGTATGTGTACAGTAATACTAACTAATATTAGTATGTGTACACTAATACTAACTAATATTAGTATCTGTACACTAATGCTAACTAATATTAGTATGTGTACACTAATATTAACTAATATTAGTATGTGTACACTTATACAAACTAATATTAGTATGTGTACACTAATACTAACTAATATTAGTATGTGTACACTAATACTAACTAATATTAGTATGTGTACACTAATACTAACGAATATTAGTATGTGTACACTAATACTAACTAATATTAGTGTGTGTACACTAATACTAATGAATATTAGTATGTGTACACAAATACTAACTAATATTAGTGTGTGTACACTAATACTAACTAATATTATTATATGTACCCTAATACTAATGAATATTAGTATATGTACACTAATACTAACGAATATTAGTATGTGTACACTAATATAACTACATTAGTATGTGTACACCAATACAAACTAATATTAGTATGTGTACACTAATACTAACTAATATTAGTATGTGTACAGTAATACTAACTAATATTAGTATGTGTACACTAATACTAACTAATATTAGTATCTGTACACTAATGCTAACTAATATTAGTATGTATACACTAATACTAACTAATATTAGTATGCGTACACTAATACTAACGAATATTAGTATGTGTACACTGATGCTAACGAATATTAGTATGTGTACACTAATGCTAACTAACTAATATCAGTATGTGTACACTAATACTAACTGCCTCCGAAACGTCGTGATTTTTGTTTTATTTTATTTTTATTAATTTGATGTTTGACCTACGTGAATTTACCGAAAAAACCTAAAATATGAATCCTTGCAGTCACGAAAGCTTCAAATCTAGAATTAATACTAACTAATATTAGTATGTGTACACTAATACTAACTAATATTAGTATGTGTACACTAATACTAACTAATATTAGTATGTATACACTAATACTAACAAATATTAGTTGTGTACACTAATACTAACTAGAATTAGTATGTGTACACTCATACTAACTAATATTAGTATGTGTACACTAATACTAACTAGAATTAGTATGTGTACACTAATACTAACTGATATTAGTATGTGTACACTAATACTAACTAGAATTAGTATGTGTACACTAATACTAACTAGAATTAGTATGTGTACCTAATACTAATGAATATTAGTATATGTACACTAATACTAACGAATATTAGTATGTGTACACTAATATTAACTAACATTAGTATGTGTACACTAATACAAACTAATATTAGTATGTGTACACTAATACTAACTAATATTAGTATGTGTACAGTAATACTAACTAATATTAGTATGTGTACACTAATACTAACTAATATTAGTATCTGTACACTAATGCTAACTAATATTAGTATGTGTACACTAATATTAACTAATATTAGTATGTGTACACTTATACAACTAATATTAGTATGTGTACACTAATACTAACTAATATTAGTATGTGTACACTAATACTAACTAATATTAGTATGTGTACACTAATACTAACGAATATTAGTATGTGTACACTAATACTAACTAATATTAGTGTGTGTACACTAATACTAATGAATATTAGTATGTGTACACAAATACTAACTAATATTAGTGTGTGTACACTAATACTAACTAATATTATTATATGTACCCTAATACTAATGAATATTAGTATATGTACACTAATACTAACGAATATTAGTATGTGTACACTAATATTAACTAACATTAGTATGTGTACACTAATACAAACTAATATTAGTATGTGTACACTAATACTAACTAATATTAGTATGTGTACAGTAATACTAACTAATATTAGTATGTGTACACTAATACTAACTAATATTAGTATCTGTACACTAATGCTAACTAATATTAGTATGTATACACTAATACTAACTAATATTAGTATGCGTACACTAATACTAACGAATATTAGTATGTGTACACTGATGCTAACGAATATTAGTATGTGTACACTAATACTAACTAATATCAGTATGTGTACACTAATACTAACTAATATTAATATGTGTACGTGAATTAAAACTAAATAATCTTAGTACGTCTTCACTAATACTAACTAATATTAGTATGTGTACACTAATACTAACTAATATTAGTATGTGTACACTAATACTAACTAATATTAGTATGTATACACTAATACTAACAAATATTAGTTTGTGTACACTAATACTAACTAGAATTAGTATGTGTACACTCATACTAACTAATATTAGTATGTGTACACTAATACTAACTAGAATTAGTATGTGTACACTAATACTAACTAATATTAGTATGTGTACACTAATACTAACTAGAATTAGTATGTGTACACTAATACTAACTAATATTAGTATGTGTACACTAATACTAACTAATATTAGTTTTTGTACACTAATACTAAATAATATTAGTGTGTGTACACTAATACTAACGAATATTAGTATGTGTACACTAATGCTAACTAATATTAGTATGTGTACACTAATATTAACTAATATTAGTATGTGTACACTAATACAAACTAATATTAGTATGTGTACACTAATACTAACTAATATTAGTATGTGTACACTAATACTAACTAATATTAGTATGTGTACACTAATGCTAACTAATATTAGTATGTGTACACTAATACTAACTAATATTAGTATGTATACACTAATACTAACTAATATAGTATGTGTACACTAATACTAACTAGAATTAGTATGTGTACACTAATACTAACTAATATTAGTATGTGTACACTAATACTAACTAATATTAGTTTGTGTACACTAATACTAAATAATATTAGTATGTGTACACTAATACTAACGAATATTAGTGTGTGTACACTAATACTAACTAATATTAGTATGTGTACTTTAATACTAACTAATATTAGTATATGTACACTAATACTAACGAATATTAGTATGTGTACACTAATGCTATCTAATATTAGTATGTGTACACTAATATTAACTAACATTAGTATGTGTACACTAACACAACTAATATTAGTATGTGTACACTAATACTAAATAATATTAGTATGTGTACACTAATATTAACTAATATTAGTATGTGTTCACTAATACTAACTAATATTAATATGTGTACACTAATAGTAACTAATATTAGTATGTGTACACTAATACTAACTAGAATTGGTATGTGTACACTAATACTAACTAATATTAGTATGTGTACACTAATACTAACTAATATTAGTATGTGTACACTAATACTAACTAATATTAGTTTGTGTACACTAATACTAAATAATATTAGTGTGTGTACACTAATACTAACGAATATTAGTATGTGTACACTAATACTAACGAATATTAATGTGTACACTAATACTAACGAATATTAGTATGTGTACACTAATGCTAACTAATATTAGTATGTGTACACTAATATTAACTAATATTAGTATGTGTACACTAATACAAACTAATATTAGTATGTGTACACTAATACTAACTAATATTAGTATGTGTACACTAATACTAACTAATATTAGTATGTGTACACTAATACTAATGAATATTAGTATGTGTACACTAATACTAACGAATATTAGTATGTGTACACTAATACTAACTAATATTAGTGTGTATACACTAATACTAACTAATATTAGTATGTGTACACTAATACTAACGAATATTAGTGTGTGTACATTAATACTAACTAATATTAGTATGTGTACACTAATACTAACTAATATTAGTATATGTACACTAATACTAACGAATATTAGCATGTGTACACTAATGCTAACTAATATTAGTATGTTTACACTAATATTAACTAACATTAGTATGTGTACACTAATACAAACTAATGTTAGTATGTGTACACTAATACTAACTAATATTAGTATGTGTACACTAATACTAACTAATATTAGTATGTGTACACTAATACTAACTAATATTAGTATGTGTACACTAATAGTAACTAATATTAGTATGTGTACACTAATACTAACTAGAATTGGTATGTGTACACTAATACTAACTAATATTAGTATGTGTACACTAATACTAACTAATATTAGTATGTGTACACTAATACTAACTAATATTAGTTTGTGTACACTAATACTAAATAATATTAGTGTGTGTACACTAATACTAACGAATATTAGTATGTGTACACTAATACTAACGAATATTAATGTGTACACTAATACTAACGAATATTAGTATGTGTACACTAATGCTAACTAATATTAGTATGTGTACACTAATATTAACTAATATTAGTATGTGTACACTAATACAAACTAATATTAGTATGTGTACACTAATACTAACTAATATTAGTATGTGTACACTAATACTAACTAATATTAGTATGTGTACACTAATACTAATGAATATTAGTATGTGTACACTAATACTAACGAATATTAGTATGTGTACACTAATACTAACTAATATTAGTGTGTATACACTAATACTAACTAATATTAGTATGTGTACACTAATACTAACGAATATTAGTGTGTGTACATTAATACTAACTAATATTAGTATGTGTACACTAATACTAACTAATATTAGTATATGTACACTAATACTAACGAATATTAGCATGTGTACACTAATGCTAACTAATATTAGTATGTTTACACTAATATTAACTAACATTAGTATGTGTACACTAATACAAACTAATGTTAGTATGTGTACACTAATACTAACTAATATTAGTATGTGTACACTCATACTAACTAATATTAGTATGTGTACACTAATACTAACTAATATTAGTATGTGTACACTAATACTAACTAATATTAGTATGTGTACACTAATACTAACTAATATTAGTATGTATACACTAATACTAACTAATGTTAGTATGTGTACACTAATACTAACTAATGTTAGTATGTGTACACTAATACTAACGAATATTAGTATGTGTACACTGATACTAATGAATATTAGTATGTGTACACTAATGCTAACTAAAATTAGTATGTGTACACTAATACTAACTAATATTAGTATGTGTACACTAATACTAACTAATATTAGTATGTGTACACTAATACTAACTAATATTAGTATGTGTACACTAATACTAACTAATATTAGTATGTATACACTAATTCTAACTAATATTAGTTTGTGTACACTAATACTAACTAGAATTAGTATCTTCTTGTTTCTTTCGGTAAAGTCACGTAGAAGGGAAGTAATAAAATAATAAAAATAAAACATAATAAAACAATTCTCACGACGTTTCGGCTACAACGCAAGCAGCCGTCTTCAGGTGAAGAATGAGACACTACCAACTAGGAGCTTATATATAAGCTGCATTGGGGTTGAAGAGCGCCTTAACAAAAAAGAATGTGCATGTGAAGAGGGATTTAGCATATTCATGGAAAATGCGTAGGCGTTGGGCGGGGGGGTGTCAAAGTCATATTATGCCCATGCATTATGCAGGATCAGCAGCAACCAANGGGGGTGCAGGGATTAGCAGTAACAAAGGAAAGGAATGTTAATGATATGTAGCTGCAGTTACTCAACAACCGCGTAGAAACTAAAGTATAAACTACATAAAAAACTAAAGTATAAACTGCATCGCACCATCAGTATACTTACTATACTCTATAATAAGCTGAGTTACTGTTAGTTACTGTGCGCTTTCATTGCTCAGCGCGCCCGCGAATCCCTGCGGTGTAGTGGCAGCGCCCTCGCGTGGCGCGCACCAACACCGCTCCAGGCAGCGCAGGGACCAAACGGCGTCTGGGAATCGGTCGCGATTCGTGACTCGGTCCGCAACTCTGGACCAGTGCCGGCAGTGAAACAATGAACCCCACGTGACCCCAACATCCACCATCTCCCCACCCCTAGGGTCCCTCCTATCACGTGACAACCCCAAGCCCCCCCCCCCCAGACAACCCCCACCTCTACCCCTCCCGTGGTGGCTGTTGTGGTGGTGATTGTGGTTGGGTTGCTGTTGTACTGATAATTGTTGTGGTTGTTGTGGTGGTGGTTGTTGTGGTGGTTGTTTTTGTGGTGGTTGTCGTAGTGGTGGTTGTTGTGGTTGTTGTGGTGGTTGTTGTTATGGTGGTTGTCGTAGTGGTGGTTGTTGTGGTGGTGGTTGTTGTTGCTGCTCTACCACTTTCTCCTGACGAGCACCACGTGGTCACTTGGCGCCCTCGCGGAAGTTCCCAGCAGCGTCAGCGGTGACGTCATCCCCCCCCCCCACAGTGCTGGGTCACAGCAGCGAGGTGACGTCACCAACCCCCCCCCCCCACAGTGCTGGGTCACAGCAGCGAGGTGACGTCACCAACCCCCCCCCCACAGTGCTGGGTCACAGCAGCGAGGTGACGTCACCAACCCCCCCCCACAGTGCTGGGTCACAGCAGCGAGGCTGCAGGGTGCCCCTCAGGGCCTCTGTTTGTTTTTGTTGTCGCCAACGCGGTGACGTGGTGACGTCACAGCGCGGTGACGTGGTGACGTCACAGCGAGGGACTCCCGAGTGGCGGGAATCCAGAACGTCAGAATCTGTGTTTGTGGTGCAGGAGGAATCCGATGAGCTGTGAAGCTCTTTGTGTCACAGATGGTGCAGTGGTGAGGGGCGGGCGTGGGGGGTGAGGAGACGTGGTGACATCACCGCGTTGTGGGAGCGTGCGTGGTGACGTCATCACGTTGGGAGCGTGCGTTATGACGTCACCTTTGGGGCGCGTGTGTGGTGACGTCACCGCGTTGGGGAGCGTGCGTGGTGACGTCACCGTGTTGTGGAGCGTGCGTGGTGACGTCACCACGTTGGAGGAGCGTGCGTGGTGACGTCACCACGTCCATACGCAGCAGCAGCAGACAACTTGAACAGCTGGGACATTGTTGGCGCCTTTTGTGTTTGGCGCCGTCTCTTTATTTGTTTATTAATTTGTAGATTTAATTTGCTTGGCAGTGGCTGTGTAGAGGATTTGCTCCTCGTGTTTAATTAATGAACGGCGTTGCGGGATGCAGTGAGCACGAATGACGCTGTACACAACACATTGTTGTTGTTTGTGTTCTGTATTTTTATTGTAGAATCGATATACAAGCGTTACATTCCACAGTCGTACGCGTACATTATACTTTTAAAAATCAATAATATTATTGTTTTGACGTAAAACTTTTCTTGACTGATGACGGCCGCGTGTGTTGCGATCAAAACGTCATGAATTTTTGGTTTCACATTTTACATTTGTATTTAATGTTTATTATTAATTTTTCATATCTTTTTTTCTATCTACGTGACTTTACCGAAAGAACGTAAAGAATATAATATTGTTGTATCTCTCCACAACCCATGACACCACCAGTGTATAAACACATCCCAGTTCACCATTGCTAATCACTGCACCCTACACCACAGTCACACTCCTCTGGCAGGGTGAATACATCCACGTTGGCTTCACACACACAGAGCGGTACTTATTTTATCACCCCCCATGAATGTTGTGAGGATTGTTTATGCTCAGCCCCCCCGTTGTGATGGAGAGCCACGCAGCCCGAGCCACGACAGCCACCAGCCAGTCACGGGCGTGGCGCTGCGCGTGGCGGTGACGAGGGTGGCGAGCGCCGTGCGTCGTGGTGGCGTCTGCCCTCTGTGCTGTTCACGTTCACCTCTCTCAGGCGCACCACTCAGATCCACGATCCTCACTGAGTCACCAATCCACCACACCCCAGCCCAGGGTGTAGGGGCTGAGTGAAAGTTTTTTAAACGAGTGCAACAGCGCCATGGAGTCGGCGCTGTAAAACGACAGCAGCCCGCGTCCCAGTCCAGGTGGACCCCGACTCTCCGCGGAGGCTGCGGCACCGACAGTGACGTCTCTACCCCGCCATGCGCACTGAGAAGCTGTAGAAATGTTTCTCTAGACACCAGGAGACGTCGCTCCTCCCAGGCGGCACTCAGCACCATCCTCTCCGTGGGATCGTCCCGTACGCGACTCCAACCCGACACCACCTCGCGCTCCCACGTCCACCTCCCAGTAGTGCTGACCCGACGAGAAGCTCTCAGAGCACAGCGCTTGGTCCAGCACTCAAAGCGGTGTGGGTGATGGGGGCGACCCTGGGGACACACTCAGCGTCATCGTCCTGAGATCCGAGGAAATCTGGAGGTCGTTGTGGGCTGAGTTTGTGTCCAGAGTCGGTGAGCGTCCATCTGTGGTGAGTATTAATGTACACATACTAATATTAGTTAGTGTTAGTGTACACATACTAATATTAGTTAGTGTTAGTGTACATATACTAATATTAGTTAGTGTTAGTGTACACATACTAATATTCGTTAGTATTAGTGTACACATACTAATATTCGTTAGTATTAGTGTACACACACTAATATTCGTTAGTATTAGTGTACACACACTAATATTCGTTAGTATTAGTGTACACATACTAATATTAGTTAGTATTAGTGTACACATACTAATATTCGTTAGTATTAGTGTACACATACTAATATTAGTTAGTGTTAGTGTACACAAATTAATATTCGTTAGTATTAGTGTACACACACTAATATTAGTATTAGTGTACACACTAATATTAGTTAGTATTAGTGTACACACTAATATTCGTTAGTATTAGTGTACACAATTGATATTCGTTAGTATTAGTGTACACACACTAATATTCGTTAGTATTAGTGTATACATACTAATATTCGTTAGTATTAGTGTACACATACTAATATTCGTTAGTATTAGTGTACACATACTAATATTCGTTAGTATTAGTGTACACATACTAATATTAGTATTAGTGTACACATACTAATATTAGTTAGTGTTAGTGTACACATACTAATATTAGTATTAGTGTACACACACTAATATTCGTTAGTATTAGTGTACACATACTAATATTCGTTAGTATTAGTGTACACATACTAATATTCGTTAGTATTAGTGTACACATACTAATATTCGTTAGTATTAGTGTACACATACTAATATTAGTTAGTGTTAGTGTACACAAACTAATATTCGTTAGTATTAATGTTCATATACTAATATTCGTTAGTATTAGTGTACACACACTAATATTAGTTAGTATTAGTGTTCATATACTAATATTCGTTAGTGGTAGTGAAGACGTTGATGATGCCAGGCGAATAACACTTACCCACACACAATATTTTGTCACAGTGCCACTCTCACACCACACCACCATCACAGCCTCGCACACTCTCACACCACACACACACATTGTGTGTCACAGCCTAGCACACTCTCACACCACACACAGACATTGTGTGTCACAGCCTCGCACACTCTCACATCCACACACATACATTGTGTGTCACAGCCTCGCACACTCTCACATCCACACACACAGACATTGTGTGTCACAGCCTCGCACACTCTCACATCCACACACAGACATTGTGTGTCACAGCCTCGCACACTCTCACACCACACACACATTGTGTGTCACAGCCTCGCACACTCTCACATCCACACACAGACATTGTGTGTCACTCCGCTGCTGGTGAGCGCCTCCCGTGCCGTGCGCATCCTGGGGGGGGGTTATTTGACCATACTTCACCACTCTCGTCAGTGCTCGTTGGCGATGGTGGGGATCGTGAACGTGGAAGCGTAGAGGTGCAGTACAACAATGATTCACGCTGCGCTGCCCTCAGCTGGTGTGATGTGTAAACATTTGATACGAGGGAGACAAAGGTGGCCGGGCGTGGTGCTGGCCACCCACTCCCTCGTGTGCCGTGCCGGCCTTCATAGGTGCTGCTACTCGCGAACAGCACTTGCTTCAGTACCCAGCAATAGGGTTTAGTAGAATATCGAAACAGTTAAACTATTTTAATTTCACCAGGTAGAGCCCACTGATCCATGTCGCTCTCTTCCAGAGTCTGCGTCTCTCTCCCCGTGGCGGCGTGGATTTCTCCCTGGTTCCTCGCTTTTTACTTCCACGTGTATAATCAATCTGCATTCAGAGGATTTGGCTGCTGCTATAAATATCCACGTGATGAGCCACTTCGTAGGGCTGTCATTTGTGATAAGTCGCTTCCAAAAAAGAGTGGCATGGTTCAATGGGTTTCTTACCTGATAAAATAAAATGAAATGTTGACGACGGTGGGGCATAGAAGTGCAGTGCAACACAGCGGGACACGTGGGTGCAAGACTGAGGAACTCACAAGGAAAGGCAGGAATCTGTTCACGACCCTTTCAAGGGAGAGGATCGTGGTGGCGTCCAGTGAAGTGGGAGGTGGAGGTGTAGATTCCTTTGGGATCTCTCTCCTGGGACAACCACCAACAGCATCACACACAGCCTCGTTTAACCACAGCATTGGAACACTCAGTACCCATAGCATACACAGCCCGTGTCTCACACAGAGCCCGTTTCTCACACACAGCCCGTGTCTCACACGCAGCCTGTGTCTCAGACGCAGCCCGTGTCTCACACACAGTCAGTGTCTAAGACAGCCTGTATGTCTAATACAGGAACAAACATACCCTGTGTCTTCACACATAGCCCGTGTGTCTAACACACACATCATGAGGTGTGAGTGTTTAACCGTGAAACGTTAAGGATCTATACCTGTGCGTCTCCTCCAGGTGCCCCTGTGGAAGAGAGAGGAGACAGAGAGGGATCATGAGTGACATCTCTAACCTTGCACCACGTGTCCCACTGCCACTGCTCGCTCTGTTGTTCTGGACACCCAAACGGCGTCTCCACAGAGGCGCTCCCACCTGCAAGAAGGCGAGCGAGTCCCTCTCGTGCTGCAGGGCGCGCAGGCGAGAAGCCACTGCCTGGAGCTGGCCGATCTCCCGCTTGTGGCGAGCGATGTCCTCGTCTATCCGGGACAGCAGCTCGCGCTCCTTCACGGCCACGCGTTGGAGAGCTTCCTTCTCGTCCTCGTCCAGCGCCTTCCTTAGGCGGGCGAACTTGCCCGTGATGCGACCCCTGATCCCGGCCACCGATTCCTGCGGAGACGCGGGCACCACGGTTGGCTCCTTGAGCCATGAGTCAGTGGCTCTGGATGAAGAGGAAAGACCCCAGCAGTGCCCCAAAGTGAGAGGGCCAGGAGGTATGCAGTCAACAATGCTTGACTCAGGGAGGAGGACACCCCTGCCATGCATAGTCCCATGGGATGTTGGCTATCAACAACAAGGCAACTCCTATGACTAATTGGGAATGGGACGCAAGCGTAGGATTGATCACCCTGTCGCTGGCCGCCTTTGGGGAGGGTGTATAGTGTGAAAGGCCGAAACACCCTAGGAACCAAAGGTTCACTACTGACGATGCGCTCCCCAAATTTCACCAGGCTCACTGTTCATGAACTCTTGGAAGTGCTTGCACAAAGGATAGTAACATCTCATCCTGTGTTCTTTGGAATCGTGTGTGTGTTGGCTCCGTGGTTGCTAGGAGATGTTGACTCCCTCGCCTGGTAACAGCAGGTCGGGGTTCGATCCTGATCCTGACATCTGTATATTTCTCTCTGTAGTCGTATGGATTTTTCTCCGGGTCTCCCTGTTTTCCCTCCACATTTAGGATCAACGTCGCATGTTTAGAGTATTTGACTGCTATCAAGTTAAATGTTACAATTAGCCACTTTGTTGAGCTATCATTTGTAGTAGCCAGGTTGCTTCTGAGAAATAGCTACATAGCTCAGTGGGGCCTTACCTAATAAAAAAAATAGACTCTGGGTCTCTATGTATCTCTGTGTCCCTATATATAGCTTTGGGTCTCCATCGGTCTCTAAGGGTCTCTCTCTATCGTCTGAGTCTATACTCTTTGGTTCTTGGTAAAGTCACGTATGTTGAAAAATAATAGATCACGACGTTTCGATCGCAACAGAAGTGACCGTCATCAGCAGAATAACTGTGGTTAATCTGCTGTATCTGTTCCACTTGACGACGGTCGCTTGTGTTGCGATCGAAACGTCGTGATCTATTATTTTTCAACATACGTGACTTTACGAAAGAACCAAAGAGTATGGATTACTGCAGTCACGAAAGCTTCAAATCCTATGAGTCTCTTTGAATCTCTATGTATCTCTATGGGTCCCTATCTATCTAAAGGCGTTTCGATTAGTTGGCTGCTGCCATAAATTTCCACGTGATAATGATATCAGCAATTTGGTTGATCTATCATTCGTGATTGCCAGGTCTCTTCTGAAAAGAGCTACACAGCTCAGTGGGCCTTGAATAAAAAAAAGTGGTGAATCATGCCCAGTGACGAGGCGCCCATGGGACTGAGTCTATCCATGCCAAGGGGGCAAGAGGGGTGCCGCTCTCTTCTTGTTTCTCCCTAGAGGGCGCTGGGTCGTGGATGTTGAGACTCGGGCACTCGGAGTCCGGTGGGGGCCCCTGGTGGGTCCGACGGGATGTGGCGAGATGTTAACTACCTCGCCTGGTGTACAGGGGACGTGGGTTGATCACGACTCTGATGCCTGCGTGGATTTTACTACGAGACCTCCGGCTTTTCCCTCCGCATTTAGAATCGGCATAATCCAGGTCGGGTTTTCCCAAAAGTCCAACTCGGGTTTATAATCCAAGGCATTCGTTATCTGCTGTGACCAACCCACAGGCCCGAGAGAGCGTCTCCCGGTTCAAGCAAGCGTTTAGAGTAGAGTATTTAGAGTATGTTGCGGCTATCAATTTCCACCTAAAAAGCTATTTCATTGAGCTATTATTTGTGATATTCAGGTTCTTTCTGAAAAAGAGCTACAAGGCTCAGTGGGGCCTTACCTTGTAAAAGAAAAAAAATAGTTTAGTCTATGAATCTCCATGCATCTCCATTTGTCCCTATGTATCACAATTTGTCCGTATGTATCTCTATGGGTCTCTATGTATCTCTATGTATCCCTATGCATCTCTATTGGTCTATATGTATCTCTATGGGTCTATATATGTCTCTGTGTCTCTATGTATCTCTATGGGTCTGCTGCTATATTTCTCCACGTGATGATGACGTCAGCCACTTTGTTAAGCTGCTATCCTTTGTGACAGCCAGGGTCGCTTCTGAAAAAGTCTATATAGCTCAGTGGGTTTTACCTGGTAATACAAAACTAGTTGTAGTTTAAATAGACTCCGGTGACACAATTAGGGACGGCGTGAAGTGGAGCTGTGCGGTGTCCGTGCCTCTGCGTCCGTGCCAGTGCGCGACCTCCAGTGCAGTGTCACAGCTGCACCACAGCTCCACCCCGACAATCCGTGGCACTCTCTAAATTTTTTTGCCACAAAAGTTGAAGATGCAATGCCAGGTAACCTGACCTTGCGGCAGACTCACTGATGCGGTTATTGAATACAATAAATGTGCAACCCCCTTGTAGTTAATGTTGAGTTCGAAAGTGAATGATTTAATTAGGCATCACAGTTATGAAGCTGCAATTTTGACCTCCACGACTTCCACACTGGGTGGAGGTCACGGGGGTCAAAGAGCCCGGCCTGGACACGGTACCTGCGCCTCCTTGCGAGCGGCCTCCATCCGCTTCACGGACTCCTCCGCCTTCTTCCTCTTCTCCTCCACCGCTCGCGTCTCCTCCCCAACGCGCGTCTGTAGAGAGAGACGAGACGTCACCAGGGGAGATTCCAGCCCCCTGAGCCAATCTTCACACCGCCCTTCCCTCCACACCGACCGCTCCACAGCGAAGACCCTCATCTCCACGCTGCTTCTCTATGGCGACTGAGAGGGGGAACGGGCAGTGGGCAAGCTGATGCCTCCTTGTAGCAGCAGCCGGTGGGGCCGTGCTGGCTTGGTGTCCATACCGACTCAGACCCAAGAGCCCATGTGCCCACAGCTGTCTAGTTTAGAAGATACATTTAATAGAATTGTCTAACAGGTGGCTGTGACATCAGTCTCACATCTCTATTCACTTCATTCCTTTACACGAGAATTATGTTAAGTGAGAGCCTGGCATGAAATACATCCTAAGAGATGAGCTGTACATGCAGAGACAGAGATTTCTATAAGAGAGAGAGCATGAACACGTAAATACGTTTTTTGAATCAGATGTTGTGATGCCGAGTGATGGAATTAGTCAGATCGTGTTGCGGTGTCTCTCTTTGAGGGCCTCACCTTCCGTGTCTCGTGCTCCTTCTTAAGCGTCAGGACCTTGTGTCCTGTGTGGTCACCTGCGATGGTGCAAGTGAGCAGACCAGGCTGCTGTCTACTGTGCAGTAGAATTCCAGCTCCCTCTGTGCTCCCGGCACCGCCGGTCCTCCAGGTTCGCGATGGGAGCCACCAGAGGTGTTCTCTCAACCTGGTATTCTCCAAGTGAGGCTTCAAGTGCGTCGCACAATAGGACGTCTCGCATCTCACGCAGTCTTCACTGCAGGGGTTAGGCAGTGGTCACAGACGACGGCCGCGGCCATCCCGTCTCCAACTCTGAGCTGCTCCGCCAGGTTGGCGAGGGCCACGTTCCTCCTCAGCTGGGTCGCACAGGGAAGGTCGCTCGCACTGCGGGCAGCTGAAGCTGCTCGCCGTCTCCCAGGCGGCCTCCAGGCACCGCAGGCAGAACGAGTGTCCGCAGCTCAGCGTGGAGGGGCAGACGAACGTGCCCAGGCAGATGAAGCAGCTCATCCCACTGTCCACACTCTCACTGGGAGTCACGCTCGCCATGACCCATGGCCTCGCTGGGATCGCTCGCTGTGTGGCTCAGAGAGACGCTGGACAGGACCTCTCTCTTATAGCGACGGTGAAGAAGGAAGTAAAATGCTGAAAATATTTTCATTGTCGTCACTGACATCACGAGACACCGCCTGGAATGTGAATCCGCGCCCCGAGGTGCGCAAACAGCAGCCTCAATGTGAACACAGCTACTGTACACACCCTGACATTTATAGAAATGAGTGCTGTTGTTAATATAAATCGATGAGGCTCATTTGTGCGATCAGTGTCGAGAGATAAAATCATCCTACTACAAAACGTTGGTGAAAAGATGTTATCTCCCTCGCACGGTATACTTGAAGTCGTGGGTTCGATCCCAACAGTGACGCCTAATTTATATTTAAAGTTTGCGTCTCTCTCTCTCCGGTTCTCCAGTTTTTCTCTCTGCATTCACAATCAACATCACGCGTTTAGAGTAGTTGGCTGCAATAAGTTTCCACGTGATAAGCCACTTCATTGAGCTATCATTTGTGGCCATGTCGTTTTGTTAAATAGCCACATTGCTCAGCGAGCCTAACCTGGTAAAATAAAAATAGTTGGTATAGTTGTAGATATCTCATGATGTCCTTTAATCCATCTAATTACCCAACGTGACAAGTTGCTTGAATGTCATCGTGGCATCAGAAAAAATACGTGTAGCCTCCCGTGACAGATCCTGGAATCTTGAGCCTTTTGCTAGCAGTGTGAATCTATCACCAATCTACCTGCCTCCATCACCCACTGCTGGCGATGTACCGTCTCTCACTCTCACCTTGTCCGAGACTGCAGATCCCCGTGCGGCCATTCACAGCCGCACCCACCGCTTACTTCACCTGCGTTGTTTCACATTCACACACGGCTACTCAACACGCATGCACACAGCAACACAATCCCATCGGCATTCACCATGATTGCAAAAAAAATAACAATAAAACTAAACATTTTTACGTTACCAGGTGTAATGCCCCACTCAGATATTAGCTTATTTTTCAAGCGAGCTTCCCATCACAAATGACAGCTCAACAAAATGGCTCATCATGTTGTAAATTGCATAGCAGCCAAATAATCTAAATACTGAACTCTAAACGCTGCTTGAACCCGGAGACGCTCTCTGGGCTCTGCGGGTTTCACAGCAGATAACGAATGCCTTGGACGCTACACCCCAGTCGGCTCATTCCTCGGTGCAGCAGCAGCGACGGCTCAATGGTCAGTGAGGCGCAGTGGCTCCAGGCCAGGCAGGGAGATGCGATCCGCCGCGGATTTTGCAGCCAACAAATCCTCGCAGCGTCCCTGGAGAGCCGGTTAGGTGACAGCTCAGCACCCTCGGGTGCCAAGCAGACCACACCCGGCGACGCATCCTGTTTCACCCATCCACCCACTCACCACCTACCCACTCACCACTTCCCACCTACCCACGGCTCGGCAAGGTAAGGTAATTTACCTTATTTTACCGGGTAAAAGGGTAAAGATGTCGACATGCCAAGGGGTAAGGTAAAGGGTAGGGTAAAGGTAGCTCGGAAGAATTACCCGGTAGGGTAAAGGAAGCGCAAAGTACTGTATTACCCGGTAAATATGGTACCTTGTTTACCGCTAAAAGCTCCGTGGCGCAGTCCGTGGCCTACATTTATGAGCAATATTAAAAAAACTTTATCAAAAACACGCTTTTATAAAATGTACGAGTAATGGTAGAACTCCACGACTCTAGGAAGTGGCCCCGAAGCTTGCCACAACGTAAGGGACCGTGGTGATTTACAGCCAACGTCAGTTGAACGTGGACAATTAGACCCAAGCCGAAACATCATATAAAAAATAATGTTTAAAAACATATTTTTATGATAGAATATAGTGTTGTCATCAGTATGACCTAAGTATACCAAGTTTGCAGTCGATACCACATTAGGAAGTGGGTAAAACTTGAGTTTCAAGATTAGAGGATACAACAACGACAACAACAACAGAGTTAAAAGAAAGCGTGTAACATTGGAATCATCGAGAGTATTCTACATGATTAAAGCGCTCTACCTATAGCATTTACCGTTATAAACCTTGTTCATGTGTAGTAGTTCCCTAGTAATTACCCTGTAATCGGGTAATTTGTATGGGGTAAGGGTAAAAGGTAGGTAAAGGTAAGCTCGTTGCTTTTTACCTTACCTGCTAAAGGGTAAAAGGTAGGGTAGAGTGATTGTATTGTGGTAAGGTAAAAGTAGGGTAAATGTAGGCTCGTTTTTACCTTTAACTTTTACTTGCCTTCCGAGGCCTACTACCAGTCACCACCCCACTCACCCACCCACTCACCTCCACTTACTCACCCACTCGATCACCCCACGAACAGAGCCTTGACCTCGGAGTCCTTAGGAGGAGGCGACCCGTAGGCCTCAGGGTCACGTGGTTTATGAGCGGAGATCGGTCCCTGTAGACAGTGGCTCTTACCTGGCGTGCACGCAGCCCTGGGGTGCGAGATGCCCTTTCTGGGGCTGTGAGACGTGGCCAGACTTTGTGAGAAGGTAAATCATCGAAACACAAATTAAGTACGGGCACGTAAGTACAACTCCTTTGTTTATCAAACCCCAGGTATTTATTAACATTATTCAACATTTTTACGATTGAGAACTAAAGGGGTGCAAGACTGCAGAAAAGGTTAAGACCCACTGCTGTGTATATATAATGTACAGTACTACACAGACGTATATAGTGTACAGTACTACACAGAAACACAGAAGTGTAAATGTACAATACTACACAGAGACACAAGTGTATATATAGTGTACAGTACTACACAGACACGTATATAGAGTGTACAGTACTACACAGAGACACAGAAGTGTATATAGTGTACAGTACACACAGACACACACAAGTATATATAGTGTACAGTACTACACAGACACAGAATGTATATAGTGTACAGTACTACACAGAGACACAGAAGTGTATATAGTGTACAGTACTACACAGACACACAGAAGTGTATATAGTGTACAGTACTACACAGACACAGAAGTGTATATAGAGTGTACAGTACTACACACACAGAAGTGCACAGTGTATACAGACAGGACACAGAGGNCTTCACACAAGCGGTGAGTANGAGAGAGAGAGACGCAGGCCCCGTGTGTGCTGTGTGTAGCGATCAGCTCGGTGCCACCCGGGTTCGATCCCTGCTCACGGCCAACACCGGCGACGATTATCCGAACCGGGCCTCCCTAGGTCGACTCAGCCTCAAATGTTTCCCTGGTGTGGCGTGTAAACATCCCAGCACCGGGGAGACAAAGGCGGTCGGCGTGGTGCTGTCCCGTGTATACCTCTCCAGCCTTAATAGGCGCTCGCTAACAGCACTTGCCCGCCGCCTGTGGAGGCTACGCGGGGATCTTTGTCTGTGCGCTGCCGTTTAATGGCCACTGTCACATCCACACACGCGCCACTTGCTCGTTGGTTACTTGTACAAGGTAACGAATACATAACATTAGTATTCATTCTAGATTTGAAGCGTTCGTGACTGCAAGGATTCATACTCTAGGTTTTTTCGGTAAAGTCACGTTGGTAAAAATAAATAATAAGAATAAATAAATATAGAAATAATAATATAATAAATTAAATCATATTTATTTCTATTATNTTTTGTAATGTTTTATTCTTTAATCTTATATTTTATTATTTATTTATTTTATTTCTATTATTTTTCATTTTATTATTTATTTTTACCTACCTGACTTTAACGAAAAAACCTAAGAGTATGTATTATTCAGTTGTATGTTCAAGTGGATAATGTAATCGCTGCAGATTTCTATGTACGTGGCTTACCGAAAGAACCAAAGAGTATGCATTCCTGCAGTCACGAAAGCTTCCAATTATTTGTATTTGTACAAGGGTAATGAATACATCAACATTTATTATTCAGTTGTATGTTAGCCCGCCCACGTTCCATTCATTGGCTACCACATTCAGATAAGCCCTCCCCTTAGCTTGTATTTAAGAGCTGTCTCTTGGAATTTTGGCATGGGAGGAGGGGGGCACGGGGGAAGGGGGGGGGCACGGGGAAGGGGGGGGGGCACGGGGGAGGAGGGGGGCACGGGGTGAGGAGGGGGGCACGGGGGAAAACGCCCCCCCCTAAAAAAACTGGACACCTTTATTAATTTTTTTCATGATTTAAAAAAAAAATTAAATGAGGACAAATATAGAAGTCAAACTCCGCCAATGATTTAAGTCTTCAACATTGTCTCATTCGCCGCTTCATTTTTTTTGGCGCCAAAAGTGTAAATACAAAATGGCGTCGGAGACTCCATTTTGTTTCATTTCTTTATTTACAATTAACGATCGTTGACAACATCATTATGGAAATTTGAGGTAAATTAATGCGCATATAGCGATCCGAATGCGGATACAACGTTCTGAATGGTACGAAAATATAAATGGAGGCAGTTATTTGTGTAGATTGTTGAATTTAATGGGTTTTTTAAGTGTTAATGGTTAAAACGTACAAAATGGCTGCCTTCAGGTTGAGCGTTTGTCGCGAGCCGAGTTGGTTCTGCGCCTTGGTCGAGATGACTGCAGTGGCTGATTCAGAAAGGAGAAGCGTTTTTGTTTTATTAGTTCACCATAAGTACGGTATTATTTGCCTAATGAATATGATGAGATATGAAGATGTGTTTATTTTACACCTAAATATTGTTTCATTTCCGTATTATAGCGGTTTTGAATAGCAAATGTCGGCTAACATATATATTTCAGGAGTGTTGGATTGTGGCATGTGGGATGATGTGAACTAAAAACATTTTTTTATTTAACTAGGCAAGGCTCACTGAGAGAAGTCGCTCTTTTTCACATGTGACGTGGTTATCACAAATTACAGCTCAACGGAGTGGCTTGTCACGTGGATATTTATAGTGGCAGCCAAATCCTCTGAATGCAAATTGATTCTAAATGTGGAGGAGAAAACGGAGGACCCAGNAAGAAATCTACGCGACAACGGGGAGAGAGACGTGATGACTCAACATATACAGCGGGCGTTAGGATCAGGATCGAACCCACGACCTCCTGTATACCAGGCGAGGTAGTGAACATCTTGCCACAATGCAGTGACGCTTGGCCACTGTTGCAGAGATACGAGGGTTACCCAGAAGTGATTTGTTTGCTTTTGTCTAGAGTGCACAATTAAATTATAACTTCTATTTAAACTATTTTCACTGGAGATGTTCAGGAGATAAAATGCTCCACTTTGCTGAACCTTGTGCCAGTGTTTGCTGAATCATTCCACTTAGAGTTGGCCTCCAAAGATCGCAGGTACATTAAGCTTTAAGCTGGCTGTCAGTCCTCAACGTGAAAAAACCTGTATAACTTGTAGATGTATTATTATTTGATGATACTACGTTGACAGTTGTGCACAAGAAACACACTCTAAAAACATTGCTCAAAAACAGCCAGATAATAGAAAAGCACAACTGCCGACGTTTCAGGCAATTGTTTGAAGCATATTCCAAATGATATAAGAAAAATAGCAATTACTATAAACGTCGCGTTTTATGTGTATGAATGATTTTCTTTAATGGTGGTGTTATTTATGAATGTGTTGAGTTGTTTTGAAAAACTATGAAGATTATAACAATTCTTAAAGCGGAGCGCTTCGTCAGTATAACACACGCACAGCTTAAGAGGCTTCACCACCATCTTGATCAGCATCACTCGGTGGACCCACCTGAGTGGAAGCCTTTTGATGGAGTTGGGGGCTTGGTGGATAAAAAATATTTGTGAAACTCAAAAATAGCTGAGGCTGTAAATTAGCCATATATTTTGATTTAAGCTTTCGTAACTGCAGGGATTCATCTTCTTGGTTCTTTCGGTAAAGTCACGTAGAAGGGAAATAATAAAATAATAAAAATACTACTTAATAAAATTTGTATTAATAAAGTAACAAAAAATCTACCATATTTAAATATTTTTTATGCTTTATTATTTTATTATTTCCTTCTACGTGACTTTACCGAAAGAACCAAGAAGATGCACCGGGATTGTCCACCCGACGCTGGGGGGACGATTTTTGCGTACCTACGAAATGGAATGCCCCTTACTCAGCGCCCCGCGAATCCCTGCGGTGGAGTGGCATCGCCCTCGCGTGGCGCGCACCAACACCGCTCCAGGCACGCGGACCCAAACGGCGTCTGGGAATCGGTCGCGATTCGTGACTCGGTCCGCAACTCTGGACCAGTCCGGCAGTGAAACAATGAACCCCACGTGACCCCCAACATCCCCATCTCCCCCACCCCTAGGGGTCCTCCTCTCACGTGACAACCCCAAGCCCCCCCCTCACCCAGACACCCCCCCCCGCCACCTTACGCACCCTTCCCTAGCACCCCGCACCCCCTACCCCTCCCACTACCCTGTGGTGGTTTGGGGCAGGGGGCTGAGTGGTGGTGGTTGTGGTGTTGGTGGTAGTGGTGTGTTGGTGGTGGTAGTGGTGTTGTGGTGGTAGTGTTAGTGGTGGCGGTGGTAGTGGTGGTGTTAGTGGTGGTGCAAGCTTTTATTTCACTGGAGACATCCAACATCAACCCAAATGGATGATGAATGAATGCATTTCATTATCCAGGGTTCAACGAGACGCTTCGATCAGACTTTCCACAAGTGGAAAATCGATTCTGAAAGTGCCATGGTTGCGTTAACACCTGTATGCGCAAACACTTAGGCTTTCGTAACTTTCAGTGCCTCAATGGGAAATGTCTTCCTGCACCACAGCATCGACCGGGAAATAACTGAGAGACTTGGAAAAGCAAACGGTTCAATGTAGGCCTTTTTATTGGTGAATTTTACACAGCCAAAGAAGCACTTTCCTTTAGAACACTTCATCAACATCACCAAATCAAAAAAATGGGTGCTGCGAAACGCCGCTCTAGCTCTCGGTAGCAACGGCGGTCATCTTGGTGTAGGTGAGCCCCTTGTAGATGCCGCTCAGGGGAGCGTCAAGGGATGCGCCATTCACGCAGGTGATGCGCAGCAGGGCCGTGTACGGAAGGTCGATGTCGGCGCGCCCGATGTTGGCGACCACGGTGACGGTCTTGTGCGTCGGGACAGTGACGGGGAACGTGAGCGTTTCCGTCTTCTCCTCGGACTCCTCCACCGCGTGCGTGCTCTCACTGCCCACGGTGAAGCTGAATCCAGTCTCCACCTCCATGACCTCGGGGATGCCGGCCTTCACCGACAGGCTGAAGGTGGACTCGATCTTGTTGGTGGTGGACCACGATGACTTTTTAATGATCTTCTTGGAGCTCTCGAAGGTGTACGATTGCACGATGCTGGTGTCGTTCTTGTACTCCATTTCTTTGATCTCCTCCATCTGCACGTTGGGCAGAATTTGGTGCATGGTCGGGTACTTCATGTCCTGGATCACCGACGACTTTATGGCATTGATGAAGAGAAGCCCATGGAGTCAATGTCGGACCCCCCTCGGCCCTGAACACCCAGGCAGATGCCAGAGCCCACGTCGATCTTGTACTCGGTCTTGAGCCCCCAGTCCGTCATCTTGGCAAAGAACTCGCGGCTGCGGCTCGTTATGAACTTGATAGCGCCCAGGCGAGTGCCGGCTCCGTTGCCCCACAGCGAGAGGCTCTTGATGAACTCGCCCGACTCGAATTCGAACTCCTTAGCGGAGGAGTCCATGGCGCCGAATGTCTCCCTGCGCCCGTCCGTCAGCCACACCTGCACGCCCCTCACCTGCCATCCCCAACGCTCACAGAGAGCTTCTGCAGCGTCGCCGCATTCTCCTGCCCGTTGAACGAGAACGCGTTTCCACCTTGGCCGCCAATGATGTGAAGTGTGGTCGGGTACACCATGGTTTCGACCTGAGAGCGAGACAGAAGCAATGGGAGAGCATGCCACGCGTGTTTTAAAGCCTCGTCTCTTGCGGCTGCCATCTTATCATTTGAACGCATCGCTGCCGTTAACCGTCGACTGTAGTTGTAGCGTGACATTCTTACTCTTTGGTTCTTTCGGTAAAGTCACATAGGTGAAATATATTTTTTTATATCACGACGTTTCGATTGCAACACAAGAAATCATCAGGTGTGAAAACCACAGCAAGAAATGTTTACTGAAGTGGGACATTCTTGTTTTTATTTTGAACCTCGAAGTAATTCAAAAGTGCCAGAGTTTGTGTTTATCTGCAGGTCCAGCCAAACATGATATCAATTCATCCAGACATCATTTGAGAGCGCCAAATTGAATGCGACAGCTGTCTATTGGGAAATGCATCGCTCATCGTGGACGGCTGCGGTTTTCATAACTTTATTGCCAAGCATGGGCAAATAGCCAAACCTCGTGCCAACATTCTTACGAAAGGCGTCAACCACCTTAGATTGCGCCAGTTTTTTGTTCGCGGCAAAAATAATCACGGCACAACACGCACGCGTCTACCCACGCACCGATTGTAGCCACCGCAATTCACAGTCACATGCTTGCAGTCGTGGGGACTGCAGGCGTCTAACCATTACTGCAGCCTTGCACCCCTCCCCCGCCCCCCCCATTGGTTCTTAATCGCTTAAACAATTTTTTATAATAGTAATAGGTTTTTACCCTTTAAATTGGTACAAAACTGACACCGTTATACAAGGCATCATGTTTGCAATAACCACAACACAAGCAGTCAAAATGCAAACAAAAAGAAACAACTCTGATGATGATAATGATATGCACTGTCCTTGAAGTTGTTTGGTCCACACCCGAGACAGCTTTTCTTAGAGCGACCAGATGACGCCAAAAGACGTACAACTCAAAGACAGCGCACTATCAGAGTATTGAGAGCTCGGGTAAGCTAAATATAGTAATAGGTTTTTACCCTTTCAACTGATACATTTTCGATTACTTACCTTCTAAAAAAAACCTGCCCATGTCTCCTCGCCACTCCCCCCCACCCAAGACAGGGCACCTCCATCACCCCAGGATAAGAAGAAGAACCACTGACCCAGTCCCTGCAACCCACCCCCCATGACCCACACAGCTACAGGAGGCCATCATCCAGCAGTTGCAATACAAGGAGAGCTGATGCACGTTCTCGCGTTGCATAGCAATCGACCGCATCGTGAACGCAATCACAAAAAAAGTTGTATTCTCGACAACGACAGTAAATTATCACTGGTCAACACACTTTTTCTGGCATAAGGTATTCCAACGATGTTAAGGTAGTTTTGGGTGCTGATTCCATATCTGGCATCAGTTTTTGTCAATAAAAACTGCAGAAGAAAAATATTAAATAAATGTGGATATCTACATAAAATGATATTATAAACACACTATCCTAAAAATACAGCACCATATTTTAACACTAAAGCAGTCACTGACTCGCAACAACTTGCAATCATAAGTGACAGAGTAATTTCGGGTAAAATCAATGAAAATGGGGTATGCCGATAGCATAAAAATTAGATGTGATAGAGCAAATCTGAGATCAGATTTGGAATCAGCACCCTGAAATTAGTCTAAAACAGCTGCAAAAGTCCAGGCCAGAAAAAAAAAAAAAATTTTGTTTTGACCAGTGAAATCACTGAAACCCTGTCGTCGAGCCAGAGGCGACGGCTGGGGATAAATCACGAGGATTGATCGGAGCGGCGAGCTGTGGGGCAAAATCTATCGTGGGCTAAAGAAGCTCACCCCCTCCCCCTGCATCTACCCCCCCCCCCCCCCCATTAATGTCAAAAAATATTCGCGAATGCGTAGGGTATGGTCTCAATTGGGGGGGGGGGGTGGGCAAAATCTGAAATCCTCCAGAAATCTCCTTCCAGCGTAAGGATCCCACCCGCCATCCACCCCCAGCCAACTCACCACTCACGTGAAAGCAGTCGACTCCGCGAAGAGCAGATGTCCCTGTGTCAGTCGCTCCCTCTTTATACGGGAGAGCCAGCTCCTCCCGCCGCGTGACGTAACAATGAGAGCCGCGTTGTTGGCGTTGCGCACCTACTCATCATCCTGCCAACTTCGCCTCACCCAGGAGGCCAATCGTCATGAGTCACCGCAAGACGCTGCCAGAGGTTCGCTTCGCTGCTGTGGGCGAACGAGAGCGCCCCCCCCCCTCGTGAATGCGTGGGGTGGGTGATTAGTGGGAGGTGGTCCGCGAGAGTTCACTGGGGTTTGTCGATGCAAATGGAAGAAAAAAATGTCCTGGCTAAGTTTTGTTGCTCAATCTTGAGCAACCGTTTAACGAAAAAAGATTATAAAAAAATTACGGGCTTTCGCAACCAAAATTTTCCATCACGGCGGTTTTTTTTGCTTTATGGGTTAGATCGCGTGAATATTAATGTGCCATCATTAGACCCGCCACCATTGCTAACCACCTGACGCAGTCAATTAGTAAATGGGTTGTCACTTAGCACAAAATGCGTACAATTAGTGACTACGTCAGCCTGCTCAACTTGTGTGTTTGTCGTGCAGCAGAGTAAAATACAAACAAATTCCTGCAAAGTTGCACGAAGAAGCTGGTTGCTGTTATCCATTGTGGAGTTTTTTTTGCGGATAGATCGCATAAATATGAATGTGGTGCCGTTAAACCCGCCACCACCAGACGACACGGCTAATCATTAAGGGGTTTGTCACGTGAACAAAACGTGCCAATTCGTAACTTGTATGACGCTAGTCAAAATTACCGGCGAAACGTCACGGCACTCGAATTGTCAATGTTGTATTGGGTTTACTCTTTGAACAAACCAGTGAGTGCTGATGTTGTAACGAATTGGCACCACATTTTTGCGGAAGTTGTTGTTGCGTTGCTCAAGAACACGCTTTACGGGAACATAAAATTGCGTTATGATGAATAAATGAAATATAATATTGGGTGTTGTGGTAAAGCGCAGTCACCCATTACAACATCATATACCCACCGGGCAGGCAAAGAGCCAGGCGCTGGTACGCAGGAGATCGTGGGTTCGATCCCGTGACTCTGACGATGCCTGCTGCTTCTGTTTATTTGGAGTCTGCATCCCTTTCTCTCTCTCTCATCATCATCACGGTGGCTAAGAGATGTTAACTACCTCGCCTTGTACGCAGGAGGTCGTGGGTTCGATACCGGCCCTGACGATGCCTGCTGCTGTTATATATTTGAAGTCGGTGTGTGTCTCTTTCTCTCATCATCATCATCACGGTGGCTAAGATATGTTAACTACCTCACCTTGTACGCAGGAGATCGTGGGTTCGATCCCGACCGTGATGATGCCTGCTGCTGTTGCATATGTAATGACAGGGTGACACCTGCTGCCTGGAAGGGTAATCACGGGTATGGGCAAGGTTATGTAACAACTAATCAAAGGGGGCGTATCTGGGTTAAAGTCAAAGGTGGGGTTAGTCGGGAAGCTCCAGGAACCTGCTCGAAGTTCTGGAAGGGGCGTTGCCAGAGGCAGAGCCCAGCCCCTCCTGGATGGATATAAGGGGGTCGGACCCAAGGTTCGTGGTTGTTACGGTGGGGTCCCGGTCCTGACTGCGTCGCTGCTCACCATCATCTCTCTCCGTCGTCCGACCGCATGGACGATCTTCTGCACGGCTCCCAGCGCCGTCATCGTCACACCAGTCAGCCACTTTGTGGTTTGATGATGGGACTGCGTATGAGGTCGGCTGTGTGTAGCTAAGTAAAGACGTATATATATTACTCAGTGTTGTGCCCAGTTGAGGAGACGTGTATATACGGCCTGTGTTGTGCCCAGTGTGAGAAATAAATAAGAAGAAGCCCTCTACTCGACGTGTCTCAGAAGTCGCTCGTTACATTTGGAGTCAGAAGTTTGTTGGAAAGAAAAGTAGAATTTTTTTTTTTTACTAATCTACGAAAGAGGAAGGATGTCTAAGCACCAGAAGAAGTGGAATCCACCTGTGGCGTCGTCCGATGACGATCAACACGAGACCCAGGACCTCCTGACAGCTGCGGGAACCGAGAAGAGGGTGGCGCATGGTGGCCGAGCAACTTGAGCTCCTTGCGGGCGACAGTCCCGCAGTTGGCGGCGCTCCTTACGGCGACAACGAGTGACACACATACACAGTGACACCCACACAGTGACACACACACATACAGTGTTACACACACACACACAGACAGANACACACAGTGACACACAGTGTTACACACACACATACAGTGTTNCACACACACACACAACACAGACACACACAGTGACACAGACACACACACACACACACAGACACACACACAGTGACACACACACACATACAGTGTTNCACACACACACATACAGTGTTCCACACACACACACACAGTGTTACACACACACACAGTGACACAGACACACACACACAGACACAGACACACACACACAGTACACAGAGACACACACACACAGTGACACACACACACAGACACGGTGTTACACAGTGTTACACACACACACAGTGACACACAGTGNCACACACACACACACAGTGACACACAGTGACACACACAGACACACACACACAGTGACACACACACAGACACAGTGACACACAGACACACACACACAGACACACACACTCGGACACAGTGAGTGAGTGAGTGTGGGTGGTGGGTGAGTGAGTAGGTGGGGTGTGAGTGAGTGGGTGAGTGGTTGGTGGGTGGTAAGTGGTGAGTGGGTGAGTGAGAGTGNTNGGTAGTGAGTGAGTGGTGAGTGGGTGAGTGGGTGNTGGGTATGTGAGTGNGTNAGTGGGTGAGTGGGTGGTGGTNGGTGGAGTGATGAGTGNGTGANTGGGTGGGCAAGGTGGTGAGTGAGTGGGTGGTGANTGGGTGGTGNGTGAGTGGGTGGTGAGCGGGTGGGTGAGTGAGTGGGTGGTAAGTGANTGGGTGAGTGGGTGTGTGAGTGGTGGGTGGGTGAGTGAGTGGGTGAGTGGGTGAGTGAGTGGGTGCGTGTGGGTGAGTGAGTGAGTGTGAGTGAGTGAGTGNGTGGGAGAGCGAGCGAGTGAGTGGGTGAGTGAGAGGGTGAGTGGTGGTGGTGAGTGAGTGAGTGGTGGTGAGTGAGTGAGTGAGCGAGTGGGTGAGTGAGTGAGTGAGTGANTGAGTGAGTGGGTGAGTGAGTGGTGAGTGAGTGAGTGAGCGGTGAGTGGGTGAGCGGGTGGGTGGGTNGGTGAGTGAGTGGGTGAGTGAGTGGTGNGTGAGCTGAGTGAGTGAGTGGTGGTGGGTGGTGAGTGGTGGTGGGTGGTGATGGTGGGTGTTGGTGTGGGGGGCGNGTGGGTGTGATTGAGTGTGAGTTAGTGGGNGNTGGTGGTGGGAATGGTGGGGGGTTAGGTGGGTGTGAGTGGGCAGTGGTGGTGGTTAGGTGNGTGAGTGGGTGAGTGAGTGGTAGTGGTGAGTGAGTGGTGTGGGTGAGTGAGTGAGTGAGTGGGTGAGTGGGTTGAGTGAGTGGGTGAGTGAGTGNAAGTGAGTGAGTGAGCNGAGTGAGTGACTCACCATGGTNNGTAGTAGTCTCTGGGTNACTCTCTGAGTACTCTCCATCGGTCCGTGTCANCCCCCAAATAACCGNGAATTCATGGGTAGCAGTGCAGCAAGAGAACAACTCAAAACATCAACAACATCATCNACATCATAATCATCGTCAGCAAAAACATCTACAAAATCAATAACAAAATCTTAACATCAATAACATAATCATCATCATCAATAACATCAACAAATTAGCATCAACAACTTCTAACACTCACAACAACATCATCAATATCAAACCAATATCATAATCATCATCATCAAAACATCAACAAAATCNACAACAAAATCAACAACATAATCAATAACCACATCATCAACATAATCATCAATCAATCACCACAACAAAATCAATAACGCATTAATAGCCAATCATCATCATCAATACATCAACAAAATCAAATCAATAATCTCATACACATCAACATCAGCAATATCACCATCATCACCATCACCACCACCACCCCCCACCATCACCACCACCATCACCATCATCACCACCACCACCACCCCACATCACAACACCTCACCGCCATCACCACCATCACCACATCACCACCACCATCACCACCATCACCCACCACACATCACCACNACCACCACCACCATCACCCCCCCANCACCACCATCACCACCACCATCACCATCAACCACCACCACCANCACCACAACACCACCACCANCACATCACCACCACCATCACCACCACCACCACACCATCCACACCACNACACCACCATCACCACCACCATCACCACACCACCACCACCACCACATCATCACCACACCACCCCACACATCACCACACCACCCACATCCACCACACCACCCCACCACCATNACACCACTATCATCACCACCACCCCACCATCACACCACCACCACCATCACCACCACCACCATCATCACCACCACCCCCACCANCACCCCACCACCCATCACCATCACCACCATCACCACCATCATCACCACCACCACACCATCATCACCACCACCACCCCACCATCATCATCACCACCACCATCATCATCACCACCACCACCCCACCATACCACCACCACCCCACACCACCACACCATCATCACCACCACCACCATCACACCATCACCACCATCACCACCACCACCACCCCACCACCACCATCACCACCACCACCACCATCTAGAAAGGGGTGTGGCCTGGGCGGAGCAAGGCCACACGGCAGTATAAAAGGGGCCCCTGGAGGGGACCTCGGGGCTGACGTTTGAAGTGGGATCCCGTCATGCTGCTGGAGTCTTCACCGTGACGGTTCCACCTGAAGACGGAAGCTTGTGTTGCCTCCGAAACGTCGTGATTTTTATTTTATTTTACTTTTATTAATTGTAATGTTTTAGCTACGTAACTTTACCGAAAAATGTATTTTACTTGCTACACTCACATAGAACCAACACTGAATACAATACTTACTTTAACAAAAATACTCAAATATTTGTTAGTCTACATTTCCTTTTCAAAACCGTTATGATAATACGGAAATAGGTATAATATTAAATACATCATCATAGCTAATCATATTGATGAGGAAAATAATACCGTAATAATCACGCAAAATTAGAACAAAAACGCTTCTTTTTTCTGAATCAACCACTGCAGTCATCACGACCTTGACGCAAAACCAACTCGGCTCACTCAAAACGCTCAACACAAAGCAGCCAGGCGTCCCATTTTGTATGTTTTATTCATTAAAACTTAAAAAATTACATTAAAATGAACAAACTACGCATATAATGGCCTTCCGAAAGCTTTATGCATATTAATTTACCTCAGAATTGAAATGACAAAGTCATCAACGCTCGTTAATTGTAAATAAATAAACGCAACAAAATGGAGTCTCCGACGCCATTTTGTATTTACACTTTTGGCGCCAAAAAAAAGCGGCGAATGAAGCAACGTTGAAGGCTTAAATCATTGACTGAGTATCCTTGTTGGCATGCGTGTCCTTGTTGGCACGCGTGCCAACACGGACACTTAATTGATTTTGATAATGTTGAAGTTTTGTGCAAAATTAGCGACTACTGGCCAAGACTAATTAGATAATCTATAGAAATTGAAATAAATCAAAATAACTTTAACCGTTCTGATAGCTACCGCCTTAGTGCTGTGTGGAAGCGAATCATCAAATAATACGTTATTTTAATGCATGCCTACAAAGGGCAGCGTACTTCAATAGGGATTACCGTTGGTAGGGCTATTTGAATAAACACAATAGAAAGGAAGGACAAGTTAAAAGTGCTCGCATAATGCACATTTATAATGTACGTTGCCTCAGTAATCCCCCCCCCCCCCACATTGTGCAAGAGCGCACAAGCGTGGTCAACTCATCTAAGCCTCTATATAAGGAACGAAACAGTACGACTTCTCCACAAATCTGCCTGTCGCCTGATGAAGCTAGTTGCAATCACTGGCGATACGTCGTTCTGAGATTGTAAATGTTGTGGCTAGGCTCTCCAACACAACCAGTGTGTTGTACTAGTATACTACACTATACACGACACTATACACTGCACTATACACTGCACTATGCACTACACTATACACTGCACTACTATATACTACACTATACACTACACTACACACTAGTGCTGTACTCGTGACGAATTGGCACGTTCTGTTTACGTGAAAATCCTTACTAGTTGGCTGTGTCGGGTGGTGGCGGGTTTTAACGACACATTTATATATTTTGCGATCTAACCCAAAAACCTCTTTTATGGACGTATCTAGTCTTAACAAAAGCAAACCAATTACTTCTGGGTAACCGTCGTATCTATCCAACAGTTGGCAAGAGTCACTGCATTGGTGGCAAGATGTTAACTACCTCCCCTGGTATACAGGAAGTCGTGTGTTCGATCCTGCCCCTAACGCCTGCTGTATATTTTGAGTTATCACGTCTCTCTCCCCGTTGTCGTGTAGAATTTTCTCCGGGTCTTCCGTTTATCCCCTCCGCATTTNAAATAATTTGCATTCAGAGCAGGGGCGGTTTCTTCATTAGGGCGATTGGGCGACGCATCACCAATGTCATTCAACCACAGAGTCACGCTAGCCGTCACTGTGCCTCTGGATATAGTCCAATCAGCGTCATGTCACGTTCTGTGGAGTACCGCTCTTTTGGGCGATTTCACTCTGGCTGAGAATCGCCCGAGTGTTCCCATAGACTTACATTCAAAGATGGTTTTTTGAACGGGGGCGCTGCAATGCATTCTCTATGGCTTCCAGGAGGGCTCGCCCTAACGTGCTTACGTCATCATACGTAAGCACGTTTCAGTCAACAATATTATTTGTCGCCACCTAGTGGAATCTTTAATAAAATAAACTAAGTGGATTGTAATAATAGTGAGATAGAAACAAACAAGATGTATTGTAAGAGTCACTTTATTTTTCATTAATATTAAAGAAGTGAAGTTGCCTTTACATGCTTAAGTTGTTAATTTATCCATTGCATGGGTGGACCTTATCCTTATCAATCATCCAGACATTTGCCCCCCCTGAGAGATTTTGCAGGAGCCGCCACTGCGTACGAGTAATGGCAGAACTCCACGACTCCAGGAAGTGGCCCGAAGCTTGCCACAACGTAAGGGGCCGTGGTGATTTACAGCCAACGTCAGTTGAGCGTTGACAATTAGAGCCAAGCCGAAACATAACATATAAATAATATGTTTTAAATGTGTTTTCATTTTTATGATAGAATATAGTATTGTCATCAGTATGACATAAGTATACCAAGTTTGCAGTCGATACCACATTGGGAAGTGGGTTAAATTAGTTACAATATTTGAGGATACAGCAACGACAACAACAACAACAAGTAGTTAAATAAAAGCGTGTTAAAAAAGGCTACCACAGTAGCTCAGCAGTGGCAGGGGGTGTTACGCCCTGGTGCAAATAACACGATTCGACCTTGGAGACCGCAACTTGAGTACATCCTGAAAGGCACACTGAAATGCTACATCGTCATTGCTGTAAAATAGAGACGTGGCTACAACAACAACAGCAACAAAAAGGCTCGAAGCCGAGATTGGCTGTATCGAAGATGCTGAAATCCCAGACGCCAAAAACCAACACACAAGTACAAGAATGGGCNCTGACAGGCAACTGCTGAAGACCATCATTAGCAGGAAGTGTTACTACCTAGGCCACATTGCCCGACACGACCACAAATACCACATTAAGCGGAAGGTCGAAGGGGATGGCTCAGTAACATCAAACGGCTTCAGCAGACAACTCTCAGCCGTGCACCGGTATCATGTGAAGTCGCACACGCCGTTAGGCGTCGGAAGAAGGGGCGGTGGGGGTGCTTACGCCCTGATACTACAGATGCACCTTGGGTGAGTTTAATGTCACTGTGAGGACTCACCACTGCGGCGGCGAGGGGGGGTGGCTTTGTTACTATTGCGAAACGGCTTCGGCGACAAGTAGAGATGCAATGGTGGTGTGAGGACTGACTCACTTGGCGTCGTTAGTCGTGCGGTGAGGCTGTGTTCTTACCACTGCTGCTACTGATGCTCCTACGGACACACTACTGGTGCTACTACGGACTGACTACTGCTGCTACTACGGACTCACTACTGCTGCTACTACGGACTGACTACTGCTGCTACTACTGACTCACTACTGCTGCTACTACTGACTCACTACTGCTGCTACTACTGCTCCTACTGCTGCTACTACGGACACACTACTGTGCTACTACGGACTGACTACTGCTGCTACTACGGACTCACTACTGCTGCTACTACGGACTGACTACTGCTGCTACTACTGACTCACTACTGCTGCTACTACTGACTCACTACTGCTGCTACTACGGACACACTACTGCTGCTACTACTGACTGACTATTGCTGCTACTACGGACTGACTACTGCTGCTACTGATGCTACTACGGACTCACTACTGCTGCTACTACGGACTGACTACTGCTGCTACTACGGACTCACTACTGCTGCTACTACTGACTCACTACTGCTGCTACTACGGACTGACTACTGCTGCTACTACGGACTCACTACTGCTGCTACTACGGACTACTACTGCTGCTACTGATGCTCCTACGGACACACTACTGCTGCTACTACGGCTACTACTGCTGCTACTACGACTCACTACTGCTGACTACTGACTACTACTGCTGCTACTAACTACTGCTTACTAGGACTGACTACTGCTANATTGGTAATGACTACTTCTGTGTAGTACTGACTATTGCTACTGTCGGTGCCACTTTTGACTACTATACTGCTCGTACTGCTACTGACTACGAATGACTACTACGACTACTGACTACTACTAACTCCTACTAACTACCGCTAACTATCACTGACTACTACTAACTCCTACTAACTACTACTACTACTGACGACTACTGACTACTACTAACTACCACTAACTATCACTGACTACTACTAACTACTACTAACTACTCACTCTAACTACTACTACTACTACTACCACTACTACTACTAACTACTACTAACTACTACTACTACTATTACTACTACAACTTCACTGACTACTACTAACTACTACTGACTACTACTGACTACTACAGACTACTGACTATTACTAACTACTACTAACTATCACTGACTCCTACTAACTCCTACAACTCCTACTAACTACTACGCATGACTACTACAACTCCTACTAACTACCACTAACCATAACTTCGACTGACTACTGCGACTGGGCTGACGAGGGAGCCGTCGCCACATGAAGCCGCGCGTCCTCCCTCATGATCCACNGCCGCGTTCATCATCTTAGTCCAGGCGAGTTGAACGACGCGCGCGAGCAGCCACGCGTGTGAACGACGCGTGAACGACGCAACGCGTTTGAACGACGCTTGAACAAAACNACGCGCGTGTCAACGATGTGAACATTGCGACGCGCGTGAACGATGCGTGAACAATGCCGCGTGTGAACGATGCATGAACGGCGCGCGTGAACGATGCGTCTGCCGCGCGTGTGAATGATGCGTGAACAATGCAGCGTGTGTGAACATGCGTGAACAACGCCGCGTGTGTGAACGATGCATGAACTCCGCGCGTTGAACGATGCGTGAATGGCGCGTGTGAGAACGCCGCGTGAACGGCCGTGTGAACAAGTGCAGCGCGTGTGAACGGCGCGTTGTTTTGGTGAGTGGAGTTTGTGTGATCTCCCCTGTTCTAGAGAGTGAGTGAGTGGAGTTTGTGTGATCTCCCCTGTTCTACAGAGTGCGTGAGTGGAGTTTGTGTGATCTCCCCCTGTTCTACAGAGTGCGTGAGTGGAGTTTGTGTGATCTCCCCTGTTCTACAGAGTGAGTGAGTGGAGATTGTATGATCTCCCTTGTTCTACAGAGTGAGTGAGTGGAGTTTGTGTGATCTCCCATTGTTCTACAGAGTGAGTGAGTGGAGTTTGTTTGATCTCCCCCTGTTCTACAGAGTGAGTGAGTGGAGTTTGTGTGATCTTCCCCTGTTCTAGAGTGAGTGAGTGGAGTTTGTATGATCTCCCCTGTTCTAGAGAGTGTTGAGTGGGTGGAGTTTGTATGATCTCGCCCTGTTCTACAGAGTGAGTGGAATTTGTATGATCTCGCCCTGTTATTACAACTCACCCACCCACTCACCAGGTCCCACACATTTTCATATCAGGGTTCTACTGAATTATGAACTATTCTTTTTTATTTATCAGGTAAAGTCCCACTGAGCTATGTAGGTCTGTTCTCATAAGTGAGCTGGTAGATACATAGAGAAAAATCCACGCAGTTACCACCACGGGAGAGAGAGACGCAGACTCCAAATATACAGCAGCAGCAGCAGACATCTCACAGGATCCGGGATTGAACCCACGACCTCCTGCCTACCAGGCGAGGTAGTTAACATCTCTCAGAATCCGGGATCGAACCCACGACCTCCTGCACACCAGGCGAGGTAGTTAACATCTCACAGAATCCGGGATCGAACCCACGACCTCCTGTATACCAGGCGAGGTAGTTAACATCTCACAGGATCCGGATTGAACCCACGACCTCCTGCACACCAGGCGAGGTAGTTAACATCTCACAGAATTCGTGGTTTAACCCACGACCTCCTGCACTCCAGGCGAGGTAGTTAACATCTCTCAGGATTCGGGATAAAACCAACGACCTCCTGCACACCAGGCGAGGTAGTTAACATCTCACAGAATCCGGGATCTAACCCAGACCTCCTGTGTACGAGCGAGGTAGTTACCATCTCCCTACCCACCGCAGCGCCCCTTCTATAGCCTTTTGGAAGCACATTTGCCTTTGTGAATATAACTTCCAATGAACAAATCACATCAATGTCACATAATTCCTTTGCGTGCGTCAGCGGTTTTAACGTGTTTCTGTCTCTCTCTCTCTCTCACTTTGCTGTGCATGAAATGTCAAACCCCCCAACGCCTCCTCCCAGCGTTTCAAATGTCAAAGGCGTCGTCGCGCTAAAATATCGTGGTGCCGTATTATCCAAGAGACCACAGTAGGCACTGTGCCTAGGGCCTGCTCACCCACCCACCCACTCTCATTCACCCACTCATTCACTCACTCATTCACTCATTCACCCACTCACACTCATTCACCCACTCATTCACTCATTCACCCACTCATTCACCCACTCACTCACTCATTCACCCACTCATTCATCACTCATTCACCCACCAACTCACCCACTCACTCATTCACCCACTCATTCACCCACTCACTCCCCATCCACTCACTCATTCACCCACTCATTCACCCACTCATTCACCCACTCATTTACCCACTCACTCACTCATTCATTCACCCACTCACCCACTCACTCACCCACTCACTCACTCATTCACCCACTCATTCACCCACTCATTCACCAATTCACCCACTCATTCACCCACTCATTCACCCACTCACTCACCCACCCACTCACTCACTATTCACCCACTCATTCATTCCCACTCACTCATTCACTCATTCACTCACTCATTCACCCACCAATACCCACCCATCCACTCATTTTCACCCACTCATTCACCCACTCACTCATTCATTCACCCACTCACTCACTCATTCACCCACTCATTCACCCACTCATTCACCCACTCATTCACTCACCCACCCATCCACTCACCCACTCACCCACCCACCCACTCATTCACCCAACTACTCATTCACCCACCAACTCGCCCATTCATTCACCCACTAACTCGCCCACTCACTACCCACCCATCCACTCACCCACCCACTCACTCATTCACCACCAACTCGCCANTCTCATTCACCCACTACTCGCCCACTCACTCACACCCATCCACTCACCCACCACTCACTATTCACCACTAACCGCCCACTCTCATTCCCCCACTCATTCACCCATTCACTCACTCATTCACCACTCATTCACCTCACTCATTCACCCACTCATTCACCAATCACCCACCCACTCACCCACCCACTCACTCATTCACCCACTAACTCGCCCACTCTCATTCACCCACTCATTCACCCATTCACTCACTCATTCACCCACTAACTCGCCACTCTCATTCACCCACTCATTCACCAACTCACTCACTCACCCATCCACTCACCCACCCACTCACTCATTCACCCACTCACTCATTCACCCACTAACTCGCCCACTCTTATTCCCCCACTCATTCACCAACTCACTCACTCACCCATCCACTCACTCATTCACCCACTCATTCACCACCAACTCACCCACCCACTCACCAAGGCCCTATAATCCAATCGACCACAGCAGGCACCGTGCCTAGGGCATACGACAACTGAAATGGGCCTCAGGAAAACAAACACAATGTTTGGCCATGTTTTTTTAGTTTGTATGATATTTAAAAATTTAAGCTAAATGTTTTGTTGAATTAATTATTATTATACGGGCTGCTCGTTGCAATTTTTTTGCAGAGCGGTAACAAAGTCGTGGACTCTTTGTGAATGAGGTATCATATTACACATTTCTACGGCTTCGATGAGAATGAGCGGCATTTCTTTTGAAGCTGCGTCACCCCGATATGATAATCACGGCGTAAAAAAAGTACTTGAAGAAATGTTCCCTTGTAATGTTTTTAGGCTCGCCTCAAGTTTGTTTTGGTCTATCATTTCGAATTAAATCCCGTCTAATTAGGGGCACAGACTAAATAATGGACATATCATCAGCGGCTGTGACGAAGTAACGCATGAAACAAGCGGAGAGACAGCGGCGGGAGTAGTAACATGGGCAGCAACGCCAACTGTTGGAAAGTTATCACACGTACACACACACCACAACCAATCCACCGAATCTCCTGAACACAGCAGAGATCATGGCGGTACTGATCCAGCTCCCGACAGAGGAGTGGTAGCCTCTACTCTATACACACACACACCACAATCAGCCCACCGGGCCTCCTGAATACCGCAGAAATCATGGCGGTACTGATCCAGCTCCGACAGAGGAGTGGCAGCCTCTACTCTATACACACACACACAAACACACGGACCAGAATCAGCCTGATTCCACAGAGATCCAGGCAGAAGAAGGGCCTAGGGCCTACAAGAAACTTAATCCGGCCCCGAAAATATCATTCACCAACTCACTCACCCACCCATCCACTCACCCACCCACTCACTAATTCACCCACTCATTCACCCACCAACTCACCCACCCACTCACCAAGGCCCTATTATCCAATCGACCACAGCAGGCACTGTGCCTAGGGCATACGACAACTGAAATGGGTCTCAGGAAAACAAACAATGTTTGGCCATGTTTTTTTTGTTTGTATGATTTACAAAAAAATAAAGCTACATGTTTTGTTGAATTCATACTAATTATACGGGCTGCTCGTTGCAATTTAATTGCAGAGCGGTAACAAATAATCTCTACCTGCCCCCCGCCCCGTCCCCCCTCCCGCTGTTTAGAGGCCGTCCATAAATGACGTCACACGATTTTTGACGATTTTTGACCCCCCCCCCTCGTCACACGGCGTCACAAAAAGTCAGACCCCCCCTCAAATATGACGTCACAAAGCTCTGCCCCCCCCCCAAAATAAAACATGCTTCAAATCGCTTTAAACTATTGTCATTGTAGTGCGTATTTAATGTGGCGCTGCACTCTGATGTTGTAGGAGAAAACATTTAAAAGTCTATTTATATTTCGATTTAAAGCTTTCGTGACTGCAGGGATTCATCTTCTTGGTTCTTTCGGTAAAGTCACGTAGAAGGGAAACAATAAAATAATAAAAATAAAACTATAATAAAATAAAATAATTCTCACGACGTTTCGGCTACAACGCAAGCAGCCGTCTTCAGGTGAAGAATGAGACACTACCAATATAAGCTCCTAGTTAATATATAAGCTCCTAGTTTGGTAGTGTCTCATTCTTCACCTGAAGACGGCTGCTTGCGTTGTAGCCGAAACGTCGTGAGAATTATTTTATTTTATTATGTTTTATTTTTATTATTTTATTACTTCCCTTCTACGTGACTTTACCGAAAGAACCAAGAAGATAGAACGTGTTGTCTATATTTATTTAAAGTTGCGCGTTTTGATGTGACGTCACATTTCTCAAACCCTCCCCTCGTCACACATCGTCACAAATGTCTGACCCTCCCCCTCCTTAGGTGCGTGACGTCATTTATGGACGGTCCCTTAGCAATAACAAGAGGGGCGTTGTCCAGACGCGCGGAATGCCGTTTTAGTTTTTAACATTGCTCTCGTGTTTCCCCTAAGGTGGGTGGTCCAAAACTTGAATTTCTTGAGTCTCACTGCCTCACTGCGTGTCTGTGTGTGTACCTGTGTGTGTGTCTGTGTGTGTAGCTGTGTGTATCTGTGTGTGTGTGTATGTATCTGTGTGTGTAGCTGTGTGTGTATCTGTGTGTGTATCTGTGTGTGTATCTGTGTGTGTACCTGTGTGTGTATCTGTGTGTGTACCTGTGTGTGTACCTGTGTTTGTATCTGTGTGTGTATCTGTGTGTGTATCTGTGTGTATCTGTGTGTTTGTGTGTATCTGTGTGTTTATCTGTGTGTGTATCTGTGTTTGTATCTGTGTGTGTATTTGTGTGTATCTGTGTGTGTTTATCTGTGTGTGTATCTGTGTGTTTGTGTGTGTATTTGTGTGTTTATCTGTGTGTGTATCTGTGTGTGTATGTGTGTATTTGTGCTGTGTATCTGTGTGTGTATCTGTGTGTGTATCTGTGTGTGTGTATGTGTATCTGTATGTTTGTATCTGTGTGGTGTATGTGTGTATCTGTGTGTGTATCTGTGTGTGTACCTGTGTGTTTATCTGTGTGTGTGTGTATCTGTGTGTGTACCTGTGTGTTATCTGTGTGTGTATGTATGTGTGTTTGTATCTGTGTTTGTATCTGTGTTTGTATCTGTGTGTATGCTGTGTGTGTATCTGTGTGTGTATCTGTGTGTGATATCTGTGTGTGTATCTGTGTATGTCTATGTGTGTGTGTGTGTATCTGTATGTGTATCTGTGTGTGTATCTGAGTGTGTTTGTATCTGTGTGTGTATCTGTGTGTGTATCTGTGTGTGTATCTGTGTATCTGTGTGTGTATCTGTGTGTATCTGTGTGTGTATCTGTGTGTGTATCTGTGTGTGTATCTGTGTTTGTATCTGTGTGTTTATTTGTGTGTATGTGTGTGTCTGTGTGTATGTCTTTGTACGTGTGTGTCTGTGTGTATGTATGTGTATGTATGTCTTTGTATGTGTATCTGTGTGTGTTTGTATGTGTCTGTGTGTGTANGTGTGTGTGTCTGTGTGTATGTCTTTGTGTGTGTGTCTGTGTGTATGTATGTATGTGTATGTCTTTGTATGTGTGNATCTGTGTGTGTATGTGTGTCTGGGCGGCAGTAGTGTAGCGGTTAGCGCACTAAGCTATTAACCCGGCCACCTGAGTTCGATTCCCGCTCACGGCCGACACCAGTGATGTTTATCTGAACCGGTCCTGAGCCTCCCCTAGGTCGACTCAGCCTCAAATGAGTACCTGGTGCGGTGTGTAAATATCGCCACTGGGAGACAAAGGCGGCCGGGTGTGGTGTTGGCCACCCACCCCTCGTGTGCCGTGCTGGCCTTCATAGGTGCTCGCTAACAGCAATTGTCCAACAGTCTGTGCAGGCTATGAGGGATCTTTATATTTGCGTATGTGTGTGTCTGTGTGTGTGTCTGTGTGTGTGTGTGTGTCTGTGTGTGTGTCTGTGTGTGTGTCTGTGTGTGTGTCTGTGTCTGTGTGTGTGTGTGTATCTGTGTGTGTGTGTGTCTGTGTGTGTGTGTGTATCTGTGTGTCTCTGTGTGTCTGTGTGTCTGTGTGTGTGTCTGCGTGTGTGTCTGTGTGTGCAGTGTTTGGATGCTTTGACTGATTGCCCGAAGGTCAATACCGAGCAACCTCAACTCGCTGCTGTCTGCTCTGCGCCGTGGGTACGCACCCCGTAATAACGCCGATACCTTGGCTAGTTTTCGATTTAAAGCTTCTTTCGTGACTGCAGGGATTCATCTTCTTGGTCCTTTCGGTAGAGTCGTCACGTAGAATGGAAATAATAAAATAATAAAAATAAAACATAAATTTTTTATAAAATAATATAGTATAAAATAAAAAAATAAATTTATATTGTAATATAATAAAGTAATGTTATATAAAATAACAAAATAATATAATAATGTGATATAATTAAATAATGCAATTATAAAATATTCTAATAACATATTATTAAATTTCGATTTAAAGTTTTCGTGACTGCAGGGATTCACCTTCTTGGTTCTTTCGGTAAAGTCGTCACGTAAAATGGAAATAATAAAATAATAAAAATAAAACATAATTAAATAATTCTCACGACGTTTCGGCCACAACGCAAGCAGCCGTCCTCAGGTGAAGACAGGTCTGTCTCGACAGATGTTTCAGCCACAACGCAAGCAGCCGTCCTCAGGTGAAGACAGGTCACCTGTTCTTCACCTCACCCACCTGTTCTTCACCTGTAGACGGCTGCTTGCGTTGTGGCCGAAACGTCGTGAGAATTATTTTATTATGTTTTATTTTTATTATTTTATTATTTCCATTCTACGTGATGACTTTACCAAAAGAACCAAGAAGATGAATCCCTGCTGCAGTCACGAAGAACAGGTCTGTCTCGACAGACCTGTTCTTCACCTGAGGACGGCTGCTTGCGTTGTGGCCGAAACGTCGTGAGAATTATCTTCGCTCGTATTATAGTTGTGTGGTGGATTAAATCGATTCGCAGACGGACTTCTTGGAGGCAACACACATTGATTAACACCAACACATAACACAAAGGGGTCACTGCCCCTTTACCAGATAAAGGGCCGTCCATAAATGACGTCACGCACCTAGGGGGTGGGGTCAGACATTTGTGACGATGTGTGACGAATGGGGGGGGTTGAGAAATGTGACGTCACGTAAAAATGTGCAACTTTTAAATCAATACAGACAACACGTTCTACTTAATTACGTAGACTTTTTAATAAATGTTTTCTCCTACAACATCAGAGTGCAGCGCCACATTAAACACGCACTACAATGACAATAGTTTAAAGCGATTTGAAGAATGTTTTATTTTTTTGGGGGGGGGCAGAGCTTTGTGACGTCATATTTGAGAGGGGGGGGTCTGACTTTTTGTGACGTCATGTGACGAGAGANGGGGGGGTCAAAAATCCTCCAAAATCTCGTGACGTCATTTATGGACGGCCCTTACCTCTGGTGTTGGACTAACTACGCTAGTTACTGGGAGTACCAACAACGGACAGAACGCATATTCTTAGGTTTTTTTCGTGGTAAAGTCACGTAGGTAAAAAATTAATAAAATAAAAATAAAATAAAAATCACGACGTTTCGGAGGCAACACAAGCTTCCGTCTTCAGGTGGAACCGTCACAGCCACGACAGCTGTATCAAGTGAGAGAAATTCCAAGAAAACAGGCTGAAGCACGCACCGAACCTCACAAAAACAATATCCAGGGCCTACTTTGGCTCCTCCCACCCTCAACCAGTATATATGTAATGCGAGCGTAAATGGGCAGGTCGGATGTGACGATCCGAGAGGGAGGAGTCAGGGTCACGTGGGGGAGAAGTTATAGCGGGGAGACAGGAAGACATCTGGGGAGTCGAGGGAGTGAAGAGGGGAAACCACGTTGGGTGGTCGCCGTGCCTCAGCCTGGTGGCTGAGGGCTCATGACGGCGCCAGCCAGCGGGGTGAGGAGAGAGTCAGAATAGAGAGAGGAGGAGGCCACGCAGGGCAGGGAGAGAGCAGAGTGCGCGGGGCGCACAGGGCGTGCGAGGTTGCACGGAGCAGCCGAGTAGCTGCAGACTAGCGGAGGCTAGCACAGGGCGTGCGAGGTTGCACAGGCAGCAGAGTGGCTGCATAGAGAGTGCGCGGGGCGCAAGGGAGACGACGCTGGACCGAGGAGGAGGCCAGCGGGGTGAGCAGAAGACGAACACAAATAAAGGACCGACGGAGATCAACATCGCGTGACGGAGTCCTTTATTACATATATACAAGGACTGTTTTCTTGGAATTTCTCTCACACAGCTATCGTGCTGTGACGGTTCCACTGAAGACGGAAGCTTGTGTTGCCTCCGAAACGTCGTGATTTTTATTTAACTTTTATTAATTCGAATTTTTTACCAACGTGACTTTACCGGAAAAAACCTAAGAATATGAATCCTTGCAGTCACGAAAGCTTCAAATCTAGAACGGACAGGACCCTAATTGGGGTCCACATGCTGGTGACTTCTTCTGGACGGAGAACGCAGATCATAGATCTACAGACGACGGCAGCAACGCTGAACCCCGGCCTCCTGTGGAGACCCCGCTTATATGCCTCTGGGTCGTGGTTGGCCCAGCCCTTGGCCACGACCACCTTCGAGAAACCTCCTGGCGTTTCTCGACCCTTCCCGTCAGAGGTCGCAAACGGGTTTTGATTCCTTACCCGTACCCGGCCGCACCAGGGTCACAAATGGGTACCGGTACCCGTACCCGGCCGGGTACGGGTACCCGTTCCCTACCCGTACCCTACCCGAAATGAGTGACAAACGGTGACTCACCAGTGACTCACGGCCTACCCGTACCCGGCCGGGTACGGGTAGCCGGGTATCGGGTAGGGTACGGGTATCGGGTACCCGATTGCGACCTCTGAGATGAAGCCATGTTGCAGGCGCGGGTGGGTTGATTCTAGGAACTTGAATTGTGAGAAGAGACAAGACGTTGGGAAATGAGTGACAAACGGTGACTCACCAGTGACTCACGGCCTACCCGTACCCGGCCGCACCAGGGTCGCAAACGGGTACCCGTACCCGACTGAGTACGGGTAGCCGGGTATCGGGTACCCGATTGCGACCTCTGCCCAGCGCTCACTGAGCCCCCTCTAGGGCCGGTACTACACCCACCTACGGGTGTCCGCGATGAAGATGCAACGCACGCCGTGCCTCGCTAGAGCCAGCATTGCTCAGTGACAATCACGATGTCGCTACGTACACGATGTCGCTATACAAACGTTTTACCAGCGGCACATAACATTGAGTGGGTGGGTGAGTGAGTGGGTCACTCACCCACCCACCCACTCACTCACTCACCCACTCATCCACCCACTCACTCATCCACCCACTCACTGACTCACGCACTCACCCACCCACTCACCCACTCACTGACTCACTCACCCACCCACCCACTCACCTACGCACTCACCACTTACTCACCCACTCCCTCACCCACCCACGCACTCACCTACTCACCCACTCACCCACCCACTCACCCACCGCTCACCCACACCCCTCCCCTCCGTCCTCACCCACTGCTCGTGCTGCAGGACCGTCAAGTCAGCCAGGTGACTGCTCCAGCACCAATGCTCCTCTCTGCGTGCCGTGCGACAACAACAACAACAACAGCAGCAACAACAACAACAGCCACAACAACAGCAACAACAACAGCAGCAACAACAGCAACAGCAGCAGCAGGCTTGGTGCTACAATTGCACGGCGTGTTCTCTCGGTGAGACCCGGTTCGCCGTGTATTTATATCGATATAAATACACACACAGGGTGCTTAAAACAAAAACAAACAACATTCTTTGGGCCTTTCTGTAAAAGTCACGGAGATAAGTTNAAAAAAAATACAAAAAACCTTTTTTGTTATTCTTTTTTGAACCCAAAGAAATGAATTCCTGCAGTCACAAAAGCTTTAAGTCACGATTCAAACAAAAACAAAGTTAACGCTCACATCGGACTACAGGTTTGTTTTTAGTGTGTGTTGTGTGTGTTGTGTGTGTGTGTGTGTGTGTGTGTGTGTGTGTGTGTGTGTGTGTGTGTGGTGTGTTTGGTGTGTGTGTGTGTGTGTGGTGTGTTGTGTGTGTGTGTGTGTGTGTGTGGTGTGTTTGGTGTGTGTGTGGTGTGTGTGTGTAGTGTGTACAACAGGCGAGGTNGTTAACATCTCACAGAATCCGGGATTGAACCCACGACCTCCTGTATACCAGGCGAGGTAGTTAACATCTCTCAGGATCCGGAATCTAACCCAGACCTCCTGCACACGGCGAGGTAGTTAACATCTCGCAGAATCCGGGATCGAACCCACGACCTCCTGCATACCAGGCGAGGTAGTTAACATCTCACAGAATCCGGGATCGAACCCACGACCTCCTGCACACTAGGCGAGGTAGTTAACATCTCAGAGGATCCGGGATTGAACCCACGACCTCCTGCACACCAGGCGAGGTAGTTAACATCTCACAGGGTCCGGGTCTAACCCACGACCTCCTGCATACCAGGCGAGGTAGTTAACATCTCACAGGGTCCGGGTCTAACCCACGACCTCCTGCATACCAGGCGAGGTAGTTAACATCTCACAGGGTCCGGGGTCTAACCCACGACCTCCTGCCTACCAGGCGAGGTAGTTAACATCTCATGATCCGGGATTGAACCCACGACCTCCTGCACACCANGCAGGCATCCTCAGGGTCCGGGGTCTAACCCACGACCTCCTGCACACCAGGCGAGGTAGTTAACATCTCACAGGATCCGGGATCGAACCCACGATCTCCTGCCTACCAGGCGAGGTAGTTAACATCTCACAGGATCCGGGATCGAACCACGACCTCCTGCACACCTGGCGAGGTAGTTAACATCTCTCAGGATCCGGGATTGAACCACGACCTCCTGCACACAGACGAGGTAGTTAACATCTCACAGAATCCGGGATCGAACCCACGACCTCCTGCACACCAGGCGAGGTAGTTAACATCTCACAGGATCCGCGATCGAACCCACGACCTCCTGCACACCAGGCGAGGTAGTCAACATCTCACAGGATCCGGGATCGAACCCACGACCTCCTGCACACCAGGCGAGGTAGTTAACATCTCACAGGATCCGGGATCGAACCCACGACCTCCTGCACACCAGGCGAGGTAGTCAACATCTCACAGGATCCGGGATCGAACCCACGACCTCCTGCATACCAGGCGAGGTAGTTAACATCTCACAGAATCCGTGGTTTAACCCACGACCTCCTGCACACCAGGCGAGGTAGTTAACATCTCACAGGATCCGGGATTGAACCCACGACCTCCTGCACACCAGGCGAGGTAGTTAACATCTCGCAGAATCCGGGATCGAACCCACGACTCCTGCACACCAGGCGAGGTAGTTAACATCTCTCCAGGCACCGCGAGGGACTTGATGATGTGACCGTGCGGGGTGCAGGGGAGTTGGGTGGCAGCGACTGCACTGCTGCCCGCCGCTGTGCATGCCGGAGACGATCTGCCGCAATGAGGAGCAGCCCGCCTCGTCACCAGGTGGGGAGGGGGGGAGGGGGAGGGAGGGGGTGGGGCAGGGGGGAGGGGCAGGGGGGGAGGGGCCAGGGGGGGAGGGGGGAGGGGGGAGGGGGCAGGGGGGGAGAGGGGGGACGTCACTCACAGATCGTTACCTCTAGAGATGTGGGTTGCCAATCAGCACCGTCACCCCCCACCCCCTCCCCCTCCCCCACCCCTCCACCCCTCCACCCCTCCTCCCCCACCCTCCTCCTCCCCCACCCCCCTCCACCCCTCCACCTCCTCCCCCACCCTCCACTCCCCCCCACCCCCTCCCACCCTCCACACCCCTCCACCCCCACCCCCACCCCCCTCCCCCCCTTCGTCCCTCACCCCCCACCCCCTCCACCCCCCTCCCCCTCCACCCCCACCCCCTCCCCCACCCCCCCACCCCCACCCCCACTCCCCCCTCCCTCCACCCCCCCCTCCACCTCCTCCACCCCCACCCCCCCTCCCCCACCCTCCCCCCTCCCCCCCCTCCACCCCCCCCTCCACCTCCTCCACCCCCCCCCGCCCCCCACCCTCCCCCNTCCCCACCCCCCACCCCCTCCACCCCTCCACCCCTCCCCCCACCCCCTCCACTCCCTCCCCCATCCCCACCACCCCTNCCCCCACCCCCCTCGCCCCCCCCCACCCTCTCGCCCCCCCCCCACCCCCCCTCCCCCCACCCCCCCCACCTCCAGGTCTTCTGGCCGTGATCCCTGCGGCGGTGGCGGTGGCCGTGGTGGTGTCGGTGTCGGCTTCGCTCGCCGCGTGGCTCGTCCTCGTCTACGTGAGGAGGGTGAAGAGGAGGAGGAGGAGGTTGAGCAGGAGGAGCGGGGGCGAGCGAGGTAAGAGGGTGGGGGGAGGGGTGGGGGTGGGGGGTGGGGGGTGGAGGGGGTGGGGGGAGGGGTAGTGGGGGTGGAGGGGGAGGGGAGGGGGTGGGGGGTGGGGAAGGGGTGGAGGGTGGGGAATNGGGGGGTGGGAGGAGGGGGGTTGTGTGGGGAGGGGGGGTGAGGGGGGTGGGGGGAGGGGGGTGGGGGAGGGGAGTGGAGTTATTGTAACTTACGAGCGAATTTGGAGAGAGAGGACGAAGTGATGATTGTCGTCGTGAGTTTCGGTTGACCTGACCGCTCACCCACCCATCCAATCACTCACCCACTCACCCACTCACCCACACACTCACCCACCCACCAATTCACCCACCCACCAACTCACCCACCCACTCACCCACCCACCCACTCACCCACCCACCAACTCACCCACCCACCCAATCACTCACTCACTCACCCACCCACCCATCCAATCACCCGCCAACCCACTCACTCACCCACCCAATCACTCACTCACTCACCACCATCCAATCACTCACCCACTCAATCAATCACTCACCCACCCACTCACCCATCCACTCACCCACCCATCCAATTAATCACCCACCCATCCACACACTCATCTGCCAACCCACTCACCCACCCACTCACTCACCCACCCACTCACCCATCCAATCACTCACCCAATCAATCACTCACCCACCCACTCACCCATCAACTCACCCACCAACTCACCCACCAACTCACCCACCCACTCAATCAATCACTCACCCACCCACTCAACCCACTCAATCAATTACTCACCCACCAAACCACTCACCCACCCAACCACTCACCCACCAACTCACCCACCCAATCAATCAATAATTCACCCACCCACTCACCCACCAACTCACTCACCAACTCACCCACGAACTCACCCACCCAATCAATCAATAATTCACCCACCCACTCACCCACCAACTCACCCACCAACTCACCCACCAACTCACCCACCCAATCAATCAATAATTCACCCACCCAACCACTCACCCACCCAACCACTCACCACTCACTCACTCACCCACCTAACCACTCACCCACCCAACCACTCAATCACACACTCACTCACCCACCCACTAACTCACTCACCCACCCATATACCCACTCACTCACCTACCCATCTACGAACTCACTCACCCACCAACTCACCCACCAACTCACCCACCAACTCAATCAATCACTCACCCACCCAACCACTCACCCACCCAACCACTCACCCACCCAACCACTCACCCACCCAACCACTCACTCACCCACCCACTCACCCACCAACTCACCCACCCAATCAATCAATAATTCACCCACCCACCCACTCACCCACTCACCCACCAACTCACCCGCCAACTCACCCACCCAATCAATCAATAATTCACCCACCCACCCACTCACCCACTCACCCACCAACTCACCCGCCAACTCACCCACCCAATCAATCAATAATTCACTCACCCACCCACTCACCCACCAACTCACCCACCCAATCAATCAATAATTCACCCACCCACCCACTCACCCAATCACCCACCAACTCACCACCAACTCACCCACCAACTCACCAACCCACTCAATCAATCACTTACCCACCCAACCACTCACCCACCCAACCACTCACCCACCAACCACTCACCACCTAACCACTCACCCACCCAACCACTCACCCACCCAACCACTCAATCACCCAATCACTCACCCATTCACTCACCCATTCACCCACCCACTCACTCACCCACCCACTAACTCACTCACCCACCCATTTACCCACTAACTCATCCACCCATCTACTAACTCACTCACCCAACCACTCACCCACCCACCACCCACTTCCCACCCACTCACCCACCACTCACCAACTCACCCACCCACTCACCCACCCACCCACTCAATCAATCACTCACCCACCCAACCACTCACCCACCACCACTCACCCATCCACATACCCACCCAATCACTCACCCACTCACCCACCCACCCAATCACCACCCACTCATCCACATACCCACCCACTCACCCACCCACCCACCCACATACCCACCCACTCACCCCCCACTCACCCACCNACTCACCCACTCACTCACCACTGACCCACTCACTCACTCACTCACCCACTCACCCATTCACCCACTCACCCACCCACTCACTCACCCACTCACCCAACCACTCACCCACCCACCACCCACTCACCCACCCACCCACCCACCCACTCACCCACCCACCCACNCACCCACCCACTCACCCACCCACCCACCCACTTACCCACCACTCACCCACTACCCACCCACCCACCTACTCACCCACCACTCACCCACTTACCCACCCACTCACCCACCCAACCACTCACCCACCCAACCACTCACCACCCACCCACTACCCACCCACTCACCCACCCATCACTCACCCCACCCACCCACTCACACCACTCACCCCCACTCAACCCACTCAATCAATCACTCACCACCCAACCACTCACCCACTCACTCACTCACCCACCCACATACCCACCCAATCACTCACCACTCACCCACATACCACCCAATCACCCACCCACTCATCCACACACCACCCACCCACATACCCACCCACTCACCACCCACTCACCCACCAACTCACCCACTCACCCACCACCCACTCACCCACTCACCCACTCACCCACCACTCACTCACCCACTCACCCCCACCACCCACCCACTCACCCACCCACCACCACTCACCCACTCACCACCACTCACCCACNTAACTACCCACTCACCACTTACCCACCCACCCACCCACTCATCACCATCACCCACCCACTCACCCACTTACCCACNCACCAGCTCACCCACCCACTCACCCACTTACTTACCCACCCANTCACCCACCACCCACCCACCATCACACAGACCCGACCTCCCTGCACGACAGCNGCAGTGACGGAGGATAGCGGGACTCGTGATATCACAGAAGAGGAGGAGGAAGGGGGGAGGAGGGGGCTGGGGGGAGGGCTTCGAGGAGGTGGCGGTCCCTCAAGCAGGAGGAGGNACGGACGGGNCGGACGGTCGACGGGTGATGTGAGGTGGAGCAGGGAGGGGGAGGCTGAGTGGGTGGGTGAGTGAGTGGGTGAGTGGATGAATGGGTGGGTGAGTGGGTGAGTGGGTGGATGAGTGGAGTGGGTGGTGGTGGGTGAGTGGGTGAGTGATGGGTGGGTGGGTGAGTGAGTGGGTGGGTGGGTGGGTGGGTGAGTAGGTGAGTGGGTGGTGAGTGGGTGGGTGGGTGAGTGGTGGGTGAGTGATGGTGGGTGGGTAGGTGGGTGAGTGGGTGAGTGAGTGGGTGGTGAGTGGTGGGTGGGTAGGTAGGTGAGTGGTGGGTGAGTGAGTGGGTGGGTGGGTGAGTAAGTGGTGGGTGGGTAGGTGGGTGAGTGGGTGAGTGGGTGAGTGGGTGAGTGAGTGTGGGTGGGTAGGTGAGTTGGGTGGGTGAGTTGGGTGGGTGAGTGGGTGGGTGGGTGAGTGAGTGAGTGGGTGAGTGGTGGGTGAGTGGGTGGGTGAGTGGTGGGTGGGTGGGTGGGTGAGTGGGTGGGTGGGTGAGTGGGTGGGTGAGTGGTGGGTGGATGGGTGGGTGGTGGGTGGGTGGGTGAGTGGTGAGTGGGTGAGTGAGTGGGTGGATGAGTGGATGGGTGGGTGAGTGGGTGAGTGGGTGGGTGAGTGGGTGGGTGAGAGTGAGTGGGTGGGTGGGTGAATGGGTGAGTGAGTGGGTGGGTGAGTGGGTGGGTGGGTGAGTGGGTGGGTGAGGGTGGTGGGTGGGTGATGGGTGAGTGGGTGGGTGAGTGGGTGGTGAGTNGGTGGGTGAGTGATGGTGGGTAGGTGGGTGAGTGGGTGGGTGAGTGAGTAGGTGAGTCAGGGTGGGTGGGTGGGTGAGTAGTGAGTCAGGGTGGGTGGTGAGTGGGTGAGTGGTGGATGAGTGGGTGGTGAGTGAGTTAGTGGAGAGTTGGTGAGTGGAGAGTGGGTGAGTAGTGAGTGAGGTGTGGTTGTGAGTCAGTGGGTAGTNGGTGAGTGGGTGGGTTGTGAGTCAGTGGGTGAGTGAGTCAGGGTGAGTGAGTGGGTAGTGAGTGGGTGGTAGTGAGTGAGTGAGTGGGTGGGTGGGTAGTGAGTTGGGTGGGTGGTGAGTGGGTGAGTGAGTCAGTGGGTGATTGAGTGGGTGGGTGAGTAGTAAGTGAGTGACTAGTAGTGACTGAGTGAGTGTAGTGAGTGTGAGTGTGGAGTGGATGGGCAGGTGTCCTGCACAAATGAACCAGATACCTCGCTCTATCTCGTCAAGGATAATGAACCACCATCACACAAACTCCACTCACCTGCAGCGAGGGCGGCTTTTTTCAAATGAAGACAGCCTCGGATCATAGCGCTGGGCTTTCAGATGCTATTACACTACACTATATACTACATAATACACTATCCCAGGGGCGGTTTCTTCATTAGGGCGATTGGGCGACACACCACCAATCTCATTCAACACAGTCACGCTCGTCCTGTGCCTCTGGAATCAATCAGCGTCATGTCACGTTCTGTGGAGTACCGCCTCTTTTGGGCGATTTCACTCCGGCTGAGAATCGCCCGAGTGCCCCATAGACTTACATTCAAAGATGTTTTTTTTCGAACGGCGGGCGCTGCAATGCATTCTCTATGGCTTCCGGGAGGGCTCGCCTAACGTGCTCACGTCATCATACGTAAGCACGTTTCAGTCAACAATATTTGTCGCCACCTCGTGGAATCTTTAATAACAGAAACTTGAGTGGATTGTAATAATAGTGAGTATAGAAACAAACAAGATTGTAAAGTTTCGTCTGCAGGATTCATCTGTTCTTTTATCCGTAGAAGGGGTAATAAAATAATAATAATAAAATAATGATAAAATAATAATTATAATTATTATAATAACATAATAATTTGAATTATTATTTTATTATGTTTTATTTTTATTATTTTATTACTTCCCTTCTACGTGACTTTACCGAAAGAACCAAGAAGATGAATACTAAAGAAGTGAAGTTGCCTTTACATGCTTAAGCTGTTAATTTATTCATTGCATGGGTGGACCTTATCCTTATCAATCATCCAGAATTTGCCCCCCCTGAGAGATTTTGCAGGAGCCGCCACTGCTAGATGCCTATACACTACACTATATACTACATAATACACTACACACTACCTAAGGTCTTCGCTCATTTACCAGCTTCACATTCCCTATTGCCGTACAAATACTGGGGAATTGGCCTTTGCTATTGATGCCCCAGTCTGGAATGCTATTGCCAATAAACTGCAAATTGAGTCACTATGTGAGATCTTTCAAAACTGCAGAGGATCTTCTTGGTTCTTTCGGTAAAGTCACGTAGAAGGGAAATAATAAAATAATAAAAATTAAATAGAATAAAATGCAATTCTCACGACGTTTCGGCCACAATGCAAGCAGCCGTCCTCAGGTGAAGACGTAGACGTGGACGTGTTTGTGCTCTCTTTTAGCCCGNCCCCCCTCCAATACGTTCCATTCATTGGCTACCACATTCTGATAAGCTCCTCCCCCCCCTTTCCTCCCCTCAACTTGTATTTAAGAATGGAAATAATAAAATAATAAAATTTAACCGTAAAAACAAGTTTTTCACTATAAATCCTTTATATACGTGGCATCGGTTTTATTTTATTATTCATTTCTGTTTTTCTTGAGTAAGAGTTTCATTTTTATCACATTGGTATTTTCTCATTCTTCACCTGAAGACGGCTGCTTGCGTTGTAGCCGAAACGTCGTGAGAATTGTTTTATTATGTTTTATTTTATTATTTTATTACTTCCCTTCTACGTGACTTTACCGAAAGAACCAAGAAGATAAGGAAAGTCGTATGAAAAAATTTTTTCCTAAAAAGTGAAAATTTTGGAAAAAAATTTTCACGAACATTAATTGTCTCGCACAACGAGTCTGTGTGCAAAATGTCAGCTCGATTGGATACGGGAAGTGGGTTAACGACGAAAGATTTGCACGGTCGTAAGCGCGCAAGCAAGCAAGCAAGTGAACTTAATATAAAGGATTTAAAAATAAAATATAATAAAAGGCGCTCTTTCGCTCCAACCCAGCTTAAATAGTCGCTCCAAGTCTGGTGGTGTTTCATTCTCCACCTGAGGACGGCTGCTGCGTTGTGGGCGAAACGTCGTGAGAATTATTTTATTGTATTATTTTTATTTTTCCATTCTACGTGACGACTTTACCGAAAGAACCAAGAAGATGAATCCCTGCAGTCACGAAAGCTTTAATCGAAAAAAAAATGATTAAGAACTTGGCCCCCTACTGCACAAATCTGGCGTGACGGTCCCACCTTGAGAGACTTGTGTTGCCTCCGAAACGTGTGATTTTTTTATTTTAATTCATTTTTAAACGTGACACCGAAAAAACAAGAGTATGAATCCTTGCAGTCACGAAAGCTTCAAATTAGAAATAAAGTTACGTATATCGTTTGTTGTTTGATTTGAATCACAGTTCCGATGATCACTGTTACATTGTTTTGTGGCTGTATTTTGTTTTTTTTAGGACGGTTTGGTCTGCCCATGTTTGTTTGCACAGAGTTGGCCTGATAACGTTAATCTAAGTTGTCTTATGGTTGTTATTGTTTGACTTGCATCCCACTGGGATTTTTGCACACAGCGTTGAAATGCGGTGTTTTTTCTGGAAGACTTTGCTGTTTTTTCTGGATTTTTTGTGTAGTCACTTTAAGAGTTTTTGTTTATACTATGGGGACCTCATTTGCCAGTAAAAATATGATAATTGGTTCTTTACCCTTCTATCTGGCAACAAAACTGACACCTTTTTGCAAGGAGTCATGTTTGCATAGACCGCAATACCTGCAGTCATAAAGGTTGGACCAGATCCTTTTGGNGCATTGGTCCAACCCGAGACTAGGCTCTAAGGAAAGCTGTCTCGGTGTGGACCAATCAACTTCAGGACAGTGCACATCAGAGTTATTCTTTTGTTTGTATTATGACTCAGGTATTGCGGTCTATGCAAACATGACTCCTTGCAAAAAGGTGTCAGTTTTGTTGCCAGATAGAAGGGTAAAGAACCAATTATCATGTTTCTTGTTCATGTTTTTGTTTTGTTGCGGTTGCACCCGAGTCAAGAGCCGCATGGCTCGCAGGGTTATACCTCATACAGGTAGTCCTCTACTTACGATGGAGATGCGTTACGACGACCCGCAAAAAATATAATATGCTTCCAGCTAAACGTTATTCTCTTACCCGTGTGATGTAAGAGAAAACAGTTTAGCTAGAACCATATATATTTTTTGCGACGTAGAATTGTAATGTATTACTACTGTTAGTAGCTCAGCTTATTGGAGAGTATATTTAGTATACTGATGATACTATGTAGTTTATACTTTAGTTTTATACGTGGTTGTTTAGTAACTGCAGCTACATACTATTAACATTCCTTCCCTTTGTTAATGCTACCCCTATCCCCTCTTTGATGCTGCTAATCCTGCATAATGCACGGGCATAATATGACTTTGAAACCCCCTGCCCACCTCCTACGCATTTCCAATAAATATGCTAATTCCTCTTGATATGCAAATTCTTTTGTCTAGGCGCTCTTCTTCCCACCTCCCCCCTCCAACCCAGCAGCTTAAATAACGCCAAGCTTGGCGGTGTTTCATTCTTCACCTGAGACGGCTGCTTGCGTTGTGGCCGAAACGTCGTGAGAATTATTTTATTATGTTTTATTTTATTATTTCCATTCTACGTGACTTTACCGAAAGAAGCAAGAAGATGAATCCCTGCAGTCACGAAAGCTTTAAATCGAACTTTAAATCGATGTTAGGTTGTTGATGGCAATTTTGTCGTATCGCCATCGCTATCGTAGATCGAAATATCGTAAGTCGGGGACTAGCTGTAAATGAAACTGAACTGAAACCAATGTAATCAATACTCTTACGACGTCCAGCACTGCTTGGTAACATTATGTAGTCGCCGATAAATGTTTATAACCGAATAAATATCCGAATGTAAATATACAAACGCGTGGGTGTCCGTGTGTGTGTGTGAAACGTGAANCCCCCCACCCACACACACACTCCCTCTAATGGAACATCTGCGCCGGTTAGAAACATTCATGGCTGCCACTGCCTAGTGTATAGTGTAGTATATATTAGTGTATAGTGTAGTGTATAGTGTAGTGTATAGTGTAGTGTATAGTGTAGTGTATAGTGCAGTGTATAGTGTAGTATATAATAGTGTATAGTGTAGTGTATAGTGTAGTATGCCATAATGTGTATAGTGTAGTGTATAGTGTAGTGTATAGTGTAGTGTATAGTGTAGTGTATAGTGCAGTGTATAGTGTAGTATATGTGTGTATAGTAGTGTATAGTGTAGTGTATAGTGTAGTATATATAGTGTATAGTGTAGTGTATAGTGTAGTATATAGTAGTGTACAGTGTAGTAGTGTAGTGTATAGTGTAGTGTATAGTGTAGTATATAGTAGTGTATAGTGTAGTGTATAGTGTAGTAGTGTATAGTGTAGTGTATAGTGTAGTGTATAGTGTAGTGTATAGTGTAGTATATAGTCGTGTATAGTGTAGTAGTGTAGTGTATAGTGTAGTATATAGTAGTGTATAGTGTAGTATTTCGATTTAAAGCTTTCGTGACTGCAGGGATTCATCTTCTTGGTTCTTTCGGTAAAGTCATGTAGAAGGGAAGTAATAAAATAATAAATAAAACATAATAAAACAATTCTCACGACGTTTCGGCCGCAACGCAAGCAACCTGAGGACGGCTGCTTGCGTTGCTTCTGTTTGGCCGCATAGAGGGGCAAGACGGGCGCGGCACGGGCTGGAGAAGAGATGGGTGGGTGAGTGAGTGGGTGAGTGGATGAGTGGATGAGTGAGTGGGTGGGTGAGTGAGTGAGTGGGTGAGTGAGAGTGGGTGAGTGGGTGAGTGAGTGGGTGAGTGGGTGGTTGGTGAGTGAGTGAGTGTGTGAGTGAGTAGGTGATTGGTGAGTGAGTGGATGAGTGAGTGGGTGGGTGGGTGAGTGGAGTGGGTGAGTGGGTGAGTGAGTGAGTGGGTGAGTGAGTGAGTGGTGAGTGGGTCGGTGAGTGAGTGGGTGAGTGAGTGAGTGGGTGGTTGGTGAGTGGGTGGGTGAGTGAGTGGGTGGTTGGTAAGTGGGTGGGTGAGTGAGTGGGTGAGTGAGTGGGTGGGTGGTTGGCACGGGCTAGAGAAGAGATGGAGTGATGTGGTACAGGAGGACGTGGAGCTGAGTGGACTTGCCGATGACCGGTACCAGCGGTGTCAAGATCAGCCTCCGTGGAGGAGGCTCGTGAAGGACGCTGCTGCTGCTACTGGCAGTGCCAGGCTAGTGCACAGTGAGGCTACTGGGCAGTTGGAGGCAGTCGCCCTCCAGCAACAACAACGGAGGGCGGAGGAGCGACGCTCACAACAACGAGCGGAGCGCCGGGTGGCTAAAGCACAGCAAGTTGGCACAGGTGGTGCATTTACCGGTCATCTCAGTCAGTCGACCCGTGGCACCTGCAGGGTCTGTCCCGTGACCTCCTGCCAGCGGGCGTTTCGACACTTAACGTGGCCTCAAAGTGTACCTAGCCTCAAACGAGTACCTGGTGCTCAAGTTCAAGTTCATTGATTAGGTATAGCCCTGTGAGCCATTCGGCTCTTGAATCGGGTGCAACCGCAACAAACAAAAAACAAAAACATGAACAAATCTTAAAGTGACTGAGTGCAAACAGAAATCCAAGAAATGACAGCAAAATATTGCAGAAAAACCACCGTACACCAACGCTGTGTGCAGAAATCCCAGTGGGATGCAAGTCAAACAACAACAACAACCACAAGACAACTTAGATTAAGGCCATCAGTCTAACTCTGTACTACAACAACACAAACATGGCTAAACCAATACACTTTTCGAAATCACCAAAATAATGTGCAGTGCTGTGTGTAGTAAACATCTCTAGCACTGGGGAGACAAAGGCGGCCGGGCGTGGTGCTGGCTCATGCAGTCAGCTATGGCTGCAAGGTTTTGGTAGTACATGTTGTTTATGCCATTTATTGTGAAAATTCCGTCACAGTTCCTATGATTGCTTTTTCATTGCTTTCATGGCTTTATTTTGGTGATTTCGAAAAGTGTATTGGTTTGGCCATGTTTGTTTGTTGTAGTACAGAGTTAGACTGATGGCCTTTATCTAAGTTGTCTTGTGGTTGTGGTTGTTGTTGTTTGACTTGTATGGCTTTATTTTGGGGTTTTCGAAAAGTGTGATTGGTTTAGCCATGTTTGTNTGTTGTAGTACAGAGTTAGACTGATGGCCTTAATCTAAGTTGTCTTGTTGTTGTTGTTGTTTGTTGTAGTACAGAGTTAGACTGATGGCCTTAATCTAAGTTGTCTTGTGGTTGTTGTTTGTTTGTTGTAGTACAGAGTTAGACTGATGGCCTTAATCTAAGTTGTCTTGTGGTTGTTGTTGTTGTTTGTTGTAGTACAGAGTTAGACTGATGGCCTTAATCTAAGTTGTCTTGTGGTTGTTGGTGTTTGTTTGTTGTAGTACAGAGTTAGACTGATGGCCTTAATCTAAGTTGTCTTGTGGTTGTTGTTGTTTGACTTGCATCCCACTGGGATTTTTGCACACAGCGTTGGTGTACGGTGATTTTTCTGCAATATTTTGCTGTCTTTTCTTGGATTTCTGTTTGCACTCAGTCACAATTCACTTTAAGATGTTTTTTGTTCATGTTTTTTTGTTTGTTGCGGTTGCACCCGATTCAAGAGCCGAATGGCTCACAGGGCTACACCTCATACATGAACTTGAACTTGAACCCACCCCCTCTGTGTGTGCCACAATGCCGGTAGCCTCCATAGGTAGCGCTGCTGCTCGCTACTAACAGCACTTGCCCCTACAGTCTGTTAAAGCTACCTGGGGGACCTTTGTCTGTGGTAGTTGCTGCTACTCGCTACGACTAACAGCACTTGCCCCTACAGCCTGCTAGAGGCTACACGGGGATCTTTGTCTTTGTGCTACATCCTAACAGCACTTGCCCCTACAGCCTGCTAGAGGCTACACGGGGGATCTTTGTCTTNGNGCTANTCCCTAACAGCACTTGCCCCTACAGCCTGCTAGAGGCTGCCTGGGGGAGCTTTGTCTTTGTGCTACTCCCTAACAGCACTTGCCCCTACAGCTTGCTAGAGGCTGCCTGGGGAGCTTTGTCTGTGTGCTACTTCCTAACAGCACTTGCCCCTACAGCCCTGCTAGAGGCTACACGGGGAGCTTTGTCTATGTGCTACTTCCTAACAGCACTTGCCCCTACAGCCTGCTAGAGGCTACACGGGGGATCTTTATCTTTGTGCTACTCCCTAACAGCACTTGCCCTACAGCCTGCTAGAGGCTACCGGGGGATCTTTGTTTTTGTGCTACATCCTAACAGCACTTGCCCCTACAGCCTGCTAGAGGCTGCCTGGGGGAGCTTTGTCTGTGGTAGGTGCTGCTACTCGCTACTAACAGCACTTGCCCCTACAGCCTGCTAGAGGCTACCTGGGGGAGCTTTGTCTGTGGTAGGTGCTGCTACTCGCTACTACAGCACTTGCCCCTATATGAGAGTCACCTGGGGAACTTTGTCTGTGTTAGATGCTACTACGCGCCACTATTCACTGCACTTGCCACCACATCCTTCTGGAGGCTACCTGGGGACCTGTGTCTGTGTCTGTATGTAACACTGCACTTGCCCCTACAGCCCTGCAGGAGGCTACCTGGGGGCCTTTGTCTATGTCTGTATGTGCGCATGCGCACTGAGGCCTTCCACACACACACCCCTACCCAAGATGGCGTCCGGAGACGCGGCCTAAACCGCTGAGGAGATTAATTTTTTAAACATTTTGTTAATTTTTTAAAGTTTTTTTTCGTCGAAACAACCAACATACAAAAACATAAACTTTTAACTCGCTTTGATGGGCAACATCGCCGCCGCTTTCCGCGACCGTCTCGGCGGCGGCGGAGGCGGCTGCGAGTGTAGCCACAAGCGGAAAAGGCCTCGACCTCGGAGGCTCCGCGAGCCCGGGGAGACCCGAGTCGGACTCGTCGGAGGCGGAGGATGAGCAACGGGACCCGCAGGTGACGCTAGCCGAGGCCGTAGGCTTCGGCCTAGTCTACGGGGAATTTTTTTACTTATGAATTTTTGTGTTAATAGTTTTTTAATATAATTTTATGCGTTTTTTTAAAGCGTCGTCGTCACGAGCGAGTGGGTTTCGCGGGTTTACGTGGGAGTGCGTTTTGTGGATCTCTGTGTGATGAGTCTGTGGGTCTCTGTGAGTCTGTGGGTCTCTGTGTGGNGAGTCTGTGGGTCTCTGTGTGGTGAGTCTGTGGGTCTCTGTGTGTTGAGTCTGTGGGTCTCTGTGGAGTCTGTGGGTCTCTGTGTGGTGAGTCTGTGGGTCTCTGTGTGGTGAGTCTGTGGGTCTCTGTGTGGTGAGTCTGTGGGTCTCTGTGTGTGAGTCTGTGGGTCTCTGTGTGGTGAGTCTGTGGGTCTCTGTGTGATGAGTCTATGGATCTGTGTGGTGAGTCTGTGGGTCTCTGTGTGGTGAGTCTGTGGGTCTCTGGGTGGTGAGTCTGTGGGTCTCTGTGTGGTGAGTGGTGAGTCTCTGTGTGGTGAGTCTACGGGTCTCTGTGTGGTGAGTCTGTGGGTCTCTGTGAGTCTGTGGGTCTCTGTGTGGTGATGGTGGTGAGTCTATGGGTCTCTGTGTGAGTCTGTGGGTCTCTGTGGTGAGTCTGTGGTCTCTGTGTGGTGAGTCTGTGGGTCTCTGTGTGGTGAGTCTGTGGGTCTTGTGTTGAGTCTGTGGGTCTCTGTGTGGTGAGTCTGTGGTCTGTGTGTGAGTCTGTGGGTCTCTGTGTGAGTCTGGGTCTGTGTGAGTCTGTGGGTCTCTGTGAGTCTGTGGGTCTCTGTGTGGGTCTGTGGGTCTCTGTGTGGTGAGTCTGTGGGTCTCTGTGTGGTGAGTCTGTGGGTCTCTGTGTGGTGAGTCTGTGGGTCTCTGTGTGGTGAGTCTGTGGGTCTCTGTGTGTCTATGGGTCTCTGTGTGGTGAGTCTATGCGTCTCTGTGTGAGTCTGTGGGTCTCTGTGTGGTGAGTCTGTGGGTCTCTGTGTGGTGAGTGTGGGTCTCTGTGTGGTTAGTCTGTGGGTCTCTGTNTGTGAGTCTGTGGGTCTCTGTGTGAGTCTGTGGGTCTCTGTGTGGTTCTGTGGTCTCTGTGTGAGTCTGTGGGTCTCTGTGTGGTGAGTCTGTGGGTCTTTGTGTGGTGAGTCTGTGGGTCTCTGTGTGGTGAGTCTGTGGGTCTCTGTGTCGGTGAGACTGTGGTCTCTGTGTGTGAGTCTGTGGGTCTCTGTGTGTCTGTGTCTCTGTGTGAGTCTGTGTGACTGTGTCTCTGTGTNGTGAGTCTGTGTCTCTGTGTGAGTCTGTGGGTCTCTGTGTNGTGAGTCTGTGGGTCTCTGTGTGGTGAGTCTGTGGGTCTCTGTGTGGTGAGTCTGTGGGTCTNGGTGTGTGAGTCTGTGGGTCTCTGTGTCGGTGAGTCTGTGGGTCTCTGTGTGATGAGTCTGTGGGTCTCTGTGTGAGTCTGTGGGTCTCTGTGTGTGTCTGTGGGTCTCTGTGTGGTGAGTCTGTGGGTCTCTGTGTGTCTGTGGGTCTCTGTGTGATGAGTCTGTGGGTCTTGAGTGGTGAGTATGTGGTCTCTGTGTGATAGTCTATGGGTCTCTGTGTGGTCTGTGGGTCTCTGTGTGTGAGTCTGTGGGTCTCTGTGTGTGAGTCTGTGGCTCTCTGTGTGGGTGAGTCTGTGGGTCTCTGTGTGTGAGTCTGTGGGTCTCTGTGTCGGTGAGTCTATGGGTCTCTGTGTGGTGAGTCTGTGGGTCTCTGTGTGGTGAGTCTGTGGGTCTCTGTGTGTGATCTGTGGGTCTCTGTGTGAGTCTGTGGTCTNGGTGTAGGTGAGCTGTGGGTCTCTGTGTGTGAGTCTGTGGGTTCTGTGTGTGTCTGTGGGTCTCTGTGTGAGTCTGTGGGTCTCTGTGTGTGTCTGTGGGTCTCTGTGTGGGTGAGTCTGTGGGTCTCTGTGTGTCTGTGGGTCTCTGAGTGGTGAGTATGTGGGTCTCTGTGTGATGAGTCTATGGGTCTCTGTGTGGTGAGTCTGTGGGTCTCTGTGTNGTAGTCTGTGGGTCTCTGTGTGTGAGTCTGTGGTCTCTGTGTGTGAGTCTTGGGTTCTGTGTGTGAGTCTGTGGGTCTCTGTGTGTGAGTCTGTGGGTCTCTGTGTACAGGTGAGTCTGTGGGTCTCTGGGTGANTATGTGTCTCTGTGGGTGAGTCTGTGGGTCAAGATCTGTGTGAGTCTATGGTCGTGAGTCTGTGTCCTGTGGTACGAGTCTGTGGGTCTCTGTGTGTGAGTCTGTNGGTCTCTGTGTGTGTCTGTGGGTCCTGTGTGTGAGTCTGTGGTGTGTGTGTGAGTCTGTGGGTCTCTGTGTGAGTCTGTTGGTCTCTGTGTAGTGAGTCTGTGGGTCTCTGTGTGAGTCTGTGGGTCTCTGTGTGTGAGTCTGTGGGTCTCTGTGTGTGAGTCTGTGGGTCTCTGTGTGTGAGTCTGTGAAAGATCTCTGTATGAGTCTGTGGGTCTCNGTGTGATGGTCTGTGGTCTCTGTGTGAGTCTGTGGGTCTCTGTGTGGTGAGTCNGTGGGTTCTGTGTGGTGAGTCGTGGGTCTCTGTGGGTGAGTCGTGGGCTTGTGGTGAGCTGNGGGTCTCTGNGTGATGAGTCTGTGGCTCTGTGTGGAGTGTGGGTCTCTGATGTGGGAGTCTGTGGGTCTCTGTGGGTGAGTCTGTGGGTCTCTGATGAGTCTGTGGGTCTCTGTGTAATGAGTCTGTGGGCTGTGTGGTGAGTCTTGGGTCTCTGAGTGGTGAGTCTGTGGGTCTCTGTGTGGTGGTCTGTGGGTCTCTGGTGGTGAGTCTGTGGGTCTCGTTGGTGAGTCTGTGGGTCTCTGTGGATCTGTGGGTCTCTGTGTGAGTCTGTGGGTCTCTTGGGTGTGGTCTGTGGGTCTCTGGTGTGTGAGTCGTGTGACGTCAGGGTCTCTGTGTGGTGAGTCTGTTGTTCTTGTGTGAGTCTGTGGGTCTCTGTGTGTGAGTCTGTGGTCTCTGTGTGTGTGTGGGTCTCTGTGTCGGTGAGTCTATGGGTCTCTGTGTGGTGAGTCTGTGGGTGTCTGTGTGTGAGTCTGGGTCTCTGTGTGTATGAGTCTATGGGTCTCTGTGTGTGAGTCTGTTCTGTGTGTGAGCGTGAGTCTCTGTGTGGTGAGTCTGNGGGTCTCTGTGTGTGAGTCTGTNGGTCTCTGTGTGGTGANTCTATGGGTCCTGGGGTGAGTCTGTGTGTCTCTGTGTGGTGAGTCCGTGGTCTCTGTGTGTAGTCTGTGTCTCTGTGGGTGAGTCTGTGGGTCTCTGTGTGGTGAGTCTATGGGTCTCTGTGTGTTTGTGTGAGGTGGTTGGGGTTCTGTGTGGTGAGTCTTGGGTCTCTGTGTGATGAGTCTATGGGTCTCTGTGTGTGAGTCATTGGTCTCTGTGTGAGTCTGTGAGTCTCTGTGTNGTGTCTGTGTCTGTGTGTGATCTGTGGGTCTCTGTGTNGTNAGTCTATGGGTCTCTTTAGGGAGTAAGTCTATGGGTGCTCTGTGTGAGTCTNTGGGTCTCTGTGTGATGATGTGAGTCTATGGGTTTCTGTGTGGTGATCTATATGGTCTGTGGTGTCTGTGCTCTGTGTGAGTCTATGGGTCTCTGTGTGTGAGTCTATGGGTCTCTGTGTAGGTGATCTATGGGTCTCTGTGTATATCTTGTGTNTGTGTATCTGTGTGTGTANGTATNTGTGTATGTTTCTCTAGTTCTGTGTTGTGGAAGAGTCTNGNNGAGTCTANCTCTTGTACATATACAAGACTCTCTTNCTANGGGGAGAGGCTNAAGATCATCGGCGNTGGGNCAAAGTGGAACCTGAAGNTTGCATACCTCATGACGAGTGTGTGTGTGTGTCTGTGTGTGTACAGTGTGTGTCTGTGTGTGTGTCTGTGTGTGCCAAGAATATACCCTTGCCAGGCTANGCACGAAATGAACAATGGGCTTTACCCTTTCCCGCAAATAAACAGGCTCTAAAAAAGNTATATGGTGTGTGTGGACAACGCAAAACAACCGTTCTTCACTGAGGGACGGCTGCTTGNGTTGTGGCCGAAACGTCGTGAGAATTGTATTTTATTATGNTTTTTTTTATTATTTATTATTTCCATTCTNCGTGACTTTACCGAAAGAACCAGAAGATGAACGTTTATNCTTTACGCGATTTAAACTCACCCCCCCCCCAAAAAAAACCTGCGTTGTGACCAAGGGAGCTTAGAGGCGGNTTTTAACATCTTGACCNTTTTGTTGCCGGACAGCNAGGGGTNCTGCAATGCTACGCTGTGTGGGGTGGTGGTGGTGGTGGTGGGGGTCTTTGTGTCGCGCGCTGCAGTCTCCGTACTTCGGCAGCATGTTCANCCTCGTGGAAAGAGTCAAGCGCAGATGAGGTGACCCTCAGATCCCGGACGCTGGCCATCGACTGTGGAAGGTGGAGGCCGCTGACTCGCTCGCTCGGCACGGAGACTACTCAGAGACCACTNAGCACTGAACACTCATCTCAGCACTGAGACCCACTCACTGAACCCATAGACTCAACACAGACACTCATAGACTCAACACTGAGACCTACTCACTCAACACTGAGACACCCATAGACTCAACACTGAGACCCATAGACTCAACACTGAACCNATAGACTCAACACTGACACCTCATAGACTCACTGAGACCTCATAGACTCAACACTGAGACCCATAGACTCACTGAACCACATGACTCAACACTGAGACACCCACAGACTCAACGCTGAGCCACATAGACTCAACACGAGACCATAGACTCACTCTGAACACCCATAGACTCAACACAGACCCCATAGCTCAACACTGAGACCTGACTCAACACAGACCAGTACTCAACACGTGAACNCCCATAGATACACAGACACTCATGACCACACTGAGACCCATACTCACTCANCACNGAGACACTCATAGATACACNGAGACGTGCCGCTGTTACCCATGTCNACCNGAGACACTCATAGCTGAGACCACTACTCANCACGTGAGACACTCATGATCACTGAACCCATAGACTCACTCACACAGACACCCATAGATAACACTAAGACACATGACCAACACTGAGACCATAGACTCAACCTGAGACACCCGTAGACTCACTCACACGACACCCACAGACTCAACACTGAGACACCCATAGACTCACACTGAGACCCTAGACGCACTCAACACGAGACCATAGACTCGCTGAGACCCATNGACACTCAACACGAGACCATGTCACTCAACACNGAGACCCATACGTCACACACNGAGACCATAGACTCACACCTGAGACCCATAGACTCACTCAACACTGAGACACCCATAGACTCACACGTGAGACCCACAGATCACAGAGACACATAGACTCACTCANCACNGAGACACTCATAGATACACGACCCCATGACTCAACACNGAGACACCCATAGCTCAACACTGAGACCCTACAAGACTCACTCAACACAGACACCCATAGACTCACTCAACTAGACACCCATAGATCACAGAGACCCATAGACTCATGAACACCCATAGATCAACACAGACACCCATAGACTCATCAACATCACCCACTCAACACAGACACCCATAGACTCACTGACTGACCCATAGACTCAACACAGACACCCATAGACTCACTGAGACCCATACTCACTCAACACAGCACCCATACTCACAGAGACCCATNGACTCACACAGACACCCATAGACNCAACACTGAACCCATGACTCACTCAACACAGACACCCATAGCCAACACTGAGACCATATCATAGACTCAACACTGAGACCCATAGCACTCACTNANCACANACCTCATAGATCAACACTGACCCATAGACTCACTCANCACTAGACACTCATAGACTCACACGACCCTAGACTCACTCAACACNCACCCATAGACTCAACACTAAGACACCCATAGATCAACACGAGACCATAGACTCACACGACACCGTNGACTCACTCAACACTGAGACACCCACAGACTCAACACTGAGACACCCATAGACAACACAGACCCATAGACGCACTCACACGACCNTAGACTCATACGCTGAGACCCATAGACTCACACACGAGACCCTAGACTCACTCAACACTGAGACCTAGACTACTCACACTGAGACCCAGACTCCTCAACACTAGACACCATAGACTCACACAGACCCACAGACTCACACTGAGACNCATAGACTCACTCANACNNAGACACTCATGTCACACGACACATGACTCACACTGAGACACCATAGACCACACNGAGACCCATAGACTCACTCACACNAAGACACCCATAGACCACTCACACAGACACCCATNGACAACATTGAGACCCANAGATCACACTGAGACACCCATAGACACACTGAGNCACCATAGACTCACTCACAACTGAGACACCCACATCAACACGACACCCATNGACTCACACACCCATAGACGCACTCAACCGACACCATGATCNACACAGACCCAGACTCATCAACACTAAGACACCCATAGCTCACACGAGACCCTNGACTCACACAGCCAAGATCAACACNGACACCCATGACTCAACACTNAGACACCAAGACGTCACCTGACACATAGACTCAACACTAAGNCACCCATAGACCATCNACACAGACACCCACAGACTCACACTGAGACACTCGACTCACACGACCCATAGACGACTCAACACGAGACACCCATAGACTCACACTGAGACCCNTAGACNCACTCAACACTAAGACCCATAGGCTCACACTGAGACCCTGACTNAACACAGACACACATAGACTCNACACTGAGACACTCATAAACTCAACACTGAGACACCCATAGACCACACTAAGACACCCATAGACTCACACTGAGACACCCATGACTCAACACTGAGACCCATAGACTCACTCAACACTGAGACACCCACAGACTCGTGCCAGGTGCACTCACAGACTTGCCCCTGCAGCCTGTTAAAGGCACCCGTGGACCTTTGTCGTGTGCGCACANCGCNCCAGAGCTTTGGGTCTCACCGGGACATGTTCATCCAGACGGAGCCCCTAACCCAGANCGTGCCGCCTGGCCAGTCGTACGCNACNTGAGATACACACAGATACNATACNGATACNCATACACAGACACATACACACATTACACACNGATACACATACACATGATACACATACACATGATACACACAGATACATATACACTACACACTACCACNGATCACACGATACACATAGATNCACAGATACACACGATACATATACAACACACAATACACACACATACACACAGATACACTACACNTAGACACACAGACTACATAACATACANACACACGAATACACACACACANTACGCACANATACACACAGATACTNTACANACACNTACACACAGTACACAACAGATACACAACATACACACACACTACAACATACACAACACACACTCACAGATACATATACACACACAACANACACTCACACAATACACATACACACAGATACACACCATACACAACANACACNAACACACACACACAGATACACACACACACAACACTACACAACACACAGANACACACACATACATACACACAGATACACATACACACAGATACACACAGACATACACACACAGTCAGATACNCCTACACACACCACAACACACAACACACAGATACCACACAGATACAACATACAGATACACACTCAGACACACACATACATACNAACNCAGACAAGAACATACACACAGATACACACACTCACACAGATACAACACAGACACACACGATACACACACATACACACACATACACCAGNCCACACACACATAGCNTGCCGCGTTACGTGGCCACCTACTGCAACTCNTGAGATACACACAGATACACACACACACACATACACACAGATACACACAGATACACATACACACAGTACACACATAGTNCACACACACATACACACAGATACACACACACAGATACACACAGATACACACACNGCATACACACAGATACACACACAGATACATACATACAACATACACAGATACATACATACAGATACACACAGATACACACACTCAGATACACACACATACATACNAACACAGACACATACATACACACAGATACACACACTCACACAGATACATACACAGACACACACAGATACACACACATACACACNCACACACAGATACACACACACAGACCCGCTGTTAGCCCCAGTACGCAACTCAGAGACAGATACATACACACATACATACACACAACAACAACAACCGCCATTCGCCACTAAGTGGCGGTGACTCACCACGATGCTTGCACACATGAACGAAGGTAAACCCGCTGGCAGACACGGGCAGACCCAGGTGCCACGGCGACTGACCGAGATACCGAGATGACTGGCTGATGCACCACCTGTGCCCCCTACTGTGCCAACTTGCTGGCTTTAGCCACCCGGCGCTCCGCTCGTTGTTGTGACGTCGCTCCCCGCCCTCCGGTTGTTGGACACTGCTCCAACTGCCCAGATCCTCACGAGCCTCCCCACTGAGGCCGATCTTACACGCTGGTACAGTCATCGGCAAGTCCACTCAGCTCCACGTCCTCCTGTACCACATCACTCCATCTCTTCTCCAGCCCGTGCGCGCCTCTAGCCCCTCGATCCGTCGAACAAAAGCTGGCAGGTGGNTCACGGGACAGACCCAGCCAACGCAGCCTTGCCTGCCGGAGGAGCTCACTGATGGGACTTTGCCCAGATCTTTCAAGGATTTGTGCTCCTCACACAATCCAGCCTGGTTAAACCCAGGATGGATCGTAGGCAGGCCAGCCTAAATGTTTCCAACCGGCGAAGATGCTCCACCAGGGGGGGGTCCACGTCTCGCAAGCGTAGAGAAGGGAGGGAATGACCGTGGCCGAGAAGACCTGAAGCTTCGTGCGGAGCGACAGACCAGGTAGCTTTCACACAGCGTTACGCAACCGATGAAAAGATATTGCCGCTCGACTGATTCGGAGTGAGACCTCTGCTGATAGACTGGAGCCGGTCATAAGCACACTGCCCAGGTATGGGAAACTCTCCACTCTCTCCACAACTGCCCCATCACCAATTGGGAGTTGTGGGGTGGAGTGTCCGATGGTACAAAATACCCAGGCAGGTGCTTAGTTTTGGTGGGGCTGATGGTAAGGCCCCACCTCTTAGTGGCACGCTCCAGTCTCAGCAGCAGCGCCTCCAACTCCTCTTCTGAATGAGCAGCTATTACCAAATCATCGGCATACATAACGTGGTTGACCAATAGGGAGCCATCCCTTGATCGCACGATCAGCTCCCATTATATCTGTACCAAATGGAAATTCCCCCGGTACAGCTATTGAAGGCTTCACGAACTACACGGTCAAAATAGATGTTAAATAATGTGGAGCCAGAGGACATCCCTGTCGCACCCCAAGGTGTACAGGGAAAGGCTCCGACTCCCGGCCACGTAGTTTTACCCGGGCCCGCTCACCATCATGAAGGTCTTTAATGATCGTGAGCAGAGGGTCAGGGACTCCGAAAGCACGAAGAACAACCCAGAGCCCAGTCCTACTGATGGTATCATAGGCCTTGACCAGGTCAATAAAGCAGATGTGGCATCTGTGCAGGACCGCCCTTTCCTGAAACCGCATTGGGGCTCCGCAAGCCTCTCCTCAGCGTGCCTAGCAAGGCGATGTTGAATAATCCTTGCCAGGACCTTACCCGGCACACTGAGGAGTGAGATGCCCCTGTAGTTGTTACAGTCGGTACGGTCCCCTTCTTAAAGAGGGGACCACCAGGGCATCCTTCCAGTCCTGCGGAACCCGTCCAGTGGTCCAGACTGTTGTTATGATGTCATATAGGGCATTCTGTGCACAAACGCCACCCTCCTCAGCATTTCGCTTGGGAGATCATCTCTGCCCGGTGCCTTTCCTGGTCTCAGACTCCGGATCGCCTTCAGTACTTCCTCAACAGATGGCACCTCAGCCAGCCACTCACAGGGGTGACCTCTTCCAATATTTGAGGCACCGCAGCCTCAGCAGGGTTATCACCACTTTGTGCCATGATGTTTTCCTGGCTGAGGAATTTCCCTCCCCCAGGACCTCACAGAAATGCTCAGCAAATCTGCAACCTGTTCCTGGGGTCGGAGATTGGATCACCGTTTTTTCCTCTAATGATGGTAATAGGTGTGGCGCTGCAGGTTACTTTTTTGATGGAGTTAAATAGTGATTTGTGATCACGGGCCACTGAGGCAGACTCCATCTCAGCGGAGCGAAGGCTGCGGTAAACCTCCTCATTCTCTGACGTGGGATGCTGTAGGCGATGAGAGTGGGCCTGACGCTTTTTCTCAATTAACCTGAACACCTCTGTCAGCCAGGGTTTCTGGGAGGTCTGGACCGCGTACCCAAAGCAGCCATTGCAGCTGCATGAGTCACAGTCTTAAACCTCGCCCATTTCCCCTCGACATCAGGTGGAGTGGGGACGATGCCAACCCCAGCTGCAAGCGATGATGAAATTCTCGCTTGCAACTTTCATCAGCTGAGACCAGGCCACTTTTGGTTGGAATGGGTCCTGGGTGTACACCCACCACCGGAGTGGAAGAAAGGCAGGCGCATCTTACAGATGACTAGTCGATGGTCAGAGGACAGATCAGCTCCACGGTAGGTCCTGGTGTCAAGGACATGGGTTCGCATCCGCTGGTCCGTCACTATGTAGTCCAGCAGATGTTCTTGCTTGGACCCGGCATGTATCCATGATGTTGTGTGGATGCGCCGATGCCGGAAGAGCGTGTTGGTAATTACAAGCCCATGGGCTGCACAAAAATCTAGCAGCCGTTGTTATTGAGCTGATCTGGCCCATGCCTTCCAATCACTCCAGACCAGGTGTCAGCATCATGACCAACTCGGGCATTGAAGTCACCCAACAAGATGACTCTGTCCCGAGTGGCCACTTTAGCCAGCACCTGTGACAGGTCATAGAAAGCGTCTGACTCATCGGCTTTGCTTGCATCCCTCCACGGATGTTCGTCTTCGGTGGGGCATAAGTAACCACGACCACCACTCCTCGCCTCTGGTTGATGGAAGGCGAGCCCAAAGTATCCTGGGGCTTACAGCTTCCCACACCTCACCGCCACGCTCCCACGCCCCTTCATTCTTTTGTTCAGAAGAAGAGCCACTCCCTGTTGTTTGGCAGTCTCCTGCCCGAGTAGAGGACTGTCCACCCCTCATGGTGGCAGGAGCCAGAACCGGTCCACCGGACCTCCTGAATGCCACAGAGATCCAGGCGGTACCGGTCCAGCTCCCAACAGAGGAGTGGCAGCCTCTCCTCCGCAGTGAGCGTTCGAACATTCCACGTGGCCATCCGCAATGGTTTTTTGTTGTTTCTGGAGGAGCCCCGAGGGTGAAAATTCAATCTCCTGGCTCGCCAAATGGGTTTGGCCAGGAGACGTCATAAAAGCCTGACCCCCCGGGCCTCCGGCACAAGCTTATTTGTTACATATTTTAATTGTGGTTTAGTGGTGTTAATTGATTACCAGCCCTCACACCCGTCCAGAGCCCCCGTTTAGCCGCTGTGGTGGTCACAGACGCCATGAGGGAGAGGCCAATGGGCATTGGCCCTCCCCCACAGCACTGCCCACGACAGTGTTGCCGTCCGGCACCGCGAGGAGGTAGGGGGTTTTGCCACATAGATACACACACAGATACACACACAGATACACACACACAGATACATACATACATAGTGATACATACACATACACACAGATACACACACAGATACAGTACACACACACACAGATACACACAGATACACNTACATACACACACATACATACACAGATACATACACACAGATACNTACACATACACACACACACNCTACACACAGACACTCACACATACATACACACACAGATACACACAGATACACACACACAGATACGATACATACACACAGATACAACAACAACCGCCATTCGCCACTAAGTGGCGGTGACGTCACCACGACACACATACATACAAACACAGACACACACACAGATACACACAGACACACACACAACAGATACACACACAGATACTAACATACACACATACACCTACACAGATACACATACACACAGATACACACACTCAGATACACACACATACATACAAACACAGACACACAACACTCACACATACACAGATACACACAGATACACACATACATACACACACACAGATACACTCACACATACATACACATAAACCAGACATACACACACATACACACAGACACACAGATCTACACACACACATACATATACACACACAGATACAAAAAAAGACCCCCGTATAGCCGAACAGACGTAGGGGCAAGTGCTGTTAGCGAGACATGAACCAGAACGGTACACGAGGGGGGTTGCACACCACGCCCGACCGTTGTCCCCCAGGGCGATTTACACACCGCACCGACTCATTTAAGGCTGAGTCGACTAGGAGGCCCAGGACGTTCAGATAATCGTACTGGTGTTGGCCGTGAGCGGGAATCGAACCCTCGCCAGGTTCATACGCACGCCTAACCGCTACACACCGCTCCCCACACACTACACACACACAGATANACTNATCTCACTTAGATACACACAGATGGACACACACACAGATACACTAACACAGATACACACAGCAACACATACACACGATACATATGAAGTGTTGTTGAAGACGCGTGGACAACGGGGTAAGGCACACGTATTTATTTACACAAAGGGCTTACAGTACTAGAGGATGTATCGGCCCCTCACCCGTACAACTGGGAATTCACCCTAGCTAGCCTTCCTAGCTGAGTCCTCCGCTAACGGGCTAGGGAGGCTGTCTGGCCCGACACTGGTTAGTCGGGCTACGGTACCCGGAATCCCAGAGGTCTGACTCTGGTTCCGGGACCACGCCACTGGCTCCAGCCTGCACTGCCCTTACAAGGGCGGCGTCCCAGGGGAGTCCAGGGCCTATCTGGCTGGTCTTCTCTCTTCTCTTAACTACTCTAAGACTGAGCCCGAGCTCTCTGGCTCAACCTTTTATACCCGTTAGAGGATCGAAACCCCCTCACGCCGTCCAGTACGGACGTCGTTGCGGGCACCACCCGTGTGCTCACGGAGACCCGCCCACTGTGTCTGTTTTCCGTTAGCCCTATGTAAACAGCCCTACACAAACAGACCCTCTGTAACAGCCTACATCACCCCCCCTGTACAGCTCGCAGCCGTCCCGGCTGCAACAACTTTCAATAAAGGTTATTTAACCCTGGATCCCGCGTGTGCCTTAAAAAACGTTTTTAACGCTAACTTGAAGGAACCAAACAGTAACAACAACAACAACGACAATGACAACAACAAAAACCCTCAACCCTGAAAGGGAACAATCCGACGCACCCCCCCGAATAAATACGGATACCGTAAGAACAGCTATATACAATTTGTAGCGAAGCCACAATGCACACAACAGCAGGTGAGCCAACGTACGTGAATGCAATGGGCAGGGAACCCCCCCCCCCCCACAACACACAATGAACACAACATATATACAAATCTTGCGGTTCCTCAACAGTCTGCGCATTTTTGCGTGTGTCCTTGCGGTTTCACAACAGTCTGCGCATTTTTGCGCGTGTCTTGCGGCGGGCCCCTCACACGGGAAACCCGGGTGGCGGACCGTCAGGTGGCAATCGTCCGTCCGGGAGCGGGCCTCCTCTGATGCCTCGTGACTGTTGGTATCCCAGAAGGGTGGTCGGGCGTGAGCCCGTCAGTCTCGATGCACCTGGAGGTGGCACGGCCGGCAAGGCATTAGGTGAGCGCGGTGGGGACGGACCTAGTGAGTCGGTCGACCCCCACGTCTGGCCACGCATGTGTGAAGTGGGTTTGTGTGCCGCGACGAAAGGTTTCAACGAGAGGGTGCACGAACCATCGCCGCTTCCCCAACGAATGCGCACGCACTGTGGTCGCAGGACCTCGACCACTTCCACAGGCCCCGCCACGGCCGCGCCAGCTTTGGGAGGTAGCCAGGGGTACTTGGGACAGTGCAACCATGCCCTGTCCCCCGGTTTCCACTGTATGACATGCGCCGACCCAACCTGAGGCGCTCGTTCGCCTTTTGACGGAGGTCCGAGTTTAACCTCGCAGCATCCCGCGCCTCTGTTAATTTAGCCAAATTAAATTTGACGTGGTCAGCCAATTTTGTTTTTCCTTGCTGGTCGGGATCTGCAGCTGGGCGCGAACAGGCGGGTCGGGTTCGCGACCGTACATAAGGTAAAAGGGGAAAACCCCGTAGCTGCATGGGTGCCATCCGATATGCCGCCAAGACCCCTGAATATGCAGGTCCAATCAGTCTGGGAATCTGAGACCTGCTGTGCCATCATTGACGAAATGGTGCGATGCAGGCGCTCGACCATTCCGTCAGTCTGTGGGTGATACGGGGAGGTCCGAATTTTCTTTGTGCCTAAGAGGCCACACACTTGTTTAAGTAATTTGCTGGAAAATTTTTACCCTGGTCGGTCAGCAGCCGTTCCGGGCACCTTTGTCCAGGACGTATCCCTGAACAAAGGCGTCCACGATGGCTGCTGCCGACTGGTTGGCAAGGGCCAGGCCATGGGCCAGCGCGTAAAATACTCGACTCCTGTCAGCAAATACTTATTGCCCCTGGGGTGGCGGGAAATGGGCCCAAGATGTCCAGTGCGACCAGCTCATTTATTCTGGACACCTTGATTGATTGTAAAGGCGGGTTAGACTCCCGCGCGGCGGTTTCCGCTGCGCACACCGCGGCATGAACTCAAAAGATCCCCACATCCTTTGTCATACCAGGCCAAAAAAAATCTAGCTGTATCAGTGCAAGGGTCTTTAGAGTCCCCAGATGTAACAGGCGCTCATGCGCGGCCCACACCACTTTGCCTCGCAACTCCGAAGGGACGACCAGCCGATGTCGCTGTGATTTTGCGTCCCAGTGCATGAGCAGACCCTGTACCATTTCCCATGCACCCGAATCACCTTTCACCCGGCCAGCACCCCGACGCGACGACGCCACCGAGGAGGAGGTGTCCTCCATTTGGAGGCGCCCCACTCAGTGACGGGCAACCCAACAGGAATCCTTCCTGTTGTTCGATAGAATTATCAGCCAGTGGCTCGTCGTCGTCGGTGGCTGCCAGGATCGGACCGATGCGTCCCTGAAGGTCTGCAACGTCCCGACCCAGGAGGCATGCACATTCCGAGGCGGTTGGCATGCGTGACAGAGCGTCCGCGTTGGTATGGCGAACGCCCTTACGGTAAGTGGTCTCAAAATCAAAATCCTGGAGAACCTCCAACCATCGAGACAACTGTCCGATGGTTGTTGAACCCGCAGGGCATACTGTAGTGCCGCATGATCTGTGCGGACGGTGAAATGCCGACCGTACAGATATGGGCGTACTGTTGGATGNAAAAAACAATTGCCAACAGTTCTCTACGGTAACACAATATCTCTGCTCCGCAGGAGACAACACCGACTACCGTATGCGACCACCCGTTCAACGCCATCAACCACCTGGGAAAGCACACCCCAATACCCGTGTTGCTCGCATCGGTGTCGAGCAAAAGGGTTTCGNAAAATCAGGGTAGATCAAGGGAGGGCTTTCACCAGGCGTCCGAAGGAGCGGAACGCAGCCTCTCCTCTTGACCCAGTGGAAACGAACCCTTTAGATGTTAGAGCGTGCAGGGTTTTGCAATTGTTGCAAAATCAGCAACAAACCGTCGATAATACGACGCGAACCAATAAAACTCCTGACTCTCCACTGTGGTGGGAGTCGGCCAGGAGCTGACACACTGCGTTTTGGCGGATCGGTAGCAATACCTGAGCGTCCCACGATGTGCCCAAATAACGCACCGAATCACGCAACAAATGGCATTTTGGGCTTAAATTTCAAATTAGCAGCCCGCATCTTTAGGAAACTGCCCGCAACCTCTGGAGATGCTCATCAAAGTTTTACTAAAGACGATAACGTCATCCAAATAAATGAGGCACGACTCCCATTGCAGTCCAGCCAAAACCAATTCCATTAAACGCTGGAAAGTTGCCGGCGCTGAGTGCAAGCCCATCGGCAACTGTTGAATTGAAACAAGCCGTGCGGTGTACGAAAAGCAGTTTTAGGCTTAGACTCATCATCCAGAGGAAGCTGCCAGAATCCGAAAGTAAATCGAGTGTGGAAAAGAATCGCGCTCCGCCAAAGCGTCAAGCGATTCATCCATCCGAGGAGCGGGTATGCGTCGGCAACCGAAATTTATTAAGACGCCGGAAGTCAACGCAAAACCGCAACGAACCGTCCTGCTTTTAACCAGGACGATCGCGCTCCCAAGGGCTGGTGAAGGAGAAATGATGTCCGCGGCTAACATGTCATCAACAGCCGATTTGACATGTTCCTTTCGGCGGGACTCAACCGAAACGGATTTTGGCGAATTGGCGCGCTGTCACCCGTGTCAATATGGTGACGCAGCAAGTGAGTGCAACCCAAATCATATTTATCTCGACTAAAAACGTCGGAAATTCTCGCAATAGCGTTTTAAGTTGTTGACGCTCTGAATCGGACAGGTCCGTCGATCCGCACAAAGCGCCTCGAGCCACCCTTCATCGCTGTCCGAACGCGGTCGCGATGCAGGGACAGTGTTGACGGAATTGACGGCGGGCTCCTCACACGGCACCGGCGTTGCGTGAGCAAGCACGGTNCCCTGTGGGAGTACCACCGTCCGCGAGCCACGTTTAGGACGCGATGAAGGGTTCACTATCCCTCTCACTATGGTCTGGGCCGGTAGTAAATCAGGTCCACTAANCCCGGCCCTAGACGGTCCAACAGTACCCTTGTGCCCGGCACCTTAACGAGGGCCGCCGAAGCTTCAAGGCACCAACATTTGCGTTCCCGGAGGAACGCGTACCGTTCTCTCCACGAACGCCGGCACCGTCGCGAACGCCGTCCGAGTCGCAACTGGTGATGGCAGAAACGCCATGCGTCTGCCGATGGAAGCTCTATGCACCCTGGTCGATCAAAATTACAATCGGCATTTTGGCCAGGAAGTCCGTCCCAGGAGGCACGGAACCGCCAGCGAGGACGAAACNAAAATCGGCCCAGACAATTTTATTTCCCGATACAAATTTGGGCGCGAATTTGTCCGATGATGCAAGTGAGCCCCGTTAGCCGCATAGAATGGTATGTTAACTGGCATCAAGGACGACTCCGGACAGGGAGAATGTTATAATTAATTCCGAAATAATAGTCGCGATGCCCCGTATCGACCAGGATGCGCACTTCCACCCGTCGATATATCCTACAACGGCCGACGACCCGACGATGCGGCAACCACACGATCGGCCAGCACGGACCACTGGCCGGGTTCGATATGGGTACCGGAGTGGTGCGTGATGGTGCGATGGTGCGTGATACCGGCCCCCTCGTCGCGGTGTTTGAGTGCGTGACGGGTGTGTGTGTGGCCAAACGTGTGGGTGCCGCGACTCGCCGGTTTTGACGGTGGAGCTTGGGATGAGGCCGTCGT